>VUYV01000036.1:2639535-2666698 GCA_008711295.1 Anarhynchus alexandrinus | reverse complement strand
GCTCCGCTCCAGCCCTCTGATCTTCGTGGCTCTCCTCTGGACCTGCTCTGACAAGTCCACATTCTGCTTATGTTGAGGGCTCCAGAGCCGGACGCAGTACTGCAGGTGTGGTCTCACAAGAGCAGAGTAGAGGGAAGGGAAGCAAAAGGCTGGGAAGGGTGGGGAGAGGGCGAGAGGGAGTTTAGGACTCCCTGTTTGGAGAGGTTTGTAACAATTCGGGGCATATTGGCCTCACGTCAGCTTTTTGCACAGATGTGAATTTCAGAGCAATCGGAATGAGTTCCAGCCAGGGTGGCAGTGCCTGATAGTGGAGATTAATAGTTTATCGGGGGACGGCTTCTGGGCACTTTTCTGCAGGGTTGGGAGATCAAGGACATGTCGACAGGAGGACTTGTCTCTCCTGACCTGAATCGGGTTGTCTTCATTTCTGTAATACTCCCAACTATCTGCATGAGAACCCAAATGCTGAAAAGAAAGTGATAACCAGAAGACATGCGCTGACATTTCCAGACACTTTGGAAGTGAGTCAGCTACACTTAGGGACACGCCACAGCTTCAGCTGTCTGGTATTGATAAAAAGCACTTTCCAAAAGCAACATCTCTGCTGATAAACTTTCAAAAACTCTTGACCTATTAACCCTTTTGCCCAGCTGTTGCGTTTGATTTTAGCTTTTGGCATTTTGGCATGAGGAATTTAATTTCTTCCTATCCAGATCTGGTATGTAAAAGCAATATTTATAAGAAATAATACTTTTTTTTTAAATTTTAATTTAATTTCCCTAGTGAACAAGCCAAGAACACCAGTATAAATGTGGCATGAAAAATAGTTTCAGAAGAATGGATATCAGGAATTACAATGAAATAGCTTTCCATAGGAAGTGAATTAGTGCAAATGAGGTATTGTTGTCACTTGTGCACTGAGAAGGTATTTTTACAATGTACTGTGGTTTTTTTCATCATAGAATAACCAAGATTTTATGTTAATAGTTAAAATCAATTAATGCAAAAAAAAAATGAGGATGGAAGAAAATATGTATTATTCTATTTAACAGTTAAATCGCTCAGAACAATTATTTTAAAATAATTAAATAATTTGGTACTAATTCTACAACTGGATTTGCATGAGTGGAGACTTTGAAACCAGTGGGTCTCTCAGAGGTGCAAGAATCTCATAGACTCTCCCTCACAGACTTAGGTGCTGCTGCAGGGACTATCTCCCATTCCTCTCAGCTGACCAGCTTTGCTTAATTTCTTGGCTTGAAGTAAGACTCAGAGCTGGCAAAAGCTCCAAGGGCAGTAGGATTTCATTCTTATCTTTAACTCTGTTCTAACCATTCTCACCATGTTCCTCCTAAGATCTCTTACATGTAAAATACACTAATGAATTACGTTCAGGGTGTGTGCTTCCATACATCAGAGTAATTAAACGGGTTGTTTTTAATCAGCTCTGTTGCTATGTACATTCATAGTCTGAGTACATAGTATGTGATGCAGAAGGCATTTCTGAAATGCATAAACATTTACTAACACTCTCCTGTCTGCTTGTTTCTTAGACAAGTGTTAAACACATTAAGGCCATGCACTCCAGCTCTGCAATTTCCTTTGCTAAGCCGAATACATTGAAACAGTGACAAATTTAAATACAAAAATCAAGATTTGAATTCATATTTATGCTTTTAATAACGTTGCCCATTACATGATGGTAATACTGCAGGTAGTGAGGAATTTCTTAGAAATTTTGAACTGGTTTTGGGTCTACAGTAATTCAAGATACTTTGTGCTCCTGGCACCATTTTTTGTTTTCTCAGGCTGCATTGCCAGGGCAGAATAAAACAGGACGTTCTGCATTTCAGCACTGTAAACCTTGAGTATCATTTTCCGTGTGGATATCACACTAGATTTGGCCTCTGGGGTTTCCTGACAGTTGGTTGCATCTGCTTTGCATATGAATATGGTAAATGCCTTATTCAGATGTGTGTATATATATAGTGTATATGCTATGCACAGAGGAAGAATCAAAAAAAAGTGTCAGCTCTTTGAACGTTAAACAATGGATAGATTCAGCATGAAATGTTGTCATACAGGCAAAACTGCGCTGCTACCAGTGACTTACCTACATCTACCTGGGAACTACTTTGCTGGTCAGTCTATCACTGAATCTATCACTACAGTGTATCTAAATTAGACATTGTCTTAGTGAAGTCATTTAGGAGGCCCATTCGTTCCTTACAGCACAAAGGATGACCTTTCCAATGTATTTGTTATTCCCTATTAAATAAGTCATAACACTAATATTGTACAGTATATAATGCAGATATAATCTGCATCCACAAAACACAGAAGGACAAAATACAGCAAACCGCTCCCTTCAGGCCCTGCCTTCTCTGAGAGATTTCCAGTCAATGGCATGAGAAGAACTCAGTCTGGTGTTTATTTATTCGGATAATTTCATTTCAGAGCTGGTATTCAGAGAGCAGTATTAGTCTGACCTCTCATAATGAGGAATGGCTTCTTATATTAGCAGTGTTCAGAGAGGACTGGTTCTATCTGAAATCTGCTCATTTGGTGGAACAACTGTGGAAGCAGCCTCCCTGGAGAGTGTTACAGCCATGAAATAATTATCTACCTCACCAGGTATGTTTTCCTTAGCGACTATTTATTTCTTTATTTTCTCTAACTGATTTTTCCCATCATGTAATGCTCTGAAAGTAAGAAATTATTGTGGTTCCAAATAAGTAGAACTGGAAAAGTAAATAAATCGTTCAAAAACAGAGGTATAAATAGAAAGGAACTGGCCTTCTAATGCAATTTGGGAGTCTTGTAAAAGCCGGTTAATTTGTTGGCAGTCATTTTTAAAAAATATCAGATCTTTAATATTAAGACTGGAAAAAATTAGATGCAACAATCTTATAGTCCCTTCCATAAACGTGCTTTATATTAAAACATTCCTAAATTAAGCTGCTTTGTTTCAAAAGAGCTGGTTCATTATTTCACAACAGAAACCTGATCTGTACAGGAAGCATTCCCCAATGAAGCCAGTACAAATCTTGCTTGATTAAAGAGGGCTAGAAAAGAAATTAACTGAGAATAGTGACCCTTTATATTTGTCAGGTATCACATTATTTCTTTATGTGACCGTTCCTCTCACAGCAATGGACTAGGCACAAAAACTTGCGGATGCAGGTCTAAGCATCCCTCTTCTGCATGTGGCTGAGGAGTCCCCAGTGAAAGAATGATGTTCCACTGAGGAAACACATCATTCTAAAAAATCAAAACACTTTTACAAATCACTAGCCACTAGCTGCTACTTGCAGAATATTATAATACGGTGTTCTCTGAGTACCTAATTGGATTCAACATATGATGAAAGGTTAATAACCATGAGTTCCCCTACATTTGATAACCCTTCAACACTTTCAATGTAGTCAGTCCCTGCAAAGCACAGAATATGCTGTTAAGACAACAAAGTCTTAAATGGTGCGGTACCAAGCTCTGAATAGGAACATTTTGCTAATTCTTGTCAGTACCTCTGTATCAAAAAATATCAATATATATTGTGACAGCAGGGTCTGTGTAGGTGGTATGTAGGTTTATGGAAAAGATAAGCTTGCGCCTGAATGGACAAGGTATTCAAAGGTATTGAAAGTTCAACTTGTGTTAGCTGGTGAATGACCTGATCCCATTGCTGCAGACAGTGGCATAATTAATATATTGGGGAAATTTTAAGACCAAATTCCTTGTCATTAGGCCAGCCGCTGATGCTGTCCTTCTCTCCCCAACAGGCACAAAAGGCACTGAGTACGGAGGGATGCTGCGATGCGCCTGCCTGGAGGAGCAGGTCAGAGGGAAGTTGTCAAGGGGGAATATGCAGCTGCTGCTGTGCTCTCTTCCAATACTCATCTTTCCAAGAAGGTGTAGAGGATGTAAAGGTCATCCCCAAAGTTCCTGTCAGTTCAGGGGGACAAATATTCAAAGGCTTAAACACTCTAACAAGCGAATCTGATATGAATGCACAGAACCAGAACCATAGTAAATGAGGCTGGAAAAGATCCTGAGAGGCCATTTAGTTCATCCCCCGTTATTTAAAGTACACTAGGACTTCAAAGAGAAATCGTCCATACCATACTTAGTACTAACAGCACACTTTGGGGAGCTGTTTCCTAGTGGCTGGTAATAGATAATAATTTGTTTTAGGTGAGTCGCATGTTGTCCATAGTTGGACTATGAGCACAGCAGTCAGAAATAAGTTGGATCGACAGAGTAAAAGCCTACTCTGAAGTGAAAGGAAAAATTATTTAGGGGGGAAAAAAACCTACACCAGAGAAGCCTGTGTCTTTGGATGATTCCACAAAAATAGTCTCAGTTTAATATGAAAAATTAAGTGTCTGCTTAACTGGTATCTCTGCAAACTCTCAGCCTGTGAGCAAGAAAACAGGAGTGGGAGATTCCTTCCTGCATCTGACTGGCAGAGGTACAGACCTCACCAGTCTTGCTAAAAAACCCTTTTGCTGCCGCAGTACGTTTATACTTAAAAGTTATGTAATTTTTTGACCAATGGTCATCGTGTCCCCTCCTTTTCTCCTCTCTCCCTGTCTTCCCAATCTCAGTGCCTTGATATCCATGCTGGCAGGTTGTGGCATTCACCACAGCTCTTTCCTCTCAAAAGAAAAGAACAGCATGCACAAGAGACAAAACTCAGGCCGGGACATGGCCAGGGAGAACACCAGGCCCAAGGAGCCAGGTAGTCCAGGTTATATGTACTTCCATGAGAACTATAGGGCTGTCACTTATCACAGGTGATGATGGACATGGAAATTCCATCTGTGAGGGTTTTGTGGGAAAAAAGAGGCAAGAGCTTAACTTGCAGGCATTAAAGCACTGTCTAAGTGTCACCTGTTAGGACATTTAAGAACTCCACATGAGTTAACTTTAAAGAAGAAATTTGTTTCTGTTGCACAAGTCATAATTGGCTAGCGACTAAAGGGGAAAATACACAGAGCAAAACAATGCAGATTTAAATCGGTGTTTCCTAATGCAGCCTTGTGGCTGCTGCTTCCCAATAAGTTGCATGCTGACAGTTCCAAATACCAGAACATAAGATTTATTTGGATTATAAATAGATGTTGCCCTGTGCTTCAGTATCAGAAGCACTCTGTTGTGTAAACAGAACACTATTGTTTTTTGTTTCAACTTTTAAAGGCTACTTGAAAGCTCCTACCCACCTTTTGCTGGCAGCCTTTTTCACCTGTTGGAGTTCAGTGTCTCTCGCGTGTATCAACACCTCTGGAGCCTGCAGAGAGGCTTCACAGGAAGCTGTTAAAATGTCTCCTCTCATAATGCCCTTTCCTCTGCTCTCCCGGATGCTTTCCAGCTGGACTCACTACTCTGTTAGTTTTTAGCCACTCCAGTTTATTGAACATGTCTTGGTTTTGGCATTGTCCTGATTTCTGTTATAACATATTATTTTCTGGAGAAATGTGGTTGCTACTAGCTCCAGTGTCCCTTATTTGTTTTGTTTGTTTTAAAAAAAAAAAAAGTATTAAAAAAATCATCTACTTAGGATTTTTAAACAAATAGTTCTTTAAGCACAAATTACGTTCCGAAACACCACCCAGCTTCTTTACATCCTTTGCTATTACATTTTCTAGGGTGTAAATGTTCAGCTGGTACATCTGATCTGTTGCTCCTTTACCCTCTGCCCAGCACTCTTTGAAATGTAGTTAGGTGATGGGCTGCTTAAGGCACATCACAACGTGAGGCTTTACTACATCATGACCTGCTTCCCCAGTTAAGACCAGCCACAGCTGCAAGATGAGGTTCCTTTCTTTATGCTAGAAGTAGCTGTTGGGACCTTATTTTCTAATAAAAACTACAAAATCTGCTTCTTTAACCTCCAGAGAAGGAAGACAAGGGTTGTGCTCCTTGACACATGCCCCACCATCGCAGCTTTGCTGCTTGAGCACATCAGCTGCACCCATTGCTCTGTCCTGAATGGTCACCTCAAGTGGCATTTGGCTCTAGGTTAAGATACATTTAGATGCCTCCATGTGAGCCCAGCATCTAAACTTCTGCAATGGCTGATGAAGATCTAGTTAATGAACTCAGCAGTACCTGAGCAGTCTGGTCACCCACGATCCGCGGGGCTTGGCCCAGCTGCTTTCACATTGGGCTATAGAGCCATTTGCATACCCTGCAGCATCTGAAACCTCTTGTGGAGCTGCCAACTACAGCCCAGAACCCACATATGGTGGCACATCTTAAACTGTGCTAGACCACTGAGGAGGCAGAGGTGAGCCAACAGTGCTTTTTTGGGTGCCACAGGCATCCTGCCAAGCCCCCAACTGCTGTACCATGAGCATGGGAGTCTTCTGCAGGCACAATGCACTCTGTTGTGTTTACCAGCCCCACACAAATGTCTCAAATACAGCCTGAGATCATGCTGGACACCCAAGATTAGGCAACTGCTTTGAGCACTTTTACTTTTCATCCCTGGTATTTTTCGCAGCCAGGTCTGCTGGTGCCAAGCTTTGTAGTCTGCTCAGGTAAATACCTATTTACTGGGGACCAGAATGAGACCAGCAAGTGTGCCTGATGTTGATCAAAAGGTGTTTAGATGGTAGTGATTTCCAGGCTCTACCCAGCTGCTTTCGGGCCACAGAACCAAACAGAGAGATAAAGATTGTGATAGAGGTTCCTGCCTAACTCTGTGAAATATGTCATATGCAGCTTTTACTGCCTAGCCATACGGTTGACGTTTCTCCTGCACCAGTCCCAAGTTTTGTGACATCCTTTCAGAAACTGCATTTACACCCCAATGTTAATTAAGCTGGGGTAATCAAAAGTTATGATTCCCCTTTTCTTTTCCCAAGAATTTGGCCGTACATTTGAGTACTATTTCCAGAAAAAACAAAATCCTTTCTTGTTGTTGTAAGAGTTTTTCTATTTTATGATTTTAATAGAAGAGACTTTCTTGGTATTGCTCTTCTAAAAACTCAGGCTATTTATGTAAATGCCTGAGTATGGATTTAGGAGTCTAAGTTTAGGCACTCATTTCTGAAAATCTCAGGCGAAGGGAGAAGGTGTACCAACCTCCCGGTGCACTGCGCTCCGGCTCTGTGGCGCAGCGGTCCCAGTGCAATGCTCCGCACAGCACATATTAGCACACCCCACTATATTTAGCAAAATGTGCCCTACTGCTCCTGAGAGATGACTGAATAAACCTTGATAACAAAGTTGGCCAGGCTCCTTTGGGACTTGTAACTTCCCACTGAGCAATAGAGATCATTAAAATGTTTTAATTATATAATTCCCTTTTGCATAGTGTTATGATAGATAAGATTGCACGTGTGTGTCAGCCTTTCCATTATAAACTTCAGGTCCCAGGGCATTAGTCATCCAACTAAGTATCCATGTTGAGATGAAACAATGTGGAACCGTTTTAAAATTAAACAAACATATATAACTGAATTAGTTAAAGAACACATTTGTACCTTAAAGGTCCTGATGGAATCACAAGCTCCTCCTTGCACCCCTGCAGGAACAGAAGCTGCTCACAGTTGGAGGGCACAAACTGTCTCAACAGATGAGACAAGATCTATGAGCACCAAATCCCCCTCTCTCCCTTTTATTCCAAAAAACATCTCTGAATATGTATGCACAACGTTAAGGTCACATTGATGAGAATGATACCAGGAAATTTAGAGGAACCTTAATTTGGGAGTAAGAACATTTTGGGCAGATCACATACTTCAGATCCTGCACAGCCCAGTTTTCTTGGTTAAAAGGGAAAACTTCTGTGGAAAATTAAAGACAGCCATCTACAAATATTTAGATTTTTTGCTACTGTTTCAGATATTGTTAAAACTGGACAAAAAAAAAACATGTTTCTTTTGTCCCTGGGAAGTCCTCTACAAAATATTTAACCCAAAGAAATTAAGAGACAGTTCAAGTTGTTTCTGGAGCCTTGCGGCAGCTGAAAAGCTTTTGGATTAGCACATATGAAGTATCTCAATTGAACACCTTACTGTTTTTTTCAGGGAAAACATTCTGCTGCTGCTCCTGGTGAAATCCCAGGGAACAGCATCTCTAGGTGAACTTCACAGACAGCCGCAAGGAGAGAGTTATTCCTCAATACACCTCTGATGGTAAGGGTACCATTTTATTAGCCTGACATATCACAAGACACTATGCTCTTGTTTTACACCTCCAGTAGCAGTCAAATGCATGTTGCTCATCATAGACGAAAGAGAGCACCTATGCTGCAATATGCTCTAAAAGCGATGACCTGGTTCATTTCATACCTAGCTTGTAACAATTCTATTTAGGAAATCTTAATTTAGGTAGCTCTAAACCTCTAAGCCTCCTGGGGTCTTTTCTGTTGTAGCTCCTTCCATGTTCTGATATATGTAAAGCTTAAACATTAATGGATCTTACCTGATCATACCTTTCCAATTTATTTCCGTGCCCACCAGACAGCATCTTGCCTTTTCTGCAGCCAGCAAAGACCCAACAAGACAAGGGACAGACAGCTTCAACAATGAAAATACCAAAGCTGGTAACGTAACAATAAAACAATAAAATACTGGGGAGGGAGAGGAAGGATAATTACATGCAATGCATAAACCAGACAGAGGAGAGGAAAGATCCTTACATTCCAGAAAGTTCAAATTAGTGGATTGGGAACTCAAAGAAAGAAACACATTAGCAAAGGACAAATTATCCCTCTTTGGCAGTTTTCTCTAGGACATGGCAGGCTACATGCAATGGGAGCAAATATTTTGTGAGCTGAGTGAACTGTACGCAGACACTGGTATTCCCCGAGGAGCTAAACCCAGGACTGCCTGCCTGGGGACTCAGTGGGGTAACACCCTTCTCTTAAATACCTCCCCAACCCCTGAGAGTGAATTTAGCTTGTCACAACTTTTATAAACGGGAATCCCAGCCAATTATTTCTTTTTGCAAGGATGTATCTTTTTGAGAAAATAGATATGAGCGTGCTTTAGCTTTACATGTGTTTTGGGGAAGGCTGTGATCAGTTAGTCTAATAGAAAACCTGTGAATCGTAAGAGCAACTCTTGAGAAGTATTGAGACAAGACCAAAACACAGATCACAGACTGCATGCACTGCCCACCAGGTTTGAAGACTTGAACACTCACATTCAGAAAAAGTACAGTACAGCCAAGAAATTCTCGTCAGATTGTGTTTCTGGACAAGCCAATATTTTTACAGCAGAATTGACTGAGTACTGAAAAAATAAGTGGAAAGGCTCAGGCAAGTTAGGCTGCAGAAGGTGGTGTTGTTATTAAAAGGAACTTCTTCTTTAAAAAAATAATCACACAAGCATGCACATGAAAAGCTACGTTGGTTCTGACTTACTCATCACCTAAATACCTTATTTAGGGTCATGTCAGGTTGATCAGATTGATTTTGTCTTTGAAAGTCTGATTCACTCTAGCAACTATGAAGGTCAACCTCCAGCTCTTTGATATGTAACAGAATTGGGAAAGAACAGGGGAGTAAGGAAGGACAGCTTAATGCGACAGATGCCAACAAAAAAAATTCATCATGCTTTCTCCTAGTTCAGAGCAGTGTTAGCCAAGGTGGGCAGCATTAGAAAAGTGGTATTTTTACTCTGGGATCTCGAAAAAGAAAAAAAGTACAGGTAAGATCATACACCTAGAGATCTCTCCGGTGTTTTTACTTCTGAGAGTTTCTGAATTTTTTTCATGGTGTCTTTTAGAAAGCTGATGCTGTGATATTGTGTATTATTAGTCCTCATACATTTACTGGGGAAATTTTTGTGTGTGTCAGCCTAATTGGACCTATACATATATTCAGCAGCCAAGAAAATGTAGCCCAGGGCACAGTTCTAAGAGTAGATAGTTCTGAGTTACCTTCCCAGTGGAGAAAGTAAAACATGGTCTGTACATCTGGAGTCTCAGAAAGGATTGTGTAACCTAGAACTGCAATATTGAGGATTTAATTTTTGTCTGTTTCATCTGGCTGATTATTGTTGGAATAGTCATTTCTCTTACAGTAGCATGAACAATTTTTTTTTCATTCTGCCAAAGCTAGCACAATACTAAGCTTTCTTTGTTAACCTTAAAACCCCGTGAGTTTAAAAGTTTATATAATGAAAAATAGGGTGGCAAGGGAGGTGGAAGAGATGGAGTACTCATTGCCTATCTAGCAGAAAATGTCCTCCGTATTTTCAGGGTGACATTTAGAACAATACAGCTCAGTGGAAGCCAGGACAGAATTCCCATGTCCTCAGCACCAAGAGGCTTTCCCATCCTTTAAAGCAAAATATAAAATCATAGCTATCATTTCTAATTACAGTAACTGAAAAATAAAGTTTATATGAACCTGAAATAGAAAAAAAAGTTTACCTGAACATGAAATCTCTTTTTGGAAAAGATACCATGTCTATTGCCTAAACACAAATCAAAAATAGAATTGCAGTAAGGTAGTAATATTTACATCAATATAATACCTAACTCAGAAAAAATATTGATTTAAGGGTGGTAATTAAGAACTACAGTAATAGAATCAGACAAGAAAAGCACATAATTGGAGTACATCCACTGCTAGCAATCTAAGACTTCATATTACTGACCATTTTCTTTTTTTAAAATTTATAACTTCTCACATTAACTAGGAGTCATAGAAGTTGCTTTTTTTTTAATTTCTTCTACTCATAAAATATCCACAGGGACATTGAAGGTAGGATCTTCAGGTATTTCTGAAAACTTCCCATTAATTTTAACCTTAAGAGAAGATGGATAGCTCTCTTTTTGCATATTCCTAGGGAAAGACAGTATAGGCAGCATAGGCACCCCGTTTACATCTCCTGGCAGCGTGTGACGTGGCCACGCCTGCAACAAATTACCCGTACAGACTGAACAGGGGATGCGAACTTCCCTCTTAGCTTTACAACACGGTCCCAGAAAACGATGCGGAGCAGCTGCCCGTGGCTCTTGTTTGGTTTCACCCTCCCACGGCTTCAGCAGCAGAGAAAAACCCCGAAGCGCCGGCAGAGCCACGGCTTGCGCACGCCACCCCGTGAGCGCTCGGCCACCGCACAGCGCAGCCCTGGCCCTGCCAAACGCTCTCCCGCCTGCCTCCAGCAGCGACACGTTTTGGGGTTACCAGACCCACCTCTGCCGGAACAATTTTTTTGTCATTTGTTTAAATAACATTTCAAGGCTCTGTCTATAAATACTGATCGCTGTGTAGTAGGAAGATCTTCTTCCTGGCTTGCATTAACCCCACGTGCCCTCCCACCACAAGCTGCTGCGGTTCCTGACACAGCAGACTGAGATGCAGTTGATTGTGAGAACAAGAACGGCTGCACATCCTGCTTTGGTTGCACACAGAAACGCACACTTACCACCTAGCTCATCACAGGATTTTTATAATTTAGGCTATTTAAACGTTTGTCCTACTTTCAATATTCTTCATAATTCCTGTGGGTGGGAAATGATGTGGGCTTTTTAAAGATTTTGATCTTTCCTTATGCTGCCTTCCAGATGCCCACCACTTGGTCCGCATCTTGGTAACAACCCTGGGCACATGGTAGCAGCAGCAGCAGCCTTACCAGTGTCATAGAGAGCAGATCGATTCCTTCACATGCTGTGAAGTACAGTTCACTGTGCTGTGAGGTTTCTCTTCCTTGTAGGCATCAATGTTCATCTCAAGATAAGCTGTACCCCATTTCCCAAACCTTCTTCTGAGACATCCATCCAGGCATTTCTTACTCTTTTAGTCATGCAGTTGGCCAAATCCACCTATGCAGAGAGACTACCATCAAGGGGTATTCCCCCACTCTCCTTTTTTAAGATTTCTGGTTCTGTTAGAGAGTTCTGAGCGCAGTTTCTCTTCCAGTTTGCCTCAAGTTTAAGAAGCATATTCTGGTTCTCCAGGGTAGCAATGACAAATTCTAAACACGCTTACTCCACAAGAGGCTTAAAATAGCACTGTAGTGGGAAGCGAGGGTCTTGTGCTCATTTTCACCTTTTGGAAAACCCACTGTTTCTTTGAGAAACAAAAGGATTATTTTGATGGTTTGGTTGGGTTTTTTTGTTTGTTTTTTAGAAGCTCTATTTGTTACCGAGTCCATACCAGACTTGCAGCATAACAAACCACAAGTAGCAACTTCACAGGAAGGCTACAAAGGCACAAATAGTGTTAGGAACATAAAAGCTAACGAGGGATGCACATCTACTACTGGTTCCCAGAGATGTTCTTCCCCAGTAACTGCAATAGTCAAGCTAGTGAGAGGTATCAGGGTAGCCTGTAAGCGATTGTCATACTCACCAACTTGAAGATGCTTCCTAGAAGCAGTTTTCATAGAGCAGGCATTTTCACTGACAACACTGGGTGCTTTGGATATAAGGCTTGTTCCTAAATACACAGTAGCAGCTAATGGGTATTACTGGGTATCCCTGCCCAAATCGAAACCACAATGAAATTTTTCTCCCCCCAAGACAACAATGGATCTCCAGTTGCATTTGTGGTTGTCCGTGCCACAGGAAGCTGCTAAACACCACCTCCGCCACTGAAAGAGGACTTCAGAAAGGATCATGTAAAACCATTAGCTTTGTAGGCCATTTGTTGTGTCTCTACATATAGAGAGCTGTCATACAGTTCTGCTGGTGAAACAGAGGTGAGCACTTCTTAATCATGTTACTGCTGAGGCATGTAACCTAGCTTAAGGCACGTAGTTCAAATTGCTCCAAGAAAGTTTGGAGTGACCCAGTAGAAATTACATTGGAGCAGAGCTCACAGCTCTCAGAAATCATAGCATTGACTGAGCTTTGGAAGCAGCAGCTACTGACATCCTGACACGAAGGAGTAGCAGCAACCTAAAAGTCGCCCATGCCTACAGCTTTTGCCTCATTTTTTGTGAGAAGTCTTAACATAAGACATTGCAAGATATCTGCTTTCCCATTTGAGTTTGTAAAATTTGTGGTCTTCTAGGTGGAAGCAGTCAAGTGCATTTGTGGCTTCCGTCAGAGCTGTGTTACAGGAACGCTAACAACCATCCTTTAACCACATGTATTCCTGTATCCCAGAAAAGGCAAAGACACCCTTCAGAGAAAGGACAGCGAACCCCTGGAACAGCTTGCAGAGAGGCTGTAGAATCCCCATCCTTGGAGATACTCCCTGTGTGACAGGCCAAGGCCCTGGGCAACCCAATGTAACTCTGAAGTGGCACTGCTCTAAGCCGAAGATTGGACCAATTGATCTCCAGAGGTCCCTCCCAACCCATATTATGCTACAGTTGTTTGAAACTTAACCCACTTAGCCTGGTGTGTACTTACAAACTAGATCTGCTCCTGCCCTACGCACGTGGGGCTGTCCTATTCCCAAACCACAGAAGAGTACAATTTGTAAAGACAAAAGGCAGTCTCTCTAAGCATTTAGTGTATCCTCAAAGTTACAGAGCATGGTGGAGAAACTCTTCCAGAAGAGCCTTAAAAACTGATAAAAATTATTAATAAGAATTTGAAGCTTTTCTATGCAGTGCCTTCAATAGCTACAGTTTTTCTGGCTTAACAGTGTCCAGTTCAGCCTAGATCAAATTAGCAACCAACTGCCTGAGTATCTAATTAAGTCACTGTAAACCTTTTCAATCAGTAGAGAAATTCTAGCACTGCACTAGTACAGTTAGTATTAACATCTATTGTGCCCCTCCTCCACTTTACTATTTGCTCTAGAATCCCCTCAAATTCTCAAATAAACTTTTTTCTCTTATTTTATGCTAAAGAACCAATTGCTTTACTTACCATAATGACTGAGAACAAGCTGGCTTTGGCCATCTCAAACATGAAGCAATGCTGAAAGATTACTGAGTCTTAACCATCATTAACATATATACGTTGATTTCATGGGCAGCAGGATAAATACACAATCACTTGCTAATCACATTTACATGCTTAGAAATTGTCATTCTTTTCAGGAAATACGATGTTCCATTCAGCTGTAGCAGAGAAAAGCCACTGAAAAAAAAAAATCTATTAGATGAAGGCGCTGAGTTCAACTGAGACTACTTCTAAACCCCTGAAGCTGCAGAGGACAGTGTTATCACCTCTACATAGTAAAAACTGTCACCTTTGGATGGTGATCAGGAATCAGATTTCCTCTATTTCTAGATGTATTACAGTCAACTTCCAGCAGTTGACAGCAAAGATACAGCATAATCATCAAGTCCTCAACATTCATTTCCACACAGTTTTAACCTAATCCTAATAATTTATTATAAGGTTAATTTGCTCCACTGAATCAAGAAGAGGAAATTACTATAATAAAGACAAGATATCACTTTCTCATAAGGATTCGGGGCATTTAACTCACCTTTGAAGTACTAACATAAACCACATACAAAGAGAAGAGGCTCACAATTCAAAGATCTGCATATTGATGAACTCAATGTACATTTACTGGAAGTAAAAAGCACTCTAATGTAGAACACATAATACAGTCCAGAACACCACAACGCAACGTAAAAACTGCTTTATTGATTGCAGTTAACATGTTACAATTAAGTTATGATTCCAAGCATTAAGCCAGCTACTTATAATAAGTATAAGCTGCCATCATAGTCACATGGAATTGGACGAAGAGATGCTAGTCACTGAGACATCTTGAACTGGAGTCATTTCTGCTTCTTGGGCATTGAAGCGACAAGCAGCTCATAAACAACATAAGCTGTTCCTGAATTAAGAGATAGAAAAGATATTTTCAGAATAGTAAACAGAATTTCTTTCAAGTCCGCATTCCCTTTCCCAGTTTATTCCAGAAAAAATATTGACAATAAGCAGCTGCAATTCAGACACAACACATTTCCATAGCCACATCTCAACGATTTTGGAGGGGTTTTGGCACTTCATATTTTAGAGAAATAAATAAAAAAAAAAATCCTTAAATACCTCTCCATAGACTGCATAAAAATAAAGAAACAGCAACAAAAAGGGGAGAGGCATATTTGTGGAACCTACACAGACGATCATAAAGTAATGGTTACTCATTCTTAAAGTAACTGAACTGAAAATCCATTACATCAACACATTTAAGTTAGAGGCTATTACAACACCATGTAACAAGCAACATAAAGGTTAAATATATATATTATCATAAAGCTTGGATATATTCTGCTGGCTTTCACAGCATGTGAAACCTCAGCACATCAACCATCACCTAGCACTACAGAGAGTCAGGCTAGTGAGAAAACTGGTACATGCATGTAAAATTACATTTTACTGCTTTTCAGAATAAGCTTTCTAAGCAGTTCTAGTTTTCTCTGTCATCATACATGAATTCTGAAGGAGTATTCAACCCATAGTACTTGGCTATGTCAGGGGAAAAGAAGCCATCTGACAAGCTAATGAGAAAGAACAAATGAATACATAGTATGTCCAAATGTTTTCTTCCCTCGTCTACATGCATTTTGCATGTTCTAAAGAAGAGACTGAAGGAACTGCATAACTAATTTATAGAGGAAATGCCAGTCATGTTGGAGATTGTACCAAATGAAAAGTATTTTAACATTAGCACGTTGGAAATTGTATCAAAGCATAAATATTTTAGTATTAGTCTTACCAAAAACTGTGAGACCCATGGTGACTCTATACAACAGAGAATCCATCACACCACCTTTAAGATGCACTGGGATGCCATTATCCTCCTAATGGAAACACGTGACAAACAGAAACTATTGAAATACAGTTCTTGCAATACCGTGTCAATATAACTAGAATTAGCCCAAACAAGAATTGCTTCCCCAAATTATCTTCCCAACTCCCAAAAGACACCAAACCTTATTTAGATTCTGCTTTGTCTTTCAAGCTTTCACTCTGGTATCAGGTGATGACTCACTAAGGAAATACAGTAAATGATGTGCACATTCATTTCTAGAGACGTGATTGGCAGATGCCTAAACACTTCTGAAAGCAGCTGCCAGCCCCCTCGGGTGCACAGGGTATGATTACCACCCCTAGAAACTTCCCATCTGTCTCCAGCATAATCACTCCCTGCTATAGGGAGGGGCAAGGGGAGGAGCCTCTACTGTCACCCGGTGTCATACAGGAAAATGTTTTGCTCCACTTGAAGTAGAACTCCTAGACACCAGATCCATGTGATCTTTACCCTTGTCAGGGAGTTCATACTGCTCTGGAATTGAAGCCTGCCTCCAGTGCTGGTGACCTGCAACCCAGCCCAGCTTAACTTGTTGCCCCACAAGAAAGGAATGGGAGGAGGAATAGATATGCTTAGAGATCTTTGTCAGCAGAAACAGAATCTCTGACCTCACCCATCACAAACATCCCGCTTCCCCTTGGCTCACAAGGAACACTGTGCCCCTTAGACAGTGTCCGAACAAGACTGGCTTTCTCTTTCAGAGAAAAGGAAAGCAACAAGACACAAAATCTATTAAACTGGGGCTTCTAACATACTTTTTTCCCTTTCACATCACTGAAACCCAGTCTACTCTATCCTCAGAACAAAGCTACCGCTCCAGGTTGTGGCTCACAGTTGGGAGTATGTTCTTGAGTACCCACTGCTTTGGCATTTGAAGAACCACTAGCTCTCACTAGGTGGCCCTATCAATCAGGAGGAGATTCATTCAGAATTACTTTTAAAGATTCAATAGTTTTCTAGGAGTGAATCCAATCCTTTAAGACTTTACTGTTTTAATAACGGAGAAGTACAGTACCACCATGTCCTCATTAAGAATTACAGGGCTTACCTATGAGCTATGGATATAGCTGTGAGATCAGAGGTTAAACTTTTCACTGTACTTCTGTCTACAACAAATAATTTCACAGGGCAAAAAAACCCTAAAGAGTCAGCAAGTCAAGTGATCTTAGTGTCTGCAGAAAATAACTGCTGATTTCAAACACTGTAGTCACACAACTGATTTCAAGAAGTCACCTCAGATGTAAAGAGGGCTTTCACCAGTTCTTTATAAACAAAATGTATGCAATTATGATCTACTAAAACCTTGTCATTCTACAAACATTATTCTACTACCAGTGCTCACTCAATACCTGAAAAAGCTTCTGCTTCTCAGGAACTCTATTTTCAAACTGCCTGCGTGAAGCAGTGCTTATGGTCCTCTGGGAAATTTGGCGAAGGCCCTGAAATGAAAGACAAAACAGTGTTTTAAAAACAGTGAAATTGTTCAGCTATATCCACACTGGAGTAGAAATATTTTCTTTTAAGAAGTAAGATGGAAGTGGAAAGGACAAGGAGAAGAGAAAGGCTTAAAAAAAAAACAAAACCAAAAACTAAAACAAAAGTTCACCACAACCCATTTTTTAATTCAATCAATCTTTCAACAGACATAAAAGGATGATTGACTGGTTACCAAAAAAGAGAAAACTCAAGATAATTACTTTTGTTAAGATACAACAGATTTATGGATCTGCAGCATAACATTCACAATTAGCATCCTTTTGGGGGAAATCCCGACTTCAGCCCCTCAGATGTCTGTTTTAGGCACAGATATTTTGTGTCTGACTCTAGTGATACGGGCAATAATATTTAAGACAAACAGGTTCGTGCAGACGAGGATCTTCTCTCAGCTGCAGTTCACCTGCTAGCCGTCTGCACAGGAGCTAACCTTCACAGAGCTGAAGGAGGCACACACGCTCCCCCTAAGAGACACATGCACACAGAGTTTAAAGACATCTTACTGCATTTTATGCTAGAATCGGTTTCTGTACTCAGCCCACATAGGTGCTCGCTAGCACAGGTCACGCAAAGAAAACCAGCAATCTACAATTCTTCCGATGGCTCGAAGTCTGCCTCCATTAACGTGTCAAGTCCCAAAGTGAAGAACCAGCTGTATCTCTAAGCTGCCAACAGTCTCCTTCAAGCAACACTGATCCCCACCCGCAAAATTACCACCACTAAAAACGCAGCCACGGGGCAAACACCCAGATGATGCTGATTGCAAGTAAAGGAACCACACACCTCCTCCCCTCACCCACCCCAAATAACCAGACTATAAAAATTTATCTCCTTAGAGCCGTATTATGGGAACGACCAAGACCCACCGACTCCCACCCCTTCAAGTACCCAAAGCTCAGCGCTAGGTGGAGCGAGTGGGCCCGGCCCCGAAATGTAACACTTCCCTATCCGTCCCCAGCAGTTCCTGCAGCAGCTCCCGGCATTACCGCGACCACCAGGGAGGCGACCAGGCGGCCGAGCCCCGCAGCCCCGGCGGGCACCCGGGAGGGCGCCGACAACCCCTGAGTGAGCCCCCCTATCCCCCCATCCCTCCCCCGCCGCGCCAGGCTCGGCTGCCCGCGCCGCCCCGGGAGCGGCAGCCCCGCGCGGGGCTGACACAGTGGTAGCGGGCTGCTCCCCCCGCCTCGGCCCGGCGGCCTTACCAGCAGGTTCCGCCACATCGCGGCTCTTGGTCCCGTCACCTCCCGCCGGCAGCAAGGGCAGCGGAAGCGGAAGCAACTCCCGATGGTACCACAGAGGCAGCCGCGCCGCGCGCCCAGAGCGCCGCCGCAGAGCCTAGAGCGCCGCCCCGCCCCGCCCGCCGCGGCAGTCCTCCAGGGAGGGCGGGGGGAGGCGGGAGAAGATGGCGGAGGATGCGCCCGGCTGCGGCGCAGGGGCGGGCTTGAGGAGGAGCGGGCCGGTGTGCTGAGCGCGCCCCGGCTGTTTCCAGGCTGGTCTGAGAAAGGCTATTCCCCTCCTTACCCCCCCGCGACAGCCTTTCCCCAGTATAACAACGACGGCGGGGGAGGCCGCAGGGCAGAAGGGGGAGGCCTGAGGCGGGGGAGGCCTGAGGCGGGGGAGGCCTGAGGCGGGGGAGGCCCGGGCCCAGAGCCCGCAGCCCCGCGCTAGGCACCAATGGCTGGGATGTCTGTCCCATTTCAGGGTCCGGGAACAGGAGATGAGCTCTGCGACACCGAGAGCGGGACAGGGAAGGCAGGGCAGGAGCGGTACCGTGTCCAGCAACCAGCAGCACAGGGCAGCAAAGGTGGGCAGCTGGGCGCGGGTTGAAGGCAGGAGTTGTTTCACCACACGGTACGGTGTAAACCGAGGAACTCTGTTTCCACAGGATGCTGTGGCTGCCGGCCGCTCACCTGCCTTCAGAGGGCACTTTGGCAAATCCATGAAAGAAATGTCCTTCAGACCTGCTACATACAGATTATAAAAATCACCTTTCATTAAAAAGTTTCAGACATGCCGAGGGCTGGAAGCACGGCCCTGGAGAGTACCACCACGGGCTGCTTCTGTTCCTAGGGACGCCCTCGACACCCCCTTGGGCTGTCACTGCAGGCAGGACACCGAGCTAGGCAGAGCCTGGGTCTGACCCAGCCGAGTGGGACTTACACCCTTGGGACAGATGCAGCAACCCTTGTTGAGCCACTACACACAGAAGAAAAAAAAAAAACAAACAAACCAAAACTAAGTCACATACCTGCCCACTGCCTCAAACTTCATTAGTAGCAGGAATACTGAGTACTGTGCATGTGAAAAAAGAAAACCCAACTTCAGCTTCATGTTTCACAATATATAATTACAGACAGCAAAGCAATGCCAGATTTGTATGAAATGCAAGCCTGTTTGAAGAATCTATTTGCCCTTCAAGAAAGTGCTCTGAGAAGCTTGTGTTTTTTTCTGCATTGCAGATCTAGCCCCGTAATTGCATCTTCTCATGCTTCAACCTCACGCTGAAATACAATGCTGTCAGGAACACGATTTCCTGGCTTTGCTGCAGTACACTCAGTTTTTGGCATTCCACTGCTTTTGCACTGGTGCCAAACCTCATGATGAATAATTTGTGTCAAACAGAGCAAATTAGTGCTCAATCTAGTATAGAAATAACAAGGATCATATCTCAAAGCACAGCACTTCTCAATCTGATGAGCTGCCCGAGAACGAAACTAAAAACGCAAAGATGAAGTATTTATAGGTACAGTCTTAGCTGAGTAGAATATTAAAAATACAGTTTAGAAAGCATATAGTCATAGAGAAATATGATGTGTTGTAACAAAGGAGGAAATTGGATGCATTATTTAACAAATAATTTTCGAACACTCAAGCAGTGCTATTATAGAATAACACTTAGAATACATTACTACTACTGCAAGATAGATTTCCATTCATTCCTCTTGCGATCTTTCATCTTGTGAGTGTATATAATATTTGTATTCTGACTTTTATGTACTCAGTTGTATTTAGATAGTGGTAAAAGGATCACAGTCCCCAGAGAAATTATTATTGCTTAATTGCTGCTGTGTGGACCATTTCCTGGTATGTCTGAATATTGTCTGTCAAAATACACTTTAGAACAGAAAGGCCATGCTTAAAGCTTGGCATGTGGGTTATGTACCAATCCGAGCTACAAGATGACTGCTCAGAGCAAGCATAGCTGGTGTCTTCAGCATTGACTAATTTATGAAGAAATGAAAACTTGAGGGAAAGAGAAATGGTTACTTGCCGCCTCAGGGTGTGAGGATATTTCCCTAGAAGCAAACTCAGACTGCTTTTTCTAATAGGATAGAGTAACTTTTGCATGTATTGTATTGAAGAATAATAAAATTGTTAATCAGAACTCATTGCTAAACAGTTTTGTTTAAGCCAGAATGAAAACAGGGCTGTTAATCTATGTTAGTAAGCATTCATCACAAAAAATTGTTTTACCTCTTAAACCAATAATAGAAATGTATGTAAACCCCAGAGATAGCACACAAACAATTGAGTTAATTCTACCCAATTGTGGAAGTGGAAACACCGGGTGCAGCAGGACAGCTGAAAATTACCATTTTTTAAACCTCCTCCAGAGTATTGCCTGCCCACCAGTTTAATTTTTTTTTTTTTGCAAACAAAATAACTGACTAATTCAGTCAAAAGCTACATTGTGTATGAAGAGACAAAACACACCGTATTCTATCTTGGTATAATCATTTTCCAAGTTACCTGGAGTTGTATAATACACTAAAATTTCATTAGAAGATCTTGCTGACAGAACAAAGATTTGTTCCAAAGTTTACAAGCATCTGTTGTGAAGCATACACTTAACTTCAACCACCTAACGCCAGCCCTCAGTGGGTGAGCCTGGAGACAACCGCATATTTGTTTCCTCCAAGAATATCACAGTCCAAACTGTTCCATTTTCGTAACAGAATTGATGAGGTCATTAATTACATTCCTGGCCCTTCTAATACTATTTAAAACACCTCACCATTTTATTTTGCAAAATTTGAGCACAAACCATTCGCTCGGGTGCAAATTCAATTTAATTTGTACATAACTGGTATTCAGTTTGTTTGAATTGTTTATGTCATCTTTATCTGAAATCGGGAAACAACTCCACCTACCGTCTTTCAATTCTTTTTTAAACTTCCTGAGCTTCATTAATTATTGACTTATGCTTTTATTCCTCTTTATTGCATTCTCAACAGGAAATGAGAAAAATAATTTTCCAACTTCAGACTTGCTAGCAGCAGTTGGTATAACTCATGTGAGGGACAGCATTACTTTATTTCCAAACACAGGCTGAGCATTTTTGGAGCGTGAGGCTTACAGGAAGGCGGTTTCTTATTTGAGACTTGGGTCATGCAAGGACCTGTTAATTCTTATCAGGCCGTTTCGTAATGGACTTTGGTCTTAATTGAAACTGTCAAGTAAGACCAGACTTCACATTTGGGCATAGAAGGCAATACAGTGATCAGAACAGATACCATGGGCTAGAACGTAGGGTATTTTTACATGAAAATACTTCTGCTGATCTGAGGAAAATTTACTGCTACTACCAAAAAAGAACCTTTTGCAACTGGGGCTTTCTACCTCAGAGCCCATTTTCACACTAGAAGCAGCCTCTTCCATAACCCACCCAAGTTGCTAAGAAGAAAGCAGGAATAAAATTGGCTTAGATTTTCACATTTTTTCCTCCTACTTTGAAATGAGAATTGCTGGGAGGCTGTTCAATATAGACAATATTCAGTATGCGCAACATTTTGGGGTGTTGGGCTTTGTGTTTGGTTTTGTGGTGGTTTGTTTTTGTTGTTTTTTAAACTCACTGGGTAGGTCAATACAAAACCCTGATGGAACTGGCTTGATTTTATGATTGATAGTGCAAACCTTCCTGAAGGCCTTTGCATTGTTGCCCCCTTCATTCCCAGCTCACCACAGCTAGTTAGTTCAGTTACAGGGAATAACCCGAGGGTAAAACAAATATTGAACTTCTATAAGAAAAAAAAAAAGAAATCAAACCCAACTACTTATGTAGTACCAAGGGTAGATCACAAATTTTCAGACACTATCAGAAACCATATTCGTGTCTTTTCAACTTTGAAGATCAGAATCATTTGCAGTGCTTCCAGATTACTTGATGGTTACGCCTTGTTCTTTGTTTTCCATGGTTGCATTCTAATTGGTAACTTTTTAAAGTAACTGTAGGTACATTCTGCTTTAGACTTAGTCACATTTTTCCTCAGACACTCACGTCAACTTAGTCTTGGACATCTGTCTGTCTACAGACATGGTTACCCTCGTTTTCCCACTACAAGCAGAGCATCTGAGAGAAAGGTACAGTCAATAATGCCTCCTATGAATCCAATCCAAATGTCAGCCACATTCAATGCTCTATTTGATGGATTCAAGCAGATACATAGGCTTGCAGATGTTATTTGACTCTAGATGGTCACGGCCTTTCCTCCCTTGCTATAAATAAAGACAAGTCTCGCATTCTTCAAGGTTTAACGTTCATAATTAAAGCAAAACCATGCTGCTGAGAACCTAGTTTCAGTTCCAGTGTGACCTTGGGAGACAGAGACTGTGAAGGATCCTTCACATTCCAGTTATAAGCTGGTAACTCTTCCCTGTGACTCAGCAAAGCACAATCGACAACTCCCCAAATAGCCTGATGCAGTAAAAAAACCCAAATACCTGAGGTGACAATCTGCTTTGTTACAGTGATGCAGATTTTGACAAGAAACCAGAAGGAGTTGGTCTTACACAAGGGACATATACTAGTTTCCCAAATTACTCTTTCTGGGAAAGAGTGGTTCATAAGCAGACCCTCCTAACAGCAGCAGCCTCCAGAAAGCTTATCATCTCTCACCCTTTGGGCACTGCCTCAGCCGGGTGAGGTTCGGGAACTGCCCAACTGGCACTTGGAAAGCAGAGGCATTGCTCTTTGGATTTCTGAACCCTGGTAGCAAATACCTCTGAAGGATGCCACTGAAGAACTGGGCCACAGGTGGTCAAATCCAAATACAACACATGACACTGAACACCAGGACAGCGACACTGCCCTCAGAAGTGTCAGACAGGGAGGCGGTAGGTTCATCTTTGAACACGGGACATATGAGCAACTTGCAAAAAATATAAAATCCAAGGATCTCCATAGTTACCAGCATGACATCTAGACAAACAAGCATGAATAAAGGAAGAGTTTACAAATTTCACCTAATGTTTTAAGCTCTTACAAGCATTTTAAGCTCCTCAGGCACACTGTCTGTCAGGCATAGGGTCTGACAAGTATTTACTGCTACAGGCTCTCAGAGAAAAAGCTTAATTGTAACAGAAACCAGACAGCAATTCTCATCCTGGTGTGCTTCATTAAGAAGATCAAAGCAATACTGACAGTTATAGTCAGTAGAAAAAGGTAAGGCATTGAAAAATATTTCAAGGTAAAGACAGAAAACTACTTTGCATTTAATTCTGAACACAGCCAAAAGCAGCATTTCCTACTTGGGAAGAGATAGGCATTATGAGTGAGGCAGAATATATTTGCATTTCAAGTGACAAACACAAAGTTTAAAAATCAAAATATTTTAATAACCAGTAATTGGGATACACCCCCTTACTTGCTTACTATATTTTGGACTAGCAGCTAGCCTACAGATGAAAGCCAGTTTAACATTTTGTGTGGGTTTTTTGCCTTGCCACATACAAAGGTACATACCCTTATTCTATAATTCCAGCAACAGAGATGCAACTTTTTAAATAAAATCTTAAAGTCTTTTGACTATTTAAAGCCCTGTGCTGCCACACTGTACTATGCAAAGAAATTATTATATGGAGTTACAGAAAGCTAGCACACTGGAAATGTTGCCTCATTCCATAATTTATACAGACTTACACACTTAAACTGCCAGCTTAAAAAGATGACACAAGTAATTCAGTAAAAACAGTCATGTGTTTATGTGATAAATTAATAGCGTTGTTTAAAGCTGGCTATAGATTAAGCTATTGGACCATGAATAAACAACTTTTTGTAACAAATATGCAATCCCAGAAATACAACTCACTTAAACTGCATTCACACTTACTGAGAATAAATGAAAATAAATGTATGTCCAAGAACAAAATAAAATCTTATTAAATGGTTTGCAGAATGTATTATGTCTTTTTTAATATACTCAATACTTTATCAAGCTAGTTGCATATAAAGTGATCTCCACCATATACATTACAATTTCTGTGCATCATCTGAAAAAAGTCACCGAAAAGTAGTATTTTACAGGCTATACTTAACTTTTAATTAACCTAAAAGTGAACCCTTCTGTAATTTGATTTAAAACACTAACCCACACATTGCTTCTAACTGCAGTATTTAAATTAGTTTTCACAGCAAGCTCAACCTGCATTTCAGTGAAAAGAGGTTACTGCCATCTCAACTTTTGAATTTCTATAGTTTACTATCTTAACACCGCAAAAAATGAATGTGGTGTTCACTCCAAATAAGGAAAGAGTATACGACAATTCCTTTACAAAGCCTGCTCAGAATACATATATCTCAAGAAAATTCGGAAACTCCTCCAGTAAAAGGAATTCACCCAAATTTGAATGAAAAAAAAATTTTAGGTCCTTCTTAATTAATGCTTGGAGCTGCTCATAAAAAGCAAAACCAGCAAGTACAATAGGTAAACCAGTATTGGATATGACTTAAAGCAAAGAAAATTAGAAAACAGCAGATTGTACCTGCAACAAACATTTCCCAATTTAGAACAAACTTCAAGAGGGACTCACACCAATAATTAACAAATAGGTTTTCTGGTATCTTCATAGGATGCTAGTTTACTGGCCAGGCACATACATTGTAAATATACAAAGAATCCAAAGTGCTGAAATTTACACAGCACTTAAATCCTTTAACATAACAGAGGTGGGTAGGACACAGGAAAAATATTTAACAACTTATATAAATATATTAAAATCTCAGCAAGAAATGTAAGAGCCCATGCACACAAGACAGTAAACTGAAAAAACATTTAAGACTTGACTTTTCCTTTCAACAGCACTGACACCTGAATTCCAGAAAGTTAACAGTTTACAGTATCTTATAACAGTCTTTCTCCACACAATCTATAGGTACTGAATCATACCGACATTACACAGCACATGAACAAGCAGCAGATGCATCAAGGGAACAGGAGCTATATGCATCATGTGGCCTGCCTAGTTAGAGGCAAGTATCAGAAAAATTGTTTCTGACATAGGCAGAGATACAATCAATATAGCTAATTGTATACCCGTCATTTTCAAGAGTTAATCCACAGTATGGGAAAGGGGAGCTTTAGATCAAAATTATGTACCCAGTCTCAGAAGTGACAGAAGCAGAGATTTATCTTTCAAAAACTGGGTCCATTCTGGACTGGCCTTGATGCACATGCAGTACATTTGTTTTCAGAATGCAAGATTAATTGGGAATGTCTGCACTGGTGTTTCGATTTCCATATTTGTGATGGATGATCAGCAATACAACTCCTAAGAAGAAGCATATGGACCCAACAGTGATGTAAGCAATTCCCAGGAAGGGATTTTTGCCTCCCATCCACGAGATGGTGCTTAGGATCATTCTTTTTCGTCCATCAAAACTGTGTACAGGATAATCTGAAAAACATTTAGGAAAATAAGCAGCATGTTTCCAAATTCAGCTTTATGTGTCAGGCACATTAAAATTTTGGGTCATTTCCCTCAGGTTCCAAATACAAACTGCTGCCTTTGAATACTGAAGCGCAGATATGAAACATTTAGCTGTTCTTTTAGGCTAAAACTAATCTGAGCACTTTCGGCTACTCCAAGAAAAATGCCACGTTAAGAGATGTTAACTCCTTTTTAAGGGGAGAGTAAATGCATGATTTTGTGAGTTTTTACAAGCAGTTTCAATAAAATGAGGGAAATCTAAATTTTAATTCTTGAATATATTCTAGTGCAAAATTTTTCTTTATGTTCCTTCAGTTTTATATGCACTCCCAACAGTTTTGCAGCAAAGGAAAATACTGCAGTAGCTATTTTTAAATGATCATTAAGAGGTTTTGAATTTTAAGAATTCAGTAACTATAGCAACCCTTCTCCTCTAGTCTCCTGCACTTCTACCTAGTCTTTAGTTTGTCCAAAGCAGAATGACAGACCATCTGATCCACAGCTCTGGCATTTTTCTGACTTCCAAAGTCAGTCTGCCCTTGATTACATATTGTCATTACACCTTGAAGTTAAAGTTCTCAAATTTCTAGGCTATCAGCTACCTCTGGTTCTTTTCTTTTTCCTACACTTCTCTCACTTCCTTTACAGCACCCAAGCAATCCAATTTCCCTTTCACTGTGAAGAGACTAGTTCTATAAAAACTTGCACAGAAGTAAAAGATGGTAATATTCTACCCAGTTCTCACTACCCGTTTTCATCCACAGCTCAATACCATCTTTTTTGTTTTTAGAGATGGTAAAAAAAAAGAAAGCCTAGTTCAATTTGAACGTGCACAAATAATATGCCTATGTAATCCAGCTAAGGCCCTTAGCCAATTTCAAAGGTTTTCCAAAGGATACTGTATGCAATTTCCAAAGAATATTTTCCAGCCTGTAAGGTAGGCTGTAAGTTATTCTTCCTTTCAATGAGACGATACAGCTTGCGAAATGTTGGCAGAGCAGCAGTACGCATCCACACAATGAAGTCTTCATTGATAAAGCCATTGTTGTCAGGGTCCGAGTCCAGCATATACACTGGCTTGGGCCAGTTTACAGGTTTTGTTGTGCCTAGAATTAAACAAAAATAGTAACCATCAAGTATTTAAAATATAGGACTAAATAACACACTGGCTCTTCAAAATTCATTCCAGTATTACAAAAAAAACCCTGTTATTATTCACTCACTACTATTGCAAGACACTAGGCTGTTTAAGAACTTTTTATTTTG
>VUYV01000036.1:2217708-2625517 GCA_008711295.1 Anarhynchus alexandrinus | reverse complement strand
GGGCGCATGCGCAGTGGCGCTCGGCGTACTGCCACCGCGGGGGTGAGGTGGGGAGGCGTTTCCCACTCCTGCTCCGCTGCGCCCCGGTCAGCCGGCGCCGCTGAGGGGCCGAGGCCTGCCTTGCTGCCGCGCCGGGGACGCGGGCGGTGCTGTCGGGCCTGCCGCGCTGCGTCATGCACTGCGTCACTTTCTAGTTCCCTCGCCCTCTTCCGGCGGTGAGGCTGCTAGGTCGCAGGCGGCCCACAGGTCTCTCTCCGAAGGGGGCGGCCTGGCCTTGTGTGCCCCCGGGAGGGTCTCTGCGGCTTTCCGGCCTCCTTGTGCCCCGGGACCGGGGCGAGGCCAGCCCGACCGGCGGCGGCCACCTCGGAGCGGAGCGGCGCCGGGCCTGCGGCCTTGTCACTCCCGCGCCGTGCTTCAGGAGGACACACACACCGCCCCCAATCCATCTTCTCACAGCATTCCACAGCATCAGATGAGGGTTGCTGGGAAAAGGCAGCAACTGTTGGATCGAAAATGGAGAAGTCAACTGAAGTTTCCTGCTCTCGTAAACAGGAACAGCGTCAGTGCCGCTGTAGAGGTGTAATAAGATCGGTCATTTCTCACCAAAGCTGTAAGAGCTTATCTGAAGGAAGCCATTCGTGCTAACCGTCACTTCTGGGAGTTGTTTTGTGCCATGTTTCTGCTGTGGTGGTAGGAGGTGTGTGGGTGAATCAGAGTGCAGTGAATGGGGATAGGGACGTTGCTGTCAAGAGTTGTAACTTTTTTTTCCTTTGGGAGATAATCCGGCTTCAATTCATTAAATAGTCGCCTTGTGGAAAGTGGTTTCGGAGTACGTATTTGTATCCCAGAATATGTGCTTTATAGGCGTTGCTGATTGGCAACACTGAAAGTCCATATTTCTCACTTTATTGGCAATTTTACACTGAAGTTTGTTTTGCCAGAGCAGTGTAGACCTTGCTATATAGGGAGGGTGTAGCCAAAATCCACTTTCAGCAAGTATTTATTTATTTGCTTGATTTTAGGAAAAAAACAATTAAAACTATTTAATTAAGTAATTTTATAAGCATGTAATCCAGTCTAAGACTTTTTAGCTGCCTGTGGAGCACTTTCCCTGAAATAAATGCCTTTTCGTTCTCTGAAGTATCGAAAATATCAACAAAGACCACTGGGGGGAGCAAATGACTTGTGCAAATGTGGTCTCTCTGTGCAGATTCAAAAGACCTCTCGGCAGACAGCATAGGAAATTTGGACAGTTAGGCATCTAAAATTTAAGAATTGATTTGGTGCCTAAATAATTATTTAGGGTTCAAAAAATAATCGTATTCCTTGTGGCATCTGTATTAAAGCTATATCTCATTTTTAATTTATCTTTTTCATTATCTTGTGGGCCTTACGTTTTGCTTTCATTCCCCCTAGCTAAGCCCCTTGTCCCTATTATCACCCTTTTTTTAAATATCTTTGGTTTTCAATTACCAGTGTCAGCTATAGTATACTGTATACTCCCTCAGCCTCACAGAAAATCCAGTGAGGTGCAACCTGAGATCCCAAGGGAACAAGACTGCTGGTAAACCTGTGCTGTGAGATGGCGAGAAATTTCCCTGGCAGCAGGATAAGCGAGGGGCAGTATCGGGAAGTCGCGAACATGATGCTGCCAGGTATGAGAGGACTGGTAAGAAAGGGCACGTTAAATTTGTGTTGGAATCTGTTCTGCAATGGTTAAACTGGGCACGGACTCTTGTCACCTGTTGGGGAATAGCTACAGTAATGATGCTGTGGGCCACGGTGATGGATTGCTGATGTAGTACTATCATTTGTGTGAAATGGGCAGAAGAACAGTGGAGCGCTTCCTAGAGGGTCTTGCAGAGATGCCCTCAGTCAAGCAAACAGGTTGATGTGAAAATTTGCCTTTAGAAAGTTTCGAACCTACCTGCAGGAGAGACGTTGCGCCTAGGGGACAGGCTAAACCCAGCCCAGGAAAATCTCAAATTATGTCCCACGGAGGTGTGAAGAGCCCCAGCACTTTGATGTGCTTATCTGGGCCATTTGTATTAAATGTCATGCTGATATAGCCATAGTCACAAAAGCCCAGGATAAAAAGGAGCAAACAGAAGAACTTCCTCCTTTCCACCCAGTGGAATCAGCTGCTGTCCAATTTTGAACTGGACAAATTTAACGAGGTGTGGTCTGGTACACATCCTCATGGCCAAGTCCTGATGCGAGGGTAAGTACTGCCGTATTGACAAAGCAACAACTGGAAGTGAGGTGTCCGAACTAATTTCTGCTGACCATTCTGCATGATGTGAAACAGAAAAAACATTTAACCTACCATACACATCCACTATTATTAGCCAGTTATAGCTCTGTCTTTTCAACTAGTTGTAACTAAGGCCATATGTTCGTCTATAAGCTTGGCATACACGTACACTTTGCACTGAAACAACTAGGTTAATGAGAAGTGTGGTTTTTCTTCCAGAAGAATGATATCCTCAGTAACATAACTGGATGCAATCACAGGGTATATCTTACTTCCATTCTTTGAGAAATAAAGAATATCAGCATTAATACTTCAATATATTGGTTTTACTTTTTCACTGGTAAGCTAAGGTCTTGGCGGGATATTATTTCACAGTTTTATGCTAAGGCAAACTCATTTATATCCAGGCAAGTGCAACCAACCAATTTTATGTTCATGAAATTTTACAATGAGGTGCTGTGCGATGTGGTGCATTTCACATTGGTTTGTGTGCAGTTATAAGACAAATGGGTACAGGAAAAAAAAAAGCACTTATTGAAACATACATTTATAGTGTTCCTTTTTTAATATGTGAAATGGCAAACTGATTTATTAGGCATTCACCTAGCAATGAGTGCTACACAGACGTATTACATAGCCAAGGCCTCAGTGTGTTACATTTTTAAGGCAAGGAAGAAGGAAATGTGTATCAGACTACCTAAGAATAAATGCTAAAATTACAAAATTTTCATTTGAAAACTGAAGTCTGATTTCAGGGGTATGAAAGGAGCCTTAAAATTGTACAAAAATGAATGTATTGTAGTTATTCTAAAAGACCACCAATTGGCACTTACTTTTAATTGTATTCCATTAAGCCCCCCAAAATTATCTTCTGGCACTCACCCTATCACATTGTCCACTTATTTCTAGCAAAGATGTAAATAATTAATACTTTGTAAAATAAAATCTAAATTAATAAAACCTTATGCAGTTAACCCCCCTAATATTTAGACTAGGCAAGGCAAATAAAATGCATTAACTGCCAAATAGGTTATTTCAGGGAGCAAATCTGCATAACTTAAAGCATTAAAAAGGAAGTTTTCAACCTAAATGTTACTGTTCAGAAGACGAGATAAACCCCAGTGATTCACAGTCGGAGGTGGAACAGTCAGGGCAGTAAACTCCATTTTTTATCTTGTTTTCTACACTAGCGATGGTTCTACAAAACAGGCAGTTTTGTCTCCTCTTTGGTCCAATTATGTTTCACAATGGAAAACTCACTGGCTGTAGATTTTTTTCTCCAGAAATCAAAGTATTTGAGATTTTTTTAATCGATTGAAACATCATATATTATCACCTATAATTATACTAACACAGGTCATTCAATCCTTTTTAGACACTAAGAGATCTTTAAGAGAAAAGTAGATCTTTCACTGGTTTTCAATTGCTTAAAAGCTACTGCTCCCTATAGCCCAATGTAGCCTCTACGTTGTCTTAGTCTGAAAGCGCTTCCTGATTACTTCCTTCAAAATGACAATACTTGCAGAAATTAATCACATCTTTATTCTATATTAATAGATTTCTTCCTGAGTGTCCCCAAAATAGAGGCTTATTATGTGGCTAATGCACTTTCTTTACTTATTTGTTTTAGATTCATATCCAAATTAGGTAATGTAAAACATTGACCAGGAACATAAATGCAATGAAGATGAAACACACCAGTCAAAGCACCCTTTGCACACGTGAGTTTTACCCTTCAGGCATTTCTATGAAATACTTTAGCTGCTTGCCAGGTGTCAGATCGGAATTTATTATTCTACCCACATAAACCATTATCAGCCAGTGATGAAATAGTGTATATCACCGCGGATCTTTTATGACCAGTGTTACCAGTCTCCGACTCCAAAGTGCAGCAGTTCATTGAAAATATTTTAAAATCTAAATGATTTCAAATACACCACGACTAGTTATGCTTTAAACAAACCTTTATTTTGTAAAGCTTATAAACTTAATGTATTTGCAAAACCGTAAATGTTGATATATTTGTTTAGGAATCATGAACCAAAAGGGGACAACTTACACATACACTCATGCTGAATCAGCTTTATATTAAAATCTAGACAAGGAAGAATATTTTCTACTTTGATTGGAACCTTTTAAATCTAGACTCAATTTCAGAGTAAGATTTTGCTTATATATTACTCAAATTTAAAAGCTGAAGTTTATTTCAGGCATGTCAGTGTCACTTTCAAATAGCCCGCAATTTAATTCCAGATGAGCTCAGTGTAGTTCTTAACATGGATAGGTTTTGATTCCCAAGTAATGCTTTGAAAATAGGGTCATTACAATGTTCATTCTACCGTGCAGTAAAGTGAAATGTGGCACATACTAAACTTTATTCACCTCAGCTGTGTTACTCTCTGAAAGCTGGAATTCTTCTCAACTCACTCTAAAATACAATCTACAGACACAGCTGTTATTGGCATACCTTGTCTGCCGTAAGAAAAAAAAACCCACTCCTTAAAAAACTTGGTGTACCAGCTGAAGTATAAGCTATACCAACCACATGACTCTTTTGCAACGATAAGCAGCATTTATTTTGATTACTCAGTATAGCTGTATTAGCAAACTCGTTACAATGCAGATCAACTCCCAAGAAAGTTTATACGGGTCCCAGAATATCCTGCTTCTCTACAGTGTCAGCGTTTGCTGCAGAGCTCCTGTCTAGAAGGAGAAGCAGCTCCCATGGCTCCCATGAAGACCAAATTGACTACACAGCAGTGCAATATTTCAGCTTCAAAGATGAACTGACCGAGTCATCTCAGTGGGACGCTGAGTTAATGCACTCTTTCTGGTGTCTCACGGCATATCTCCTGCAAGCAACGCCATTTCCCCTTCCAAAAAGTAGCTTCTCCCAGTAGCTTCTGCAATTAAAAAACCTGCAGCATTTTAAATATGTGCTAATGACTTCGATTAAAAATAATTCGTTATGAAAAGCGTAAGAAAAAAAGGCCCTGCCTGGGTTGTATCCAGCTTTATATATACATTCATTCAAAAATCACTTTTAAGTGTAGCTGCCGCAGAACTCTCTGGATGCTATTTGAAAAGTTACAGCCACCAGTGTAAAATGCTCCCTTCAGGGCAGGGCAGAGGGCATGGTATCTCATTTATACAGTCCTACTAGTCCAGGACTAAATATTCTGATAGCACCAGTCAAACGTCTCTGCCAATGCAGTGTAAGCGCAAGGTTAGAAACCATTAAGTCATTAGGGGATGGTGATAGATCCCTCTCCATATCTTAACGTCTGAATCAGTTTTCCTATGTGATACCACAGTGAGATACCAGTCAGAAAATGGAACTTCCAAAGCCTTACGTTCTGTCCCTATAAACAAATACATATGAGTACTGTCAACCTTAAGAAATTAGAGTTAAAATTCAAACACTTGATTACATTTGCATAGTTGTGAAAATTTATTAGTTACAGTGTAATGGAAAATCAGCTTTTTTGGTACAGGCAGAAGTAAAAACATACATTATATAGAAAAAAAAAATCACAGCTTTAAAAACTGGCTTACATTGTTTAAAATGAGTAAATCTGGTTGTATTTCAAGGCATTGGACTTTAATACTTAATTTTATGCCAAACCATCACACAGTGCAAGAAATATTCTGCAATAGTACAAATTCCATACAGCAGTCTTCAGAGTATTTAGTCTCACAGAATCTCATGGTGGCAGAAAGATGTGCTGAATATTTTTCCATTTAAACACAAAACATTGCCGAAGTTAAATTTTTCTTTTTTTACATACTCTCTATTACAAAAATATCAAATTGCGAATTTGACAGTGTATTCTACAAATAAATGCGCCATGGACAACAGGAATTGCAACTTTGGGACAGTTACTTTACAAAGTGTATTATAAAAATAAATTATATGGCAAACATCAAACAAAATCAAGCACGTGCCTTAGGCTTTGCAAATAAAAGTGAAAGTCGGCTGGCAGAAAGACGGCTTCTCTCTCTCTCTGACTATGTACTTTAAAAATATCAGCAAGGCCCTTCATTCTTAAAGTTCTACCAAGAAAAAAAAATATATAAAATCTAATGGAAGCAATAAATACTTCCACGAATAATCAGTAGCACAAGTGACCCTGGTGTTGATGGCAGAGAGCTTCTACAGTGATCCATCCAACTGGCACGGAGGGTAGTGCACACAGAGAGCACATAGTGGGGGTGGTAACTCATCTAGAGTTCATGCGTAACTGGTGAATGATGACACTCTCTAAAAGAAAAGAGAGCAAAACATTTGGTTTTATGAGACTGCAAATCCATTACAAGTTACTTTAAAGAAGAACAATGACAATGGCAGTGCAAAGCATTTTTCCTCTAGAAATGTCTCGTGGACTTACTCTCTTATCACTAATTGAGAAAAACTGTCCTGGCTAATGCTACAAAGGGAAACTAAATTTGTACCAGGCTATGACTCAGAAGCCCTTGGCTTCCACTGCAATGTCAAGACCATCACTCGGTTGTCCATAGAGACAAAGAATAATATAGTTGAATGGATTAAACCACAGGAACACCAAGGTTCCAGTCCCACACGCGAATCAGGGAGAGAAGGCTTGGAGTTGGGTCTCTCGCTACCTTGTCTGAGCAAATCCATTATAAACCCGCTGGCAATTCCGAAATGGGGATGAGGAAGAGGTATGAGGTCAAGTCTCATTTTTAATTGAAATTTGGCTTAGAAACCTATGCTGGTTTTATTCAGAAAGTCTGCTTGAATTTTGCTACTGACTTCAATGGAGACAAACTTCAGCCACAGCATGCAAAACTAAGTGTTGGCATTGTCTTCGAAAGGCTGGACGTAACTTTGCCCTGTGTGTAATGTAGGAGATCCCTGATCCTGATTAATCTCTGGGGTCTGCTGAAATACTAATGATGTGGTCTTCTGTTCTTCTGTCTATATACACTGGTCCTACAGGCAACTTTTTTAAGAGAACAATTTAGCTATCAGTGATGGTTTTCTCTGAAAAGGTGTATTTTATGCATTTTAAATAATCCCAAATTTCAAACTGTACCAATGCTCACTAGAAACATACAATAATACATTTTCAGAAACACTTATTGGCTTAATTTAATTTATTTGGGTTTCTTTTTTTTAAAGATCCCTTCCTCTCTTAATAATCTGAAGATTTTTCAAAATTGACATGACCCAAGAAATGACACTAATCATGTATTTATTCCCTTTTATGTTTTTATTGACTTCTGCCTTTTTCTGCTTCCTAACTAATATTTGCAAGATGTTTAAGTTACATTGTAAGAGGAAAGCAAAACGTTTTCCATGTAGTCTTAATGCCAGAACTTTGCCACTAGATGGCAGATTCCAGTTTTTGAGCAACGAATGTGAAAGACCCACACGCTACAGTAAAAATTTACCTTACAGCCTGTGCTGTTCTCTAACTTCAAGCTCTTGAGGAATAGGATGTAAAAAGCTGCATTTACTTAATGTCAGATTGTATCTTCAGGTGGAATCTCCCATTAAGTTCAATGGGAGTCACACGAGCTCTAAATACAACATTTTTTTCTTAATATTCACTATGCACATTATATATTAATATGAAGTTTAGATACAAAACTCTGAAACTAAATGGGTAGCAGAAAAATATTACGCTCCTTGTAAAGGCCCAATTACTGAATGAACAGCAAAACTACAGTAGGTTTCTGTATCAGTCTTCCTCCTATGGACCCAATATAGCAATTATGCAGAAAAGAGTGGGAGAAATAATAAAATAATCAAATAATTTCCCCTTCTAGTATTCATTCATTTCTCACACACATATATGTTTGCTCTTAGTTTTTCTAACATTTTATTTTAAATGTATATATATAAAAATAAATACATATATTTATGCACACGCACAATCTGTAGTTACTAAAAGAGGTGTCCGAACAGTAATTAAACTAAAATTATAGTAGGGCAGATTTTGTCCGAGTTCTGTAGGAGCACCCTCTGTAGGAATATGATTATATCTGTAGGATATGATTACATAAATTTTTCTAGGGTTATAGATGTGAACACTTTGAGGAGCTATGAATTCACTTAAACAAAACAATTTATTTTAATGACAGGAAAACAAAATGCAGTTAATGTAAAACTTCTAATTCTGCTTTCGGTCCCAGTGATGTAAATCAGAACTTCTCCGGGAAACACAACATTAACAGCTGGCCTACGAAAAATACCAATTCATATAATGAAGCACATCAACCGACATTTTAACATACAAAGTTTAATTTCTTCTTACAATATATACAAACAAATAACACCAGATAATACAAAAATGTATGTACCACAGACAACGCACACCCAAGCAACGGAACATCAGTAATTCTATTTTTAATATCCTGTTGAAGAGAGTTTTAAAAGTGAAGAACCTGAGTGATTCATACCTGACTCCCAGAGCTGATAGCTCTGCATCTGAGAGTAGTTAACCCTGATTGCATCTCCCAAAAAGCCAACTAAGAGCAGCATGTAGGGCATTAAGATTCAAAGTGAAGTTAACATCTATAATGAGAAATGTTGCATACAGTTTTGCCTGAGAGAGCTCCAGCAAAATTAAGGGGAAGAGGGTAACTCATACTGACGTAGGGGAGAAAAACATTCCCCTAAACGAAAACAAGTTGGAAAGATGAGCTCACAGAAACTCCTGCCAATGAACTACAGGTTTCAAATCGACTCAATGAAATCGACCACTGATGTGTGATGGGAACATATAATTGGTCTGAAAATTGTCCTGATTGTTGCAGCTGATGGCTGAAACCCAGCAGGACAGTAGCTTACTGTCTTTAAAGACATGCTCTTCCACTTCTGGTCAGAATCACGTTCATGTAAATATTGGGCATGTTTTAGAACCTGTGTAGCATATTTCAGACAGTAACATGTGACTTGGCAACCAACTGGCATGAATCAACATATTAACGTGACTTTAGAGATTACTCACATGATGCTAATTACTATGTGCTGTAAGTGGTTTGAGGTTTAAGTATGGTAAGATGCACACTCTATGGGCATATTCAAAAGTGTCACAAAGTATTATTTGATTTTTGAAAAATCACACTAATGGGTGTCACGAAATAAAAAAAAAGGGTGGGCAAAATAAATCAAAATCTATGTTTTTCTTCTATTATTTACTTAGCATGTTTACCGATCTGAGAGAAATCCCCCAGGCATTAGGGTTGCAGTTCTGTGCTCCCTCATTTTCAGTCACGCTTACTCTGCCAGTGACTACATTAGCAGTACTCATCTATAACACTAATTCAGGTGACGTGATCTAATGTAGAGAACACAGTGGAAAACTTATTAGGAACTAGATTTAAAATCACAGAGATTATCTGGAGAACTGAGGGTGCACCTTCTCAGTCCATGTGTGGTTCTGATGAATGGGCTGGCCCTTTCCCTGCTCATCCGCCTCTCCACCTTACTGCTGTCCCAAGCCATGTGTTCCCACTGCTGGGCTTGAGTTATCATGGCTGCTTATATGGCCATGCAGTCAGCCAGAAAAGGGCATCGCTCCAGCTGACTGCCATCGCTCCTACCAAAAATACAAAGAGTGCTTCTCAGCCCACTCAGTTCCTGATGAAACACTGTAACTATCATTATTACTCTGAGCAGAGTGTATTTTGCTATGGAAACTGTTCCACTTCATAAAAAGAAAAAAAAAAAAACCAATATAGAGAAAACAGCAAGAGAGAGAAAGCATGAGGATGACCTATTCTAATCACCTGGGCAGAGGAAGACTTGGTTTCTGCACTGTAATGCAGTAACATAGAATACCCAAGAAGCCCTGTAAAGGCAGGCTCTGATATTTTCCTTCCTATGGATTGGTGTCTTTAAGTTTGCTTCTTTGGTGCCTAGTAAAATCTGAGGTCTGAACAAAGCTCGTCCTCGCGGTATTTCTGACATCACTCTCTTGTGTTCATTCTTTGATGTTGTATGAAGGTGAGCTCATGCTACATTCTTCTGCGCAGTGGGGCACTGCTAAGGTCTTGCTCTTCTTCTCCGTCACCCTTTTCATTAAACTGGAAGAACTTCTTATGCTGGAGACCCCTATTGCTTTGTCAGATTTGGTTGAAATTGGTTGATGTGTTCAATGTTATTCATCAATGAAGGACAGAAGGAGGGATGGATGAACACAGACACTTCATCTTATAAGCCTTCTTTTCACAAAAGCCCAGGTTCANGGGGGGGGGGGGGGGGGGGGGGGGGGGGGGGGGGGGGGGGGGGGGGGCTCCCTCCTCCTAGTTCAATATCCTGACCACTCAACCACTCTCTTGTTTCTGCTCAGTGAATACTGAAGCCCTCCATGCAGAACAGCACAGCCTTTACAGGAGGGAAAGAGAATGCCACCTTCTTCCTCCTCAACTGTCTGTCAGTGCCACTGGTGAACCTGGCTGGAGCTGATGTGGCTTTGAGTCTCCTCAACTGGTGACAAAGAGGGATCTGTCTCCTACTTTTGAAGAAGGGTTTCAATCTAAAGTTTTTCAAAATAAGCAGCACTACCCCTATATTTGTGTGGTATTAGATCTACTCGGAGGCATTAATGATTCCACAGTCACTTTAAAATAGCCACTGGTTTCCTACGCCTGCCTTCTTTCTTTTTCTGGCCCAAGGGCCTGGAACTAAGCTATGTTAAAGCTTTTTGCTTTTTGCCAGATTCCTTTTAGTTCCGATCAGTTCCCCAGTTAAGTTCAAACACTTGTGCCAGCTCAAGGGAAAACCACACGGAAGTGAGTACTTTCCTAGCTGGAGGTGACAAAAAGAGGACTACAGCTCTTCACTCCAGTGTGGGATTACATCCTGACTTTAGGCGACCATGAAATTGTAGCTTGACTTAAAGCCCTTAGAGGAAATACAAGAATACCTAGATTATGGATCTTGATTAGGTTCAGAGGCTGCAGGGCTAGCTAAGTCACAACTGAAACACTGACTAGAAAAGTGCAGAGGAAGAACTTCAGGAAGATCTTCAATATGCCTCTGGGGCTTAAGCACTGTCTTTAGACTTGGTTGTCTAAATTCCCTTTTGGAGCTGACTTAATGAATGGAGAATCTTGCTGTAGTCACTAAACATAACTGTCTTCAGATTCAGAGGAAATTCCTACATAATAAAGACAGTTATGCTTCAACTTTTAAGACCTCTGAACTGTAGGCCTTCTTTTTTCATCTTACCCTTCTTCTACCTTTAAGAAACAAGAATCTCAGGTCAATTAAAACATGTTAAAAATGATGAGTACAGCTAAATACCTATTTTTAGCTAACGGTTAAACCAGTTGCCTGATTCCAACTCTTTGGGCTTCTGCTACGGAGCAAAAGTTCCTTTCTGTTGTGCTGCCCCTGGGAAAAATAACAGGAACCTTGGTTTGACCTGTCTGGAATTTCTCGAGTCCGTCTCATGAAATCCTACTGACTCTACAAGAGTAATCCCTGGCTTGTGCCCGCAGTTCTGGTTCAGTTGTGCTAATTTGCGTGTCCTGGATTTCAGGTACTGTAAGGCTGGCTTGTTTCTTCAGGTGAATTAGTTTCTTAGATCTCAAGCAAAACAAACAAATTTTTCAACCACAGGCACACACAGAATATTGCTTTGGGTATAGCAACAGTTAACTAAGGAACTAAGTTTCTTTGAAACAAGGATCTGAAAAGGAAGGCTTAAGGCAGCTGTAGTTCATCACTGTATCAAGCCACATTAGCTCGGGGCTCATGTTTGCAATATTATTTAAATGACTGTTTTGACCCGAAGACTTGCTTCAGTGCCAGTATTTAGAGTGAAAATCCAGCAAAAAGCTCTTAATAATGTGTTTTCTTCAAACATCTGCTAAAAAGCCTATGTTACAATAAGAACAGTAAGATCTCGGCAACAATTTATTGACAAATGGAGGCTGTTAAGTGATAACAATTATTTGAGAGGATCTGATATATTTCTGGCATAGTAACTCACGTTGCTTGCTAATTCCAGTTTCCAAGTTTTATCCAAAATAATGGGAAATGAGTGCTGTGAAAAATGTTACTAATATGAATCTGATTTTCAGATGTCAGAACCTTAAAATTAACAGGTATTGCAGGTGCTACACGTGTAAAAATTGAAACCTACTTCTTTTCTGATATGGCAGCAGCTCTTACACCACAGACAAAATGCCCTTCGTGTGAATAATAAAATGCCGACTTTACGCTGGGATAATGGCCATATCTGGATCTTAAATTGGAGAGCAATGCAAAGTGCAGACTGAAGACTAAACATTGCTTGGACTGAATATAATTTTGCTGACCTTCTGTGGCAGATTCTTCCATCAAATCTCTTCTTCCAGACAGAAAGCCATTTAATATTTCACCCACTGGTGCATTTTCTTTTCTGTGAATTGTATTTATTATTTATTGGTGGTCTTCCTGCCTTGCCTGCTGAAAGCTATTTCTAACCACTGGGTCCTTTGCAGCTCGCTGTGGTGGTTGAGTTATACGAGCTTTAAAACCATCATTTATCAGCCTGCTTGGCCTCATTTCTTTTGGTTGTGACTTTCTTCTGTGGCAATTGATCACTTAATGGAAATGCCCTTTAATAACTTTCCTGTTATTAAATAAACAATTGTAACAATCATCGGCATCCACACCATTTCCATGCTGGAACAATACCTTAAAACATGCTTAAAAATGCAAACATATAAGTGAGGAAATCACAAAGAGGGAAGGAAAAACAATGAATCGCCATGGTATTGTGAGGCAGTTTGTATTTTAAGACAAAATATTTCAAACTGAGAATTGAGAGTAACTTCCATACCAAACCCTATCTCTTTTGTTGTCTGTACCTCAACCGTGCCTTTAGACAGGAACTTCTGCCACCAGCAGCCTGTGCTGACTTCCCCTCTAAGCCACAAGGGTGCTTGGGAATTAAATTTAAACACAGCCTAAGTACATCCAACCAGGAAAACTGAAAACCTAGTGAAGTCAATGGAGAGACTTGCTTCATAGCCTTTAGTAGTCTTTGGAGCAGGCACAAATGGGCCGTATTGATTTCAGCCAGATCAATGTTTCTCAAGCTTTTTTTAAGGGCTAAACACCTTTTGGCTCCCTTGCCTTCATCTGACCCCTGAGCTGGCAGTAGTAACGCAGTGTGTGTAAGTCAGGGACCCGGCTGGAACTGTCTACAAGCTTTAACCCCCTTTGTAAGAAATAAACTGCTGCTTACTATTGCTGCGGCCAAACACTGTGCAACCTCCCTACCCCCCTGAATTTTGGAACCACCTTGAGAAAGCAGCTCACCACTGAGAAACACAGATTGGGATGGGAGACTCCTTGAGAAAAAGCTGGTCACACGGCACCTGTCCTTTCTCTCTTTCCCTCCCTCCCTCCCTCCCACACCTGTGGTACTAGTTTTCATTAAAATAGGACCTCAAGTGTGCTGTCTCCTTGTGGCATCTCAAAACACATGATCACAGGCAGGAAAGAAAGTGCCCCATGCAGCAGCAAAGGTGGAAAGTGATCTGTTAAGGTGGAAGACAGTGTAGTAGAAGTGACCAAACTTCCTTCGATCTACTCAAAAGTGACCCCATCTATCATTAAGAAATCCCGGACTAGATTAATAACCTAATGCAGTTGCCCCATTCTCACTTCCTAGGCTGAAAATCTTCCTGGCGTACAACTGCCTTTTGATGGCTTTTTTTAATTATTATTATTATTTTAACTTCAATAAGAAAACAAAAGGTTGTTGTTACTTAAGTAGTCAGTGCACACACGTATTAGTTTGTTGTGAGTGACAGCTGCAGGACTCCGTTAGTACAGGCAAACGTGAGCAACTACACAGACAGGGGGGCTGACTTCCATGGTAGCAGCAAAACCTGCAGAACATACCCCCTGAGCCACCACCATCAGCCCTGACCCCCACCCAGGGAGGCAGAGCTGCTGGCTGAAGATTTCTTCAGTTCTATTTTCATAGACTGAGTCTCGGCACGAGGCTCGAATTTTGTCACATTTCCTGCTCCTGGGGCTGCCACTACTGGCTTTCCTGCTTTCATACCTTTTGACACAGGAATGCGGGTGGGTGCAGGTCTCGGGGATGACCCATCCTGTCCTGTCTGCAAAAGAGAGAGATGGAGAGAAATGACATGAACGGAGGACGTTTTCTTCTCGTCTATGCTCATCTTATACTTTTCCTTGATTCTTCTTTTACCTCTCAAGCAACCATGTCCCAAATGACACCTATTAGCAAATAAAGTTCACATTTGGAACCTGGCCGCAGCACATACTGCTAGAGTAGGGCCGAAGGTACAGTTGGGATCAAAAGAGTTTCCCAGAGCTGAGGTCCAGTGTTTTGGATCAAGATGTCACAGGGATGGGAAACCCTGCAAAACTCCGAGTCCACGGCACGACAGAATGCAGGATGGCCTTAGAGGCTACTGAAACACCGGCTTAGCTGTGAGACCAGTTAAATACTAGCATCTTGCACAAAGACAAGCAGGGGCCCTCAAAACAGCATAGCCCTGTGAGGCTGATGCTGAACCCAGAGTAACTGCCGTATTTTCAGAGCTGGCAAGATTTCTCAGCATTTTAGATAAAATTGAACGTTGCTTCCCAAAGTATGCTGGGGCCATGGCTGGAGCCACTTATTTCTGCACTGGGAAGTGCAGGGAGGTGGCTGGCTGAGGGAGACAGAGCAAAGAGTGGAATTTCCTTTTCCTGTGGCTGTGGGAGGAGGGATGTAGGAGAAGGCTCTCCCCCTCTCAGCCCTAGCCACAACTTGATGTACTCTGGTGAGGGTTTCCTCACCAGGGATACCTCAAGGCAGTGTGGACATGGTCATTTTACTGTCTCTGCCAGTCTGCTGCCCCGGACAACAGACTACCAAGCACACTTATCCTCAAGTTAGAGGACTTCAGAATAAAAAAAAAATAAAAAAGGGCCTTGAGAAATTTTTAATGTTTTTTTTTTTCTTCTGGATGGAATCCGGTTGAGGATCCAAGCATGGGGCTGGCAGACCCAACACGGCTCCTACAAGGGATTTGTGCCCTTTTGGAACATCAGCTGGAGGCCAGGCTGGCTATCCTATAGCTTTGAAAATGGCAATCAGTACATATGTTTAGGCAACTGAATCGCAGTGTGTAAACACAGAAGGAGCACTTGGATAGGACAAAAAGATTATTTTCTATATCCATTGGCCAAATAATGTTGCACATACTCTGCAAGGCCAAAACTGGAAGCTACCCCTTATGACCTCAAGAAAATACTTATAACCATGTCAATTCTGAAAGGAAAGAATGTTTTATCTTCTGCAGTGCGCAATACAGACACAAATGTTAACGGTGACAACTTCTGTGTCTCAGCTGAATTTCAGATGTGACTTTTTTCTGTTCAGAAAATGGACGAAGACTTTGACCTCACAAAAGAGAACACTTCTCATAAGATTCTGGAATCCTAGCTAGACCCATCTGTTAAATGACTAAATTCTGCAACTTATGACATGTAAGCAAAATAAAACTAAACTGCTGAAATAGATTGGATTAGGGGATCACGTCGACTGCAACACATATTTGCACATTTACTTAAAAATGCTCTTAAAAAATGCTCTACGAAGGAGGATTTTTCCCTCTCGAAGGATTTCCAGCCAGTAGCATCAGAGCCTTCTGTCTGCATCCTGAGTATTCAAAGGAAAACCATTCCTTAATCTTCTAAGATCAGTTCAAAACCCCATGTGTACACAAAAAAAATCACAATTGGAAAACTTGAATGCTGTCTGCCTGGCAGGAAGGAAGCCATTTTCAATAACTAAAAGCAACATTTACAATAGCAGTCTAAAGGCTAATATGGAACTCACATGTAGATGTCAAAACAAGTTAGGCCCATACAATTCTGTAGGGCAAAACATGCAAATGCATTCCATCAGCCTTGGAAAATATGTCAACATCCCAGAGAACCCAAATGACAAACATCTTGTACTCCCTGAAAGAGCTCCACAGTGTGTAAACATGAGGCAATCAAATGAAGTAGCTGGAATCTCAGGCATTTCTTCAGCTTTATTCACATGTAAATTATTAACTAAGGATTTGGGCGCTTTCAAGTTACTCATTTCAAGCCTAAATCACTCAAAAGCACTTTGAAAAGAACTCTAACTTGCTTTAAATTTCTTAGTCGCCTTCCTTAGGGCACACTAACATGTTGATCATATGGAAGCTAGTGCCCGCTTCACAGGCAGTTGCAAAACCATTCTGTGTTTGCTAAGTGAAGTGGCACAAAGGTGGCTCTTCAGCAAGCAGGCCCCTTTGGCGAGAGGGACGGGGTGAGCTGGCAGAGGACACCCTCCGGTACACGTCCGTAGTGTCTGTGGCAGAGAACCCACACGACTGTCTGTCTCTTGGTCATTTCTCCCAAGAACCAAGCTCTAAGCAATTATTTCCAGCCCAGTTTGTCTGTAGGCTGCTGTCTTCTGGTTGATACAGGAATGCATCTCCAACCAGAAACCAACCCTTCCACAGCCGCAGCCGGCACGGAGTGCCCGAGCTGCGGCCCCGTGGGACGCAGAGTGACGCTGACTGGCTCTGAACTGGCAGTATGTGGTGCTGGAACGGCACCAGGGGCCCGGGCAAGGTTAGTAAATACATTACTGAGAGGGAGATAAATACATGCAGCCGCTAAGCCGGTTAGGTCGATAATCAGGCCTCACTGCAGACACTGGCAGGTATATTAAGCTGTGAGGTTGCAGCAAGGTTGGCTAGTGCCATTAAAAGGAGAAAAGGAATTTGAATGCACAGAACATTTAGCATATTTTAGTAGGTTTTAACAGATCCCTGCTTAGTGCATTTTATTGACACCCAAAAGAACGCTTTCATGCACACATTTACTTTTGGAATATTTTCCTAACAAAGGTGCCTTTTCAGCACTTGTTCTTGATAACATCAGGGACCAGCTTGCCCTGGACAGAAATGGTTCCGTTCAGTGGCTGACACGGGTCTCCAGTGCCATTTGAGATGCCCTGGGTTACTCAAGCTATCTGCACAGGGCTGGCAGGTAAGACACAGGACCCAAGGAGACCTGCAGCTGGAAGTTAGGCAGGCTACTTGACATCACTTAAAATGACACTTAAAGAAGTATGTTTAGGCAAATTGTAAAAACATTCACTTGTAGGCTGTGTTAAGTTAAAGCTCATAAAACAGACAGGGAATAGTAAATATTCTAGTAACAGTCAAAGCCATATAGCCAAGGCCAGAATTCACGCTGGAGTGAGGATGAGTTGTTTGACTTGATTTGATGTTGAGAGACGTGGTTTAGTAGTAAATTGGCAGTGCTGGGTTAACGGTTGGACTTGATGATGTTAAAGGTCTCTTCCAACCATTATGATTCTATGAATTGAATCCTGAAAGGGTGGGATTTGAGATCTAGTCAATACAGTCACTGGAGCCCAGTGGGCAATTCAGCTCACACTCAAGCTAGCAGCATCTCAGCTGCATCACCCTCCAGTCTCCACCAAGCCAGGCTGGTGGAGCCAAGGGCTCAGCGCTGACAAGGGGACTGATGACGAGGGACTGACTCAGTTGCCCACACTGAGGCATCTTGTGCCATCTGAGGTGACCCGTCAGCTTCCACTGCAGAGAGGTACAGGTCCATGTTATACCTACCAGCCTCGTGCACGTGTCTCCACTGCCATAGGGCATGCAGAGAGCACCATGCACCTCTAGACCAGAAAGTGAGCTGACCCCTGGATCTCCAGTAACTCTAACAGAAGCTTAAAGCATATATGGGACACCTACAAAGAGCTAAATTTAGATGCCAATCTCAAACTAAATGCTGCCCAAATTAAAGTAGCCTTACAGCTGTTTTAACATTTTTTACTGTAAACTATATGAACTGCCCTGGGAACAGGGACTTGGGCTAATGTGCTAAGGCAGGACTAACAACCAGGCTAGTTTCAGGCTCATTTTGGTCTGCATACCCTCTGGTGTCATAGTTTTGGATTTTTGTTTGTGCTGTGGTCCATCTGTAATAAAAAAAATCATCTGCTAGGTCTGCTAGGGTAGTCCAAGTGTTTCACTGGGAGTGGGTTTCATTCTAATCAAGGTAAGGAAGACCAAATCCCATTTTTTCCACTTCTATGGTAATTACCCAAATCCACAGGCTATGATATAAAAGGCAGTCACCAGCTTAGGGTTTGGTTCTTTTTTTTTTCATCAAAGTGGCAATGGTTCTGCTGTAAATGCAGAATTCCATCCAACTGGCCCGTCTCTGTCACATCAGCTCCTGCCATGGAGACCCCTGTAGGACTGGACTAAGCTGGGTGGCAGCGCTGGTGTGACGAGGCCAGCTGCTCAGCTGGCCAGCCCTGGGCTTGTGCAGCAGGCAGAACATGAAATGCCTCCAAAACACTTGGATCCCATGAGTTCAGTGGAGACACAGTCAGTGACTGGTGCCTTTTTTTGTTCGTCTTTTTGGTTAAATGCTCAAAAATTTCCCTAGTTGTCCTTCGGGTGCCTGTGTCTTTCTTTGGATCAGGGTCTCATTTTATCTAAATCAGAACTGTTGCAGAACTCAGAAGAGGACTTGGATCAGGGGAATATAAATCTCTAGCTACTCTTCAGTGCATGTCAGTGTAAATCACCACAACCATAACACCCCTTAATCCATGGGATTCATGGGATTCAAAAACCGTGATGGTCCATCATGAAACCACAGCCTCTGGTTTTGGACTCACATATGCAGGGAGACACCGCAGCTCAGGTTGAACCTTTAAAAGTACTGTGTGTGCACCTTAAAATTAACTTCACCTGCAGTACTGAGGATAACTCTATAAATTCAAATTTGAAAAAGAGTTAAATGTTTTCAAATATGAAAAGAGTAACTGCAAATTTGTTATAGCAACAGATGAGATCTGGGAATTTCAGAATTATTTTCCCTTTTGTAGCTTGGCACTGCATTAGTACATTGTACAAAGCATCTTGTATGAGGAGAGTTAAGAAAAAAATGAAAACCAGTGAGCTAAGAAAACAGCTGTGTATCAGTTTGTCTTCTTTGATTTTACGAACTTAAACCCTCAAAATTATATCAATGTTGGTTTCTTCTAGGGTTACTGAGTAAATGATTACAACTTGATTTTTCTGACTAGGGGTATTGAAATGTGTTTGTAAAGTAGTCATTTGCAAAACAGATGGTGAATATACAACTTCTTTTTTTTTTTTCAGGGGACTAGGGAGGAAAAGGCACATTTGGGCTTGTTCAAAGTTCCCTGCTCATCTGACTGGGGACCTTAAAAAACAAAGGGAAGCATAAGATATCTTATGGTTGAACTATTTTCCTTACATTCCAAATCGGGGAGGAAGAAGTGAAGAAAGAAGCCACTTTTTAGCCAGATGAAAACAAAACAAAAAAGTTTTGTCTGTCATGCTTCAGTGCATCATCACAGTGGAGACAGACATCTAGTAAAAAAGAATGAGGAACTCTTAGGAAAAAAAGTTTTCCAAGCTTCTGAGAGACAAAGGAGTTTGTAAATTAATTAATTCAAGACTTTTTAAAAAATGAACAGTTGCCTCTAAATGTAGGAAAACACTGTACAGTAAAGTATCTACAATACATTATATATGTGCGGAGAGAGAGAGCATGCATGTGCAATCCCAAATAGATGCGGATATCGAATGGAAGTTTTCTTAAGTCAGAGGGCTTAAATGGGAATGGCAGCTTCTCTCCAAAAGTGTGGAAGTGTATCTTAAATACACTTTGACATTTCAGCTTGGAAAGAGATGGCTGAAGAGGCATGTTGTAGGGGTCTGCAGACTCCTAAGTGGCACAGACAAACGAACAGGGGATGACTATTCAGTATTTGTCAAGATACAAGAAAGAGGCTGTAACCAATGAAGGTATTGCATAAAAGGTATCAAACAAAAGAGCATTTTTCCCAGAGCCCACAACCGAATTCACTGCCCCCTGATGTTGTGGAAACAACAGTATAAATGAGTTCAAAAAGCAATTAGAAGAATAAATAGAAGAAAACTCCGCCACGGTCTATTAAACACAAAGATGTGGCTACGGGCCCTGGTTCAGAAAGAAATACCCACCTATTGCCAAAAACTGGGAACAGACGCTGAGGGAAACATTACTGTGTGTTTACCCACTTAAAATAATCTTCCCCTAAGCATCTGCTGCAGGCTCTGTCTAGCTAACTAAGCTTTTGGACTAATACAGTACTGCTGGTTTTCTGTTGTGGTTACATTCTTCTTTCCCAGGGTATTTCCAACTAAAGAAATGCAAAACAAGTCCAATAATAAACCTGGGGGGAGGAATATCAATAAATATTGTCCAATATGTTTAAAGACAGAGGTGAGAGACCAATTCAAGTATGAAAAAGATGCCGGGGTACCACCACAGAAGCACAGAGAGAAAGCAAAAATATGTTAGAGGAAGCACTATTGTAACACAGCGCTGATAGAAGTTGATAATTTCAGAGGAATAGAAAGAGTTTTACTATTCACTGGCTGAAAGAGGTTTGGAGCTGTAAGCAATGATACCATGTCTGCCTGTTTATTCCTTTGGAGTTCAGTATTATATCAGATATTAATTGAATTATAACTATAATGGGATTATACAAAGAAATACCAGCCCGCATGATCAGACTCTAAAGACCCGCCAGCTGGGCCAAAAAACATTGTAAGTACTTTCAGAAGTCAGAAATTGCACTCACCAAAAATAAAAATACAGTTTCCTGCTCTGTCATCTCCATCATTCTTTGTCCCTCTCTGTCTCTCACTTGCAATTTTACAGGATTGCCATTATGAAAATAACTTTAAGAAACTTTGAAGGGACTTACTTTGAAAGTTACTCCTTTGGGAACTAATGCCTAAAGTATACCAGCATCCAACACTGGTACAAAAATATATTAATGAGGCAAATTCTGATTTTATAGTTAAGCTCGTATCTGAAACAAGTGTAGGGAAGTCAAGAGTTTCTCCTCACCCCTCCCATTTTGCCTGCTGGTGTCTCAAACCCAGGCTATGGTTGCCCTTCTTACCATGAAGACTACATCATGAGACTACGCTGCTTACCACTGATTGTGTTCCTCGGGTGGATGACGTTGTAACAGGCGTTATAGTGATAGTACTTGTCACCTTGCTTGCTGCAGGTCGCGAGGACAGGTTGTTCCGGGGTGATCGAAGGACGGTACCCGTCACAACTTCTTTCTCTGCTGCTATGTTCACCGGTCTGACTGTTATTACAGGACTCACACCATCAGCTGCAGCAGCGGGAGAGCGTTTAAACTGGGAACCTAAGTGGATGTGGATTTTGTTGTCTTCTGTCGTAATAATGTTGGCATTGGCATTGTACTTGCGGATTGGAGTCGGGACAGTTTGTTTTTCCGGTGTTACTTTGAAGACAGCCCTTCCCATGGTCATATCTTGTGATTGCGGAGAGACAGAGATTTCTGCCGGTGCTGCAGATGTTGATACTGTCATAATTTGAATTGGAGACGCAGGTCTGTCAGCGAAGGGTGCTCTCCCTCCCTCTGGAGACTTTTCCCTGGAGAATGTTGTTATAGTGACTGGAGACATAGAACGATCTGGGCCCATGGGACTTTCACTGCCTTTTCCTTTCTGTGGCATAATGTTTGGAGAGGGAATGATGGTTATTCGTGGCTTCTGATTTCCCAAAGTAGGAATGACAGTGGTACTTGAAAAAAATTCCTCTGAGGTTGGACTGGTTATCTCCAAAGTAGCTGTGCTGTTCTCGTGGTCTGGCGTCACCCGAATATGAAGAGGTTGACCCTGCTTTGGTGAAAGGACAACCTCTCCAGGATGTGCTGGACTACCGTGGGTTCGGGGTCCTTTATCAGGAGTTGCCTGAGCTCCAGTTTCCCTCTTTCTCATCCATGGTATCCAAGATTTCCTCATTGCAAGTTCATTCGCTGCTGGAGGATATCTCTCGAGCACTGAAGAACGCTCCATGGGTTTTTTCAGACCTACCTGTCGCAGATTGCTCATGATATGATTCTCCTCCTGGAAGGATTTCCTTATAAACACTGCTGGGGTTTCTTCTTCTGCTGCTTCACTGCTTACAGCATCTGTTTGCACGCCGGTGGACGTCACAGGAACATCGACCATTCTTCGTCCATTTATGCTGGGCCTCAAAGCACGGCTGTAACGCTTAGAAAGCTCCAGCTCTCTTGTTAGGTTCAGAACTTCCTGCCCCATGCTCTTGTTTTTATTTTCTTCTTCCATAAACCTTTGCTGCAGAACCGAGTAATCGACTTGGAGTTGAGAAAGCTGGTCTTCTTTGTTCATCAGCTCATGGATTTTTTCCTTAAGAGCTTGAACTTCTGCTTTCAAATCTCTGCTTTTGGCCTCTTCCAGACGAAACCTGTGCCTCAGCTCTGCCTCCTGGCTCACTGCTTCACCTTTTTCTATTGCTTTGGTTTTGGCAATCTGGAGTTTCATCTCCTCCAGCTGTTGAGACAGAAAGTTAGCTTTATCCTGCTCAGTCCTAAATTTCTGCTCTAGCTGATCATATTCATCTTCTGTCTTCATCAAATCTCCTTCAACCACTTCCAATTGTTTGAGACGTTTTTTCAGTCTTTCAATTTCAACGGTAAGTTCTTTAATCTTGTTGTCCTCGTGACAACCATGCTCTGGTCCTTTCCTGCTTCGACCTCTCGTAATTTCTCTTTCTACTTCCTCCATACCATCAATTCTTTTCTTTAACAGGTCAACTCTACACCTTAGTTCAGAGGATTTTTCTTCTTCACTTCTCAGTTTGCCAATCAACTCATCCCTTTCCTTTGTCAAACTAGATACTTTTTCCTCCATTTCGGATTTCAGCTTCAAAAATTTCTTACTTTCTTCTATCAGTTTCTCTGTTACATCCATAACTTTCCCTTGTTCAACTTTAAAATTCTTGTTTAGACCCTCAACCTTTTTTTCCTCCTGTTTTATTTTTTCCATCATATTTTTTCGTTCATCAACCAACATTACAGTAAATGACTTCAGCTTTGTAAGGTCATCTTTTAAGCTTATTTCAGTCTTTTCCAACTTGCTTTCTGATGCCTCAAGGTCTTTCACACGAGTCTTCACCACTTCCAACTCATTTATTAAATCCTTAGTCAAATTCTTTTCTTTCTCCAAGTTTAAGTGTAGCTGGGTGCATTCAGACTTACTTTTACTGAAAGCCTCTTCCAGCTTCTCTAGTTCTGACATTCTTTTCTGCAATTTTTCCACTTCAAGTTTCAACTCTTTGCTATGATGCTCTTCCTCTTGCAGTTTATTTTTCAGCTCTTTACACTGGGATTCGGTTTTTGTAATCTCTTCATCTTTCCCCTCCATTTCAAGCACACGCTTGCGGAGGTTTTCCACTTCTGCCATTAAGCTAGAGTTCCCACATTCCCCTTTCGCTATTTTATCTCTTAGTTCTTGAAGCTCCTCCTCAGCTTTTTGAAGATTTTTGTTAGTTTCTTCTAGCTCCTCTATTCTGCGAGTCAACCCCACTAGCTTAAGCCTTAGCTGTCTATTATGTGAGTCTTGATTAGCCAGTTTAGTAGTCATCTCCTCATGTTCTTGAGAAAATGATGATGTTTTGTGTTCAAGTTCTGCCTCTAACTTCATCAGTTTTTGCCCATCTTCTTTTGTTTTTGCACTAATAATTTTAAGCTTTTCTTCTTCTTCCTTTAGTTTTTGGTTTAAGTCCTGTATTTTCTGGCTTTGTTGACCAAGTTGTTCAATATGCATTTGTCTTTCATCCACCAGCATGAGTGCAAACGATTTGAGCTTGACTAGTTCTTCTCTTAGTTTATTGAGTCTCTTTGTATGTTCCTTCTCCTTCCGAGCTTGATAGATTTTCTCCTGCTCAAGAAGTTTCTTCAACCTGAAACAAGTTAGAAGAGATGCATTAAACTAAAGTATATACATAGGCATACTTCTCCATTTTTTAAACCACCTCCATTTTATCATATTTTATTTCATCAATAAACTAGGTAGCCTTTCAAGAAATAACTACCTACTACAGTTACATTCCCAAACCAAATATTTTAACTTACAAAAGTTAACTGAAAACTATATAAAATCATCTAGAAATCTGAAAAGCAGTGGATTTTTATACATTTATTGATAACAAATACATCAGGTTTTAATTCCTTTACATTTATTTCTCTGTTAAGGTGATGTTGGTAAAAGTATATAATATCCCAACAGGACAGGTATATCTACTCACTAATCCATTTATACCAAACTTGTTTTACAAGGTGGATTCCTCCTTATGTCTTGCATACACAAAAATGTGTAAAATAAGATAAAAAATGAAAACTAATTGCAATATGGAGCCATATATAAATGGATTGATCCTGGTTAAAAATAAACCAGCAGCACAGAAGATTACATTAGCACACAACTGACAACCATCTGGGCATCACAGACATAAGAAATTAGCAGGAATATAAATGTGCCAGGACAGTGACTATTCTGTTAAAAAGTTTCTTCTTCCAGGCACATTTCCATTTAGAGTAGTAGATTTTGTGGACTGCAAGGGTCAGACTAATCAAACCTTTGGCTACAGCTAACCTCAGGTGGAAAATGCTCTTCTTTATATAGTCTGTCAAGCTGTATTTGCAGACAATATAAAAGCTAACGATACATAAATTAGGTGTATCCTCAGAAAGATAATAAAGACCTGCATTTTCTAGCAACATTTCAATGGAGAAATTATTAGTAATGTAAGTATTTTATATATGTGATTTATATTCAGGACATGTTGACATCAGCACAGGAAGTTCCTGCATATATTGTAAGCACAGATTTATGAGGATGGTGATCCTCAACTGACAAAGAGGTACAGATAACACAGGGATACATCCCCTGCTAATGCAAGAGCTTTATTGTAAAAGCAGCAGTATGACTTAGAAAAAACACAGGTATGCGCTCTCAATTTACCGTGAAATTACATGTTTTGCAAACCACTGTCAAAGTACCTGCAACTCCCATATCCCCTCTCAAGACATGTGTGATGATTCAAATCCACTTGCTTTGCTTATCCTATGTTTGAAGCTTTTCAACTTCTTTGTAACTGAGACCCGCAGTGAAGTGATAATAGCAGAGCAATTTGCTACCTGTTAACTAACTTGCAATAACAAGAACATCCATATCTTAGCAAAGATCGACTTTTATCAGTATTTTTATCTTAAATGCTGGACTGTAGATGGTAGTGGGTGAAGCACAGATATACATTCCTCTCTGCTGCACCAGCAATGAAGTGGTGCAAAGAGCTCCGGGGTGCAATGTCGCACACAAAAGATGTCTCCCGGAGCCCTCACATGAACTCTAAACTCATAACCACAGCCATATTAACTTGGTCCTCCAGCAACTGTTAATGTTTCACTCCTTGCTCCTCGGGGGACCAGAAAGAACAGGAACTGGAAAGAAAAGCTATAAGAAAAGAGAAGGAAGTCAGAAAGCGAACACAGGATGCAGTAGGTAGGGAAGGAGAAGGCTGAAGAATGCATTTGAAAACAAGAGTCGGATAGGATGTGGGAGTAAGAGAATAGTAGGAACCAGGGGGAGAGAGAAAAAACAAACAAACCTTACAGCCAACCTTGCTGGGTCACAGACTATTCTTAAAAAAAATGTCTTCAGTTTTGGCAGCTCTTTGAAAAGGACTGAAAAGGGGTGCTGGTGGATGCCTCATTATGGGTCAATTTAGAATGTCAAAAGGTAAAAAAAAGACCCACTGCCACTCACAAAGCATGCACTTTTCACACTGAAGAAGGAACTTTATTAGCATGCAATATATTCCCTGGCTGCTCTATCACACTGCTTCATGCAAAAGTTTCTGCCAAGAACTCTCCTTTGTCTCCCCCAGGCTACATTTTTAAAGAAGTAGTCTGCATCCCTCCACAAAATATTATTTGCCATGACAGAATAGTGTGCCCTAACCTGGTGGTGCTCTGAGTGACCCATCTCCCAAAGTCATGAACATATATNACTGCTTCATGCAAAAGTTTCTGCCAAGAACTCTCCTTTGTCTCCCCCAGGCTACATTTTTAAAGAAGTAGTCTGCATCCCTCCACAAAATATTATTTGCCATGACAGAATAGTGTGCCCTAACCTGGTGGTGCTCTAAGTGACCCATCTCCCAAAGTCATGAACGAGAATATGAGATCTTCAAAACAGAGAACATTTCCAGCCTCCCTCGTCCCATGGGAAAATTTTAAGGTGACCCCTATAAATTAAAAAAAAAAAACCAACAGAAGACAGCATTTTGTTTTCTTTTTAACAATCTTGCCACTTGAAAGCCTATCAAGAGATGCTCAGCAAACTCCCTACGATTTTGAATTCCTAGGCTGTCACAAAGGGCACGTGTGATTTTCACCCAGCAGTTGCTACAGGTGGCACACACCAGCCAGGCTGCTAGGCAGAGTGCAAAACCATTCACTGGCCCCACATGGCTCCACCATTACCTGAGAGTCTACTGGGGAATGCTGCCGAGAAAGCCACTGAAAAAAAACAACCCAAATATCTGTTAAACTAAGACAAAGAAATGCCGGGGATGAGACTGAGCAACCAGAGAAGAAAGCAGATCTGTGCTGTCCCTGCCTTGCTGTACCTAGGAGGAGAGTTAGCAGTGGGGAATAACTGGCCTGGCCCCTCTGGGAACAGCAAAAATAAAGCACTGTAGCTGTGCCAATACGTGGAGGTGAATTTGCTAACATGTTCTTGCTGAACAAGGTAGGAAGCACTGTGCAGCATTTTATCCTGCTTCAGCTTTTACACGGTGAAACTAGACTGCCTAAGATTTGACAAGATACTTGACAATACTTCTGTGTTCCATGTCCAGGGAAACTGCTTCTAAAATCGGGTTCTGTGTGGGATGGAAAGCAGCATCCAAATTTGTGCAGATGCCAAAGTAATAAACAAAATCTACACCTCTTCAGTGTTACTTCTAAACACTAAAACGAAGCTGAGTTTAAGCTTGCTCCTGCTTTTCGATCCTTGTACAACTCTAATACCTCCACAGTTAAACTGGAATTTCAGCAGCACTGCAAGGTAATGTTGTCCCCTCTTGACCCTCACAACTGATTTATTATCAGGCTTCTCATCTAACTGCTGCTGCTAATGTTTGCTAAGTAACAAAGACCTGCATGGGCTCCGATGCAATACTAAAAGCACCTCAGACTTACAGCATGTGTGTCTTCAACGTGTTATCCAGAACAACTCTGGATTATCAAGAACTTGAAAGCACCTGCATTCATGGTCAAAATAAGCAAAAAAGAAAAGAAAAACAAACCAAACCCAAAACTTTAATAACAAAATGTGGGGCTAGATACAGCCAAAACACTGACAAGCCAACAATTTGGTACCCCAAGTCCAGTCCCTGTATTTCCCGTCTGGGTTTGGGGTTTTCTTAGAGATGGGGAGAAATATTTGGATACAATTGGATAATCTGCATTCATCAGTAAGAGTCTCGGGGGCTCGGCATCCGCACCACAGCAGGGAAGCAGGCACATCTGCTCCACGTCCCTGTGGAGAGGGGGATCGTACCGCCTGCTCCTCTGGGGACAGCACTGCAGGGTCTGTGCAGCACCTCTTCTCCCCATGGGTTACCACATGTATCATGTCAAAACACGCAGCCTGAGTCATCCCCTGAATACGTGGTCTTCTGCTGCCACAAGGGTCCAGGTGGTCTCTCCTTCTCCTTGCTATCTGTCCTCCCCACAGTATTTGAAGAACAGGTGCCCTGCAGCTGTCCAGCGTTCAAGACGATCGCACTCCCCCTTGCAGTGTATTGGATAAATAAAATAGCAAACCCTTAGGCATGAGTATGTGCAAACTGTTGACTGTCTCAGTTACAAAAAAACAGCCCAGGACAATGCTGTTCCCTGATTTTGTACCACAAAGGAAGATACGTCTGACCACGATGGCACAGGGCAGGACGCTGGACTACAAAAGCTAGTGATGCAACCTCGCGTGGTCCCTGCTGCGTCGCGGAGCTGCGTCTCCTGCATTCCTCCCCAGACTGCAGCGGTTGGTAGCTGTTGGCAGCCACACTGGGCAGCGGTGGGGCAGCGGGAGGGAGGTGTGTGAGCAGCCATGCTGGGGAGTTAGGAGCATGATGACTTTCAACAACCAATCTCAGGTTGCAGAGTGAGCAGACACCAGAGTGGAGGAAGAGCAACTATGGATTTAGTTTTAACCTTCATGAATGGTGTGCTGGAGGCAGCCAGCGAGGAGGTAGGTGGGAGTGGATGGGCAGTAACCAGGCCCTCCCTGTCCTCCTTCCTTTGGGTTTGATGCCAAAGCGTTTCATTGCACAAGGTCTTTCTGCTTTCCCTTCCCTCCTCCAGGCTTCATATTGATCATCAGGAGCACGATGAGACGCTGATAGCTGCTGAACTCTATCCCTCCAGAGATATGGCTTCACTTCTTTTATTATATTCCTGTGCTTTGTCCTCCCAGTTCTGACTGCCTTGCTCAGGCTGGGGCTAATCTCTCCTTCAGGTTTGGATGGCAATTTTTTCTTAAAGCAAACCTGGCCAATACCATACCTTCCCCCCCCGCCAGCTACATGCCAGCTGCCATAAAGCCCAGTTATTGTGTCCATGTATTTGTAAGAGACAGTTCTGGGTTATGGCATAGACACAGTTTGTAAAATAGCACATTGGGTACGTTGGGAAGAGGGGCTCAACACAGGCAGGGACGTGCAAGCGAGTCCCTGCATCTGCCCTGAAGGACAGGTGACAGAAGACACAGATGGCTGTATCTCCTCCTTCCAATGAGAAATGCAGAGTGGTTGAAGGGCTTCTTGCTGGAGTCTGCTGGTTAGCCATCAGGGTGGTTTAACATTCTAAGGCGGATCAATTCATTGAATCAATAAAGCTACAGACTTCACTCAGCCACATACATTGTTTTTCCGGTTTTATTTCTGCATGTGTCAAGGCCAGCACTGAGATGCAAAGGAAGAACCCCACAGTACCATTTTCACAGCGTCTCTTCTGAGACCAGAGCAAGACTTCAACATGAATTATAACTTACAGCTGGAGAATAATGATTTCGTGGTTTTGAACGACATTGAAATAGTTTCATACCAGGAGAGCTCCAATGGGCATTACTGGATTTTAGATGGGATTTCTTTTATTTGTAAATGGTAAAAGCAGTAGCAGCAGCAGCAAGACCTTAGCTAAAATCAAGCATTAGTTCTTGTAGACATTTGCAAAAGAAATTACAAATAGTGGTCAGTAGACATTTTCTTGCCTTCTGGAGGATCATAAACTTCATGACTACACTTGAAATACAATAAATGTAGCAAACTGGGAACTATAAAAACTCCGCTTAGCACTGATAGCTGATATGAGAAGCCATTCTCCAAAGTGGCTTACAATATTTTAAGAAAATATGAAGAATTTTCAATTATCAAGGGAAAGATGCTCAGTGATTTCCAAGAACCCACCTCTCCCCTCAGAAAAGCATTCACTTCAGAATGTTTTAAAACAGAGCATGCAAAAATGAAAAGCCCCCAAAATATTTATTGAAAGTTATACCAGTGTTTGCATTGCCCTTTCCACTCATACTTCCATCAAGATGAGAAAACATCACAAATACTCGTGGGACCTTTTCCATCTCTAGCGTAGAAATGGGCACTCACCTACTCGAGGAAACCCTGCTAAGACAGGGCAAGCCCAAGGATAACCTGAAGGGACGTGAGCTGCCCCTGCGGTTTGTGTGAACATTTTGGCACCACATTTCAGCTCCATTGGCATGGTTTAGCTCCCTGCTTTGCAAACAGACTAAGCCAAGCTTCCCAAGGTGTCTCCCAGTGTTTAATGAAGCACTCACAGGAGGGGCTAATATGGAGGGCAAACTGGAGAGAGGTGGAGAGCTATTTCTCCTGCTATCAAGACAGTGGCAGCAGGAGGAGGAGCAGGCAGAAGGAAGAGGATGGGAAGGAGGGAAGCAGGTAAGGTCTCTGGAGGACCTTTTAACTGAGTTCGTACACAGCATGGAGGTCCACGGAGCTCCTCGTTGCTGCTCTAGCACAAAGCCATCTCAGACATACTGCTCCTATAGTACTTTATTTTGCCGTTTAAATTCCCAAAAGTTTGTTGTGATGGGATGTAATTACTTCTGTCCTATTTTGTGGAGGGCCAGTAAGTGGGGGTTAAGCAAAGCGTGTTAACAAGGACTCAGTCACTCTAAGGATGAGCTGACTGATGGCTGATGAAGGCTGCTTCCTCCCTGAGGGGCCAACAGCATTTCTGCCACTCACACAGCAATCCAAAGGAAGCACTGGGAAAGCAAACGCCTTCGCAAGCTCAGCTATCCACTTCAACCCTAAAGAGTTTGCTACTGCGTATGCAGAGTTAGAGAGACTGGACAACTTCCTAGCGGTAGCTAGAAAGCTGCTGCCCATTAAGTGGTGGGAGAGGCTGCTCACTAGAATCCTGGGACAATGAAAACCAGCGAAAGGTGGTTTAACTTAGTAAAGGAGTTCCCTCTCTGTTTTGTTTTTTTTCTCCTGTTTAATGTACAACAGCTGATTTTGAAGATTATTTCTACAGCCACTGGGAAATCCTCCACGTCAGGACTATTTCTGAGTCCTTCCATGTTTGGGGCCGGGCTGAGATACCCAGAGGCTGAATTTCACTGATTCTGAGCACTTACAATTTTAGCTAAAATCAAAGAGAGCCAAAAAGGTGGTCAGGCTCTCCAGGACGCAAAACAATCAGGCCTAACACTCAAGTTGGGCAATTCAAAATTAGATAACACTTTCAAATCATCAGCTTCAGTCCTTCTCTCATATCCACCTCAGCTGAGAGGAGAAAGATGTAAATAAGATCAGATCCCATGGCAAAGAAAAGAATAAAGCACGTCGATGTTACTTTCTGCTTTCTATCCATTAAACTTTAAAGGCAAGGAACAGAGACAAATGTTTGAATGACCTTGCTACAGAACTCCCTGAGTTGCTGTTCAGTTTATCACAGGGTCAACTCTCAAAACAAATAAAAACTTGTATAAAAAGTTCTCAGTTCTGGTAACTAAGACAAATTTTTGTGGCTACCTACTATATGAAGTTGAAGTGTAAAAAACTGCATATTCTTCACTGCTGAAAGAACTTTTGTAAAGGTATTGTATCAAGTTATATCAAAAGCAAATTAATATTCTTGCTACTTCAAAACTACATGACAGTTCCCAAATTATACCAAAAGAAAGAAAACATTTTCTTTACTTAGGAGGACACATTGCTTGTCTTCTACAACAATTTTTCCTCCTCCTTCTGTTTCTAACACTGATTTTGTAAAAGTTAAAATCCAGTTTGGTGAAATAGTTCATTTGTGTTGAAACTGTTTTACTTTAACTGAACTGTGACTAAAGGCAGTATTTTGGAGTAAGAACACTTACTACATTCAGTGTCCCAACACCTTTCCAGCAACTTGTTCACTTAAGAAAAGCACCACAGATCTCTAAGAACAAAACACGACCAAAACCCGTTCAGGTTATGAAACAGTATTACAACCGGACAGGCGCTTTTTTTTTCCCCAGCCCCCAATTAAGATATCCACATTCATTTCGCAGGTCAGAGGAAGGGAAGGGGGGTGCGGGGGGGAGCAGAAAGCATGCAAACAGCATCTGTGAGAAAAGGAAGCAGCAGCTCTCAGCTGAGAGATGAAATTTGCCAAACCTGTCTCAGAGCTGCGGTTATCCTTCCCTGACCTCTCGCTGCGCTTGTCCGGGAGAGGCAGCCCCGCAGCACGACCCCACCAGGTACCACCTCCCCCGGCTTCCAGCCAAACATCAAAATCAGCGCAGTTCCGCCCCGTCCAGCCCTGCCGGAGCCGCGGCGGCGGGAGCGGGGCTGCCCCGGGCACACACCGAGCATCCCCAGACCCCCCGGACGCAGACCCCGCTCCAACCTCCCGCCGGCGCCTACGCTTAATGCCCAGTGCGCTCAGTTAAGCAGTGAAGTGCGCATGTACAAGAACAATTAGCACTGCTCAAATTAAAGATTTAAAAAATAAATAAATAAAAAAAGAATTATCTTACCTTATAATTAGACTTTTTTTTTTTTAAGCTACCAAAAAAAAATAATAAAAAAGGAAAACTTTGCAGCACGACTCGCCCCGCGCCGGCTCAGCCCCTCCGCCGGGGGGAAGGCGCCCTCNGCGGAGGGACCAAGGGTACCGGGAGCGGGGGGGGGACCGGGCGGGGACCGGGACGGGACCGGGACCGGGGCCGGGTCGCAGCATTGTGCGCGCCCTGCCGGGGCAGGGGGAAGGGGTGGAGCCGCCGCCGCCGCGGTTCGGCGGGGCAGGAGGGGTGGGAAAGGGTTTGGGCGACTCTGTGGCTGGCTTCGGCCAGCGCTTTCTTTCAGCATCCCTTTTGCCGGAGTTTATAATTGACAGCCCCCTCCGGGCTTACAGTTTATAGGTTAACGATTAAGAAATGATAATTTGATCTCGGGGAACCCGTGCGAATGGCTTTCGCGTAACTGAACTGGGATGCACAAAAGCGATGCTTCCCAGTCTGAGCTGCCAATTCATTCCTCAGACTCAAAAAAAAAAGTTCCTGTTGCTTTTCTCTTGTCTTGCTGGTGTTTGAAGTGGCAGTGCTGCTGTTAGTGAGCACTGGCTGATCCTAAGATCAGTTGAGAAAGGCGTGAATACATGAAGAAAATCCCCCGTGGATTTAATACACATGCATATTTGGTTTTGAAAATTCATGCATACTAGCAAGGCTAACCGAGAGTCTGCATGAGGTCTGAAAAACACCATTCTGCTAGTTCCATGCATTAAAGAAGTCCTAAATCAGCTCTTTTGTTCCCAAACAAAGATAAAAGAATTTGGGGATTCCTTCTATTTGCCTAATGATTCCCTAGATTGCCTGCGGTCACCTCTTCAGTCTTTACAAGGGGAACTAGAAACCACTCATCCGTTCTCCTTCCCCTTCCCTTTCCCCCTCTCCTTCTCCTTTTCTTCCCTCTTCCTCTTCACCTTCCCCTTCCTCTTTTAAGAAGCTTGTAGTATCCAAAACTACTGAAAGTGGATCATGTCAAATATTATTATCCACACAAATGGAGCAGTGTGTGTGTTTACATTTTTGAGAAACTATCTAATATTACGTTCTTTCATTATTTTTCCTTAGGACCCTCGCCTCATTCAGCATACAGGCTGGGCAGTGCTCATTTGAAAAGCAGGTGCTTAATGATTGATTTTATGCTCTTTATTCAAGGCTCTATTTACCACACACTCTTCAGACTCTGCTGAGAACAGAATTGCTCATTGCTGGGTGGGAAATAGCAGCACAAAGGGACAAGGGTCTAGGTTGGACACCAGGGTACGTAGGATGTGGTTTTCAGAGCGCTGCAGGGTGGGTGCTGCCTGTGCTCAGGTCACAGCCCCCTTTGCCTCCAGCCCAGGAGTGGATGCTCCAGGCTGCTGCACATTAGAGCCCACATCTCCAACAAGCTCCCCAAAATAAGCATCAGTCTTAAAGTGAAAAACGTTCACTACCCATGTAAATTAGCTTCACATGACTTAACTAGCGCCATGTAGGAAATCCGTCACACAAACTCAACAGGGGTAGAGTCACATTTTCCAAGGAAACATATACCAGCCTTAATCATTCTCTCCCTTTTTATGTTCTCCTACCTCATTTACTACATACTTTCCAAAAGATGAAGTTGGGGTCCTACAGCAAAATTGTTGCCTCCTGTGTGCAAAGCTGATGTATCTCAATACGTTTCTATTTTTCCAGTGTCAGAGGAGAGGTTTCTGTACAAAACTTGTGTTTGATTATGCAATTACTAATGATCACGTGCATCAGGCAGACAAATATTCTGCTTGATCTACTTACCGCATCCTTTGCAATCCTAGTAACCATTCTGGTAGAGCTACATATTCTTTAAAAAGAGGAAATTGCATGCACAACAGCAAACACTAAAATAAATATCCACCATTGAAATTTAATGATGTGGCATTACATTGGCACTTAGGGAGATTGTCAGAAGAGTTAAGATCCTTTAGATTACCCGCATAAAAGTCTACACTCTGAGTTAACAAAATAATTGATAGCAATAGCAGGTTGTCAGCCTCGAGGCAGTTTGATACTAGAAGGGCACAGAGCACTTTGCAAGCAAGTTTCAAAACTATCTGCTGACAGATGGGTTTGAGTGTGATCAGCAGCACGGAGCCAGGCTCTGCTCCGTCGGCGCTGCTGGCTCTGCAGGAGGATATCTGGTCACACACCCTGTCCCAGTCAGCTCTGGGCTCTGAGCTCGTTGCACAGCTCGTCCCAGTCTCGCTGCATCCACCATTCAGTCCCAGAGTCCTCCTCACCTCTACACTTCGTTTCTAACCCCCACCTCTCCCAAATTCACAGCCCTCCTAGATGTCCGCTCATATCTGCTCTGGCTCTTCTCTGATCCGTCATGCCGTGCTTGGACCAGGCCGGAACTGCAAACATATTTTCCCTCATCTCTGTTTTCATGGTCTCAGCTCGGAGCTCAAGGACATCAAGACTATCCTAATATTTATAGTAGGAAAGCACCTGTGAGTCTATAGCAGTCAGCTTTGTATAGATGTGTGACGTGAAGAAGGGAGGGGGCACTGGGGGTCCTGGACAGAAGGGATCACCCATTTCATGAGGTCTGACCACTCACAATCACAACTGCCATGTAGTGGACTTCTGTCTACACCACAGACTTCGAGGCATTACCTCTACTTGTCACAAATTTGGCAGAAAAAAAAAACGAAGACAGAGCAATAATGTGTCATGAGAAGACCAGAGGGTGACTGAGGGCACTGCCAGTGTTCCTGCCTGGCAAGGAACATGTTAAAGGGAATGCCCAGTGGTTGCCACAGAGCCTGCCCCAGTCTAAGCCACCGCCTCTTGCCGTGGCGAAAGCAGAGTCTCAAGGAAACTGTGGTGTCTTCTGGAGGGTGCTGCATCATAAAACCACAGAATGGTTGAGGTTGGAAAGGACCTTGCAGATGTCTAGTCCAGCCCACACACAGGTCCAGTTAGAGCAGGTTGCACAGGGCTTGCTCTGCCCAAGTCCCAGATACCTCCAAGGATGGAGACGTCTGGGCAACCTGTTCCAGGGCCTGACAAACCTTGCATTGAAAAAAATCTAAATTAGGTCAGATCACTAAGACAAGGCAACATACACCGCGTGGTAGTCATCAGTGGTACCTGTGACCACCAGTGATCCCCAGAGGGGACTTATACCAGACCACCAGCTCCCCCAGCTTACCCTGCAATTTAGGAATAAAAGCCCAGGGAAGGTGATGTAGAGTCACTGAAGTTGTCCAGTTGTGAGCCAGCAGACAACTGGATGCAAGGCTTGTTAGAGAAAGTGCAGCTTGGTAGTGGTGAGCCTACACACCCTGCACTATCTGAGATGTGTCTGTACCACCACCAGACTTCATAAAGTATTCTCCATCATCACCAGTCCAACTGCTCCAGGTACCCACCGTTACGGCAGTACCTGGGCTATAGAAGACACCACGTAGGATGTTACAGCTAAGGTCAAACAGGCCTTTAACCTTTATAACTTTTCTTTTACTGCATAGGAATCAAATTATGTGTATATATAAAAATATAAAGGTACTCCGTATCTTGTTATTTCTCAAGAGTACCTTCACTTTTAAGTCACATCAAAGGCTGGGAAAATCTAACTTGCTCCCCAGAATTTCACAAATCTTTTTGTTTGGATGAAGTAGTCCAAGAAATGCATTCCTGAGTAAAGCAGCACTTGCAACATTGTGAGACGGGATAAGAAAAACACCAAGAAAGAAAAGCAGGGGAGGGAATAGATAGGAATCCCAAATTCCAACTCACCTCTGAAAGTCAGAAATTGTACTGTGCATCTGGCAGAGTTGTCTGCAACAGAGGAGTGTAACTGGGAAGCAAAAGATGGAATTGGTTTAACTATTTAATGATGTGCTAATAGACTACACATTTCTTTGATATTGTTGCTCTCTTTAAAAATTCCCTAAACTCTGCGCAACGATGGATTCCTCTTGTGGATCGTGGAGACTTGTAACAAATGATTGCCTGATTATAAAATGTTCGTAAACAGGGCTCTGTAACCTTTCCAGCAGACTGCCCTGCTCTCTGTTGGCTCTTTATCTTCAGTGCAGAAACATATGTATCATTTATAAGGAAAGCAGTACTTGCAACTCTCTCCAAGTTCTGTAACGTGTTACGAAAAGCACAAATATTTCTGTTTGTGCAAAACAAAACTTCTCCTGAAATTGTGTTTACTTACTTACATGAAAAAGTACCCTGTGTAGCTTACCAGACTTAGGGTTTTTTTGTTCATAACACCCCTAAAGCAGTGAAAATCTTCCATCATTATTTTGGGGTGTTTCTTTTCCTTCTTTTGGTAAGGCAAACTCATTTGGTAAGCCAGACTTGTCCTCCACTTTCTACTTAGCCAGTTGCATACTCTGAGCGTAACAGATATTAATGAGTTCAGTGGCATCTTGATAGAACATGAAAACTTTGAATAATGAGGGAGGGAAGAGGCTGATTTTAATTTGCTGCTGGAGATACAGCGAACAAGGTGATCTGTTGGGCCTTGTGGGCACAAATAAATAATGAAGATAGGTACAATAAATTCTTGAAACATGACTTTGTAGGAAAAGCCTGAGAAAAAGACTGCAAGTTGGACTCTGTGCTGTTATATATCAGGCAATACATTTTATATGGCATACGTCATGCACACTAAAAAACTTCATTTGGTGAGCTGCACTGACAACTGGCTTTGTTCACCTTTGTTCTTATTTAAAACAGGTTGTACCAAGCAGCTGTTAAAGAAACTGTGCACACACGCGCACACACATGCATATACATTCACACACTGGCTTTTTTATTGCTCCCCAGATCTTTCTAAATAAGTCATGCTGCCTAGATTTAAAATTCTTTTTCTCTTTGCAGCATGAAAATTGCCCTACGTTAGGATCTGCTGCCTTTTATGGAAGCATGATTCAAAAGTTTAACAAAAGCATTTCTGGCTTCGTTTTCCTTTTTCCATTTTTTATTTTTTTCCCTTCTGGTTTTCTGCTTTCTACTTTCTTAATACTTCTGTGTATCCTTTTGATATCTGGGAAAGATCAGTATCTCCAATATTACACACCTGACTCAGATATTTAATAAATAAATAGAACAAAATTGAGTGGAAATCATAGATTGATACAGAAATGCACAACATGAAATTATATCACTAGTTTCTTCTCTCCATGAGGAGCAAAGCCTGCATCGGTGGGACTCCGTTAAGTAAAGGTGATACAGCTGGAGTAGGATCTGTCTATACAGCTAATTTTTCTAGGTCAAGGGTACTGTTTCATAGTATGTTCTGATCATTATTTTGTGAATAAACACCAACAGTGTCATAGAAGCAGGCTGTGGCCCTTTGACCAAAGCTTCTCTGGAGTCAGGGGCAGAGGTCCCCAGGTGTCCAGGACCTCAGAGTATTGCCACATGGCACAGTCATAGAATCACAGAATCATAGAATTGTTCAGGCTGGAAAAGATCTTTAAGATCATCAAGTCCAACCATTGACCTAACACAGCCAAAACCGCCACTAAAACATGTCCCTAAGCACCGCATCTACATGTCTTTTAAATAATTCCAGGGATGGTGACTCCACCACTTCCCTGGGCAGCCTGTTCCAATGTTTGGTAACCCTTTCGGTGAAGAATTTTTTCCTAATACCATCCTAAACCTCCCCTGGTGCAACTTGAGGCCATTTCCTTTCGTCCTATTGCTTGTTACTTGGGAGAAGAGACTGACCCCTACCTCACTACAACCTCCTTTCAGGTGGCTGTAGAGAGCAGAAAGGTCTTCCCTGAGCCTCCATTTCTGCAGGCTAAACAACCCCAGTTCTCTCAGCTGCTTCTCATAGGACTTCTGCTCCAGACCCCTCAACAGCTTCTTTGCCCTTCTCTGGACATGCTCCAGTACCTCAATGTCCCTCCTGTAGTGAGGGGCCTAAAACTGAACACAGTACTCGAGGTGGGGCCTCACCAGAGGTACAATCACTTCCCTAGTCCTGCTGGCCACACTTTTTCTGATATAGGCCAGGATGCTATTGGCCGCCTTGGCCACCTGGGCACACTGCTGGCTCATATTCAGCTGGTTGTCAACCAACACCCCCAGGTCCTTTTCTGCTGGGCAACTTTCCAGCCACTCTTCCACGAGCCTGTAGCGCTGCATGAGGTTGTTGTGACCCAAGTGCAGGACCTGGCACGTGGCTTTGCTGAGCCTCACACCATTGGCCTTAGCTCATCGATCCAGCTTGTCCAGATGATTCCTTGCTGCCCTCTGTGGACCTGCCGTTCTTAGTGTTGTCTGCTTCCATGCATCTATGCTTTATCAGAACACCCCACTAATGCTGTCTTTCCCTGCTCTGGCCTCCACCCTTGTTTTTCTAAATTACTCACTTTTGACACGCTAGGTGTTCATGCAGAAAAATGATGTGGAGGAGTGACCTTGAGGCTTTGCAAACAGGGAGAGCCGTGGCTGTTCTCAGCTTACTGTGAGCGAGAAACTTAGTCTTTTGGCAGTGTCTCAGCCCCTTTTGCTGAAGTCAGATCTGGGACATTAATTAACCCTGACTGATTTTCACCTGTGTGTTGCTTTTGTTCTGTTGGCAGCCTATCCTCTGTTGTTGCCCTTCTGCTGCCTCCCCCTCACCTGACTTCTCTGAGTGTGGGTTTGTAGAACAGAAATATTACATCTAGAGATAAGGGTCACGTTTTTAAGCGTGACAATAAGTAACTCATAAAGAACAGTGGTGAATATTCCCTTACTGGAAACTGAAAATCAAGGCAGAATTACTTTTTTCCCTGAAGCATATCATCTGTTGGTGCAAACAAGTTCTGGGAAGTCCCAGTGCCTGTGCTACACTGCATCAAGCAACGTCATCAATATGTTGCCTTCTGCTTCATTTTTGCTCTATTTTTGTTTATATGTCTTCTTCTGTTTGCAGCTCAGTGTCTTTTCCATCTTCATCTCTTCACCATCTTTCTTCCCTCTGTCATCCGCCTGGCAGGCTCTACAGCGCTCTACCTTCACCAACAGCTAGTTCCCCTCACTACTCTCTCCCTCTGTTCTTATTAACCTCTTAATTCAGATTCACTTCCCATATTCACAGAATCATAGAATGGTTTAGATTGGAAGCGACCTTGAAGATCACTGAATTCCAGCCCCCCTGCCATACCTCCCACTAGACCAGGTTGCTCAAAGCCCCATCCAGCCTGGCCTTGACCACCTCCAGGGACGGGATGTCCACAACTTCCCTGGGCAACCTGTTCCAGTGCCTCATCACCCTCAAAGTGAAAAACTTCTTCTTAATATCTAATCTAAATCTACCCTTTTCCAGTTTCTTTTGCAGTCCAAAGACATATTATTTGTCTTGTGGCTGCCATCCCTTGCCCTAATCCTGCCTCTTTGCTATTCCTTGTCCTTTACCTTCCAGTTCCATCAGTTCGGTTCTTGCCCCGTTGTTCTAACTCCTGCTGACCTTTTCTAGACTTCCTTATAATAATGTATTTGATAGAGTGAATAAAACAAGTGGGCAGGAAAAAAAGAGAAAGCAGGCACCAAAGAATTGCTGCTTTGTTTTAGCATCAAGCAACCCAAGCATTGTTATCTGGAGTCACCGTGACAGGGTCTCAAACATGGGAGAAGTGTTCAAAAAAAAAGAGTGAAGAGCTTTAAAATGTGGGTTTAGGAAGTAGCATCATTCATATAATTGCACACACTGGGCTAGTCAAGCATGGAAAAGCTCACACAGCTGTACAACAGCAACGCAGCTTGAGAGCAAGAGTCTGCTCAAGTGGAGTCAATATCAAAACTCCATTTCCCTCAATGCAGGGTCTCAGATTTTCTTAGAAATACAGGCTATGTGTGCACTGTTTTATATTCTATTTGGCCACCTCAGTCACAGCTTGACATAAGGATAAAACAACACACACCTATAAAAGTAGAGAAAAGTAAATAATCTCATGAAGATTCCTTCTTGATTTTTAAACATGACTTCCTGTGAGCACCATATTCAGCAAATAATGAATCCTCAGTAAAATTTTCAAATGCTGTAAAAGAGCAGTCAGCAGCTGCTTTTATGAACTAAAGAGAGACTGATAGATTTTAACAACATCAGCACTGAGTAATCCTGGCTGTCACACCACATCCTAATATGTAGTGTCCCAACTGTCAGTCTGAAAGGCTATGAAGGTATTTCTGTTAACGTTCATGCCAGGACCCTCAGCTCTTGCCCTGAACACAAAGGAGCGCACACCTACCCACCACATTCATCTCACAACCCCACCTATGCTACTGCTTTTTGCCCCTGTGTTCTGGAGGTGTAGCATAAACGGACATCTCCCCCCTCCCCCCCCCCCCCCCAAAAAAAAACCAACAACATAAAAAAACCCCACAACCCTGAAACAAACAAACAAACAAACAAACAAAAATAACCCTACACCTACACCAAGCTTTTATACAACTACATAGCTAATTACTACAGCTCATGCAATTCTTAGGTGTGCTGCTTATATTAGAAGATTTGTGTCTGTTGAGAGGGAATTATAGAAGAGGCTGTCCCCACTGTACAACCCACAGCACTCACCCAGGGGCTAGACTGTCCCGAGATTTGAGCCTGCTATTTTAACCTCCTATTTGTAGTTGCTTAGAGCAGGATCCAAAAAAGACTCGCATAGATTGCTGGAATGCAGTTAATGAATAATTTAAAGAGGGAAAGATTAAAAAAAAAAAAAAAACAAACCAAAAAACAACATACATATAAATCTCATTGTTCATAGGCACCTGATTTTTGGGCAGATCTGTATTTTGGTTCCCCAAACTTGCTGTTGCGCATCCTTGGAAGTCCCATCACCTTGCCTGAGCTGAACATCGTTCTCCACCTGAGGTTATTTGGGACTCATGAAATACATGTCTTTACATACAGAATGGCAAGAGTCTTGTTCTGAGGACCGGGGAGACACGGGCTGACCACTGGCATTGCACAAGGATGGAAGCCGTAGGTGCTTCCATTTGAAGGAAGACTTGCAAGGGGGCTGCCTCTTGCACCAGCATACCTGGTTTTATTTTTCTCCTCAGTCTGAAATATTTCCAACTTGCACTACCCCTTTCCTAGATGATGTCCTGCCCACCAGCCTGTTTAGAGTTTGAATGGTGAAAGGAAAGGACAGGGAAAACTCATGTACCCAAATGGAGAGCAAGCAAGGAGAAACCGGGCCAGTTTTGTGAGTGAATGTGAATTAGAAAGTGCTCTTCTTGCCTCTGCTTGCCTTAAAATTTCTTTCTACCATGTCTGTGTTGCCCTCTGAATAACCGCAGGGCTTATGCATCCTGTTTGCTAATCAGGTATTTATTTGGTTGCCAGCTGTTGACTTCCACTGAGCATCCTTGCTCACAAATCACTATTTTTTAAAAAAATGTTATAGTGACATAAGTGCAAATGATGCCTTACACGCAAAGAGAGGCAAAATCAGTTTGGAAAAGCTTACAGCCTCCTTCGCAGAATCAATAGGCAATGCTGACCAAAAATAATTCAAAATACAAAGGCATTACATGGCTGTAGAAATTATGTAAAAATAATATAAATTATTATTCTAATAGACAGAAATGCATAGAGAAGTTATATAAAAATATAATCATACAGGAAATAAATATTTTTGAGAAGTTATTTTGCTGGAGAGCTGTAACTCCGCTTAAGAAACTGCTGTATGTAATACATTTATATATGCATATATATACTTCTACAGGTACACACACACACACACACACACTTTTAACACCTTTAGAGTTCCTACACAGATTCTCATTAATCCCATTAATCAAGAAAAGCTCTACTGACTTGAAAGGAATTGCACCAATGCCAGCTCTGTGCTCATAAAACCCAGCGTCAGGTTGGCGTTTTTATGGATTAGTTATTTCCCAAGACCCAAGGAAGCTGGATGCAAAGAGCTCAGTGTGCTAATGATGGCCACAAAGCAACAGTGCCTGCCACCGAAAGCAAGTTGGACCAACAGCACATGGTCTGTCAGGTAAGGACATGAGCCAGTCAAACCAGGACACGCTCTTCTCCATCGCAGGATTACCACAAAGCGTGAGCTGTGCAACAACTGCAGGCGGCAATGCTCTGTCCTCCACACCACCCCCCTGCCTTCCCGCAGTATGGACACTGTTTTGCCCCTACTTGTTTTGGGAAACCAGCATCATCTCCCAGCCAGTCATTTGCAAAATGAAAAAATGTTGAAAGCTATGCATCATTTTAAAACAAGTGAAGTCATCTAGGAAAAGCCTGATATTTAAATGATGAAAGAGAATATGCCTATCCCTTTCCAGTTCCTTTGAAAAGAAACATTTTAAATGGAACTGTACAGGAACTTTCATCCTGTGATATATATACTTGTCACCAAGAGATACTTTTTCACCTATGACATAATTGCTATCATCAGAAAAGCATTGCTGACACTCTGCTGTAATTTAGCCTCATTTTCCAATAATTTCTTTATCTTTTCTCATTAGGGTGTTACATAGTCAGCTATGTTACTATTAATCATTCCCTAACATAAGCAACTGTGTAACAGAGCTGTGTGAGCAACTGATTTTTCAGTTCCAGAGCTGAACCAAAGATGCAATATGTAATTATCAAACAAAACAAAACAAAACAAAACACTTCAGTTTTCTCTCTCATAAATAAATAAAAAGTTTTCATGTGGATTTCAGTAAAGGATTTGTTCATCTTGGATAAGTAATTTCATTTCCATCTTTCTCATTTTAATAAAAGCAGCAGATAGAGAGGACCGTATCTTGGCACCATTCACCAAGCCCACAAGTGAAAAATCCTCACTTTTCGGGAGATGGGCAGACCCAGCCCAGTGAATTCCTGTGTCTGGGGGAATTAGAATGCCCAGGCACTGTCCTACAAGAAGATTTTTACCCCTTTGTTGAAAAGAACTCAGAAAGTAAAAAAGTGACTTGTAAAGGTGGAACAATCTTACCCAGAAAGAGTGGGAACAGAAAACTGAAATGATGCAAATATAAAACTCATTATTTGTATGCTCCACTGCTGGTGGAAATACTGCAGGAACAAGAAGGGATGCACTTAGCAGCCTTTTGAGGAATGGAAACGGAAAAGCATTGTATCTGTTTAGGGTAAGGAAAGCTTCTATGTAGGCTCACTGAGTCGGGATAACCCCCCAAGTCAGATGACATCTTGAGGTTCTTCACACAGTTTAGTGGAAGTTAACTGACCATGCAGAACAGGTCTTGAATATTTGTAGGGCATTAATCAAAATAGTAAGTCATATATATCGCTAATCAGTCTGTACATCTCTGCACAGGTAAACTTCCATTTAAACCTAAAGCAAATATCCAACATGTTCAAGCTTGAGTGCCTATTAGCATATATTTATAATGCCAGTAAATAATTGGCATCTATCTAAATTTTTTAGAAATTCACTGAAACCTGGCACTTCAACTGAAACCTGTTTCTAATCTTTCTGAATGAGGAAGCAATTTTCCCTACATGACCCTGATTCAGTTCTTGTTTTCTTTACCTAAAAAAATGACAACTCAAAAAGATGGCCTCAGTAGAACTGTGAATTGATATTTATTTCAGTAGTATAATAACTCTGAAACATGCCAAAGGCCCCTTAAACGTTAAAATTGTTACCTATTGCACCCTGGACAGAATTTGGGTTTGTGAGTAGATTTTGAATGAAGTAATTTTTCCCCCACGTCTGACCCTGGGAGCATTTGAATTGATGATTTTAGCAAGCAAACTTGCTAGGAATAATGAACTACATATAGTTTTGTATAATAATTTTCTCTCAAGGGCTGTGGAGCTGATGCCTACTTAGAAATAATTTTGGAAGAATAGCTGAAACAACACATGATGCCATTTTATATAATCCCAGAAGTGACTGAAAGACTGGACAGTTTTGAGGACTATCCAAGTGTGAAGAGATGGATTTGGATTAGTCCCAGCTCATGGCAAGCCTCACATTGTGTAAGACTTGCAATACTTTCATATTGTTTCTCCGCAGTCCGAGGTGCCTGTTTGTTCTCTCATTTTTAAATTACCTTTGGAGCCGTTTTGTTGGAACTTGGGACCAGATTCATTAGTTAAAACATAAACTTCAAGCAGTCGCTGCCTTGCAGTCAGCTAGAGCTGTAAAACAGGACCTGCAAAATGGATGACCTTCAGATTTACTTAACTGTGCAGAAATGGTATTTGTCATTGCCAGTTTTTTTCATTTATTTCTTTTAATAGACTACCACAGGATTTGTGATCTGTGATCCTGTGAATATATTACATTGACAGAAAATAGCCAATGTTTCCAAACATACAGATAATAAGTCAGCCTAAAAGAAAAGAACGAAAACTGTACTGTTGCCCTTGTCTTCTTCATTATAAGATTTAAAGTTTAGAGATGCACTTACTGAAAAGCAGACAGAGAGTGACTCAGTGCTCTACTACGGCCAGTAATATGCGGTAAGATGACTAACTACTATAGGCAGTGGTGAATTCCCACAGTCCCATTGGGCTGGCTTTTCCTTTTTTTGGGTCACAACTTGGAAACCAGGACACAGAAACAATCACCATATGAGAAAAAAAAAGTCAGAGTGGAAATATGGCTGAGAACTCTCGGAGAAAAAAATAGCAAAAATCTTTCTGTAAAGCAGCTTACTTTCCAGACTTTAAAGGTATCACCAACAGATTACACAGTTACAGGCCAAAATCTGTGCTATATATTTGCACTATATACCTCACCCCAATATCTCTGGATGGGGCTGTTCTTACTACAGAATTTGGCCTTAAACTGGTAAATCACAGAGATTTATTAGCCCTGAACACTTCATAATTTTGGCTTGATTGTTCTCTAAACAAGTAATTGACTGATGGATACTCCGTCCCGCTGTCTTCCTGCCAGCTTCTTTATTTTACAATCTCCATAAAAATCAAGAGAAAATGCAAACTGGAAAGGTAACACACACAAAATCTCCAAGCTGTGTCACGCTCCAGCCTTTACACTTGCTTGGGTCCATGAAATAAAAGGGGAACAAAAATGCAAGCGCTTCCCAATGAAAGGCTTGGTGCTGCCGTCTCGTGGGAAAAGGGAGAAGGGGAGCTTTGGTAATAAAAGCAGATAATGCAAAAAGGGGGGAAAAAAGATTTTAAAAACTTGCTAACATCAACACTCCCATTTGTGTTTCAAGACGGCTGTGTGCTTTATTGCTCGCAGATCGGTTTCCTTTGCAGGTGATGCGGGCCCAGAATTACATCACCAGCAGAGCAGCCAAGAGCATCTCAGTGCCAGGATGACCGAAGCTGAGAGGAATGTATTATCACAGACCTCCGAGGGACTTGCCAGTGCATTCCTTGCTGGGGGTGCTGCGATGGGGGAGGCAGAGAGGAGACAATTTTACGCGAAGACTGAAAGGAAACTTTGTGGAGGAAAGATCTGGGGTCACAGTCCTGCTGTCTCCTCTAAGCAGATCTAATTATGGCCATGTACTTCAAAAAGAGGGTTTAACTAAAACCAGATTTAGCAGGGCACTGCTTAGGAAGTACAGACTGAATCCTCGGCCTTGCCTTTGAGGAAAATGCGAAATGCCTCAGTACACCGGGAACACTGTCGCTGTGGTTGTAAAGAATAATTTGAAGCTGCAGCAAGGAAAGCAAGAGCCAATTTAAAATCCTCATCACTTCTGTGAAGTCTTAGAATAAAATGTGACCAAACATAATATCGATGCTTTCAGACGGACAATACTTACATTAGATACTGGGCATGTATTTACTGACACGTTGTGTGGCGGGGTAAAAGAGTCTCAGGGATGGTGCTGGAAATGATCAAATTATTCACAAAGCAGTTGCACAGATCTCCCTTAACGAGCTCCAACAAAGCCTTTCTGCCACATCGCACCCTCTATTCTGCAAACCACGTCCCATGCATATGAAAGAAACTCCCTCCTCTCCCCCATTTTTGAAGGCTTTCAGGCTATTTCTGCCATCCCTCCTGCAGGACTGGCTTAGTGGTCCCCACCACAAGCCTGTTTATGAACCATTAAAATCAATGGGAGCTTTCCAGTGCTTTTAATAGCAGCAAAACGCGCTGTCAACAAACGGGATTAAAGGACGACTACAAGACAAATTGTTCAGAGATTAGCACCTCTAAAAATGTCAGGATTTTAAACATCTCCTAGGTCGATTGAGAGGTCGAAGCAGTGCCAAGGTTACACAGAGCTCTCCCCTTTTCCACAAGAAGAAAAAGCCCTGCTGATAAAATAAAAAATTTAAAATTGATCCTAAAGATTTCTTCCCCCTCCTGCCAAGTTCCCTAAAGGCAAGAGGGCTGGGACTGGCCAGAACAGAGAACAACGAAGTACCACTTCATGTTAAGCTTGCTTTGCACAAGAGCTTTTGTCCTGGTTTCAGTGACACAGGACTAATTTCTCTTCTAATGCTTGGGAAAACTGCACTTTTAGAAGACTCTAGTGTCTGAATTTGTGATAATATTTACTTTATAACCAACTATAGTACGTGGGTTTCAAGTTCTCAGTGTTTTTGAGCTTGCCTGGTGCAGGGATGAGGAGGAGCGAGACCCAGGCACTTGACCCAAGCTGGCCAACAGGGTTATTTCATACGATCAACGTCACATTCAATATAAATTAGAAAGTTTGCTGCAAAGTGCTCTCTCTCCCTTGATGGCTGCCATCCTGAGAACTTCTTGCCCCGGTGCTGATCCCCCAAGGCCTTCCATTCCTTCCGAAGCCATAGCGCTCACAGTGTCCGACATTTGCTGTCCACTGCTGGGAGTGCACAGCTTCCTAGTGATACAATTGGCTGAGTATAATCTTTGTAATGTTTTATATTGGTATTTGGATCAGTATTGGTTTTTTAGTATTATTAATTTTAATTATTTAGTCTTATTCTATTAAATCTATTTATATTTCAACCCTCATGTTTCCTTGTTCTTTGCTGATTCCCCTTCCCGGGTGAGGAGGAGTCATTGGCTGATAGGATAATTGTCTAAACAACAAGAAATTGTTGTGGGTTTCTCAACCCATAACTGCTCTCATAGGCAAGGGGGTACCAATAGCTGGTTCAGCTGCAGCCAGCTCAGCTGGTGCCCAAGCTCACACCACCATCTCACTCCCCAAAGTGTGGCTGAAGCTCAAGGGGGTGACTGTGCTGGGAGGACTAATTCTACCATTGCAGCTGCTGCTGCTTGGTCTCCTGCTCTTCAGGTGTCCACTGCAAGCCACGTTGTCAGTGCAGTTCCAGTCAGACCCTTCATTCTCCGCCTGCCAGACCAGAGAATCCTCACCTCGCCATCTGCCACCAAAGGTCTCTGAGGGGGCCTGGGAGCCTCCAGCTCTTCTCCTTATTCCTCAGCCTCATCAGGAGGCTCCAGGAAGACGGCTGCTTTTGCACTCCGGGGGATAGGAGACACCCAAGGAGAACTTGATGTTACAGGAACAGCAGCTGAGGTGAGCAGGTGTGGAAAAGGGGAACTTTGGTTGAATGGTAAAAATAGAAAATACTGTCCCTAAGTTTCATAACATTACCATCTTTAGATATGATTATAGCATACTATAGGGAAATTTGCAAAATATTTCAGCCACCATGTCTGTAGAAGGACCTTCCACTAAAAGTACCAGACTTTCATTTCCGTCTGGCAAATGGTTGTCACTACTCTTTTCCTGTAACAAGCCAAGCTTTTCCACAACCTTTCTACAGCTTAGCTGTACTTGGTGTTACGGAGCCAACACCAACAGTCAGGCCTTCCAGCTTCCTCCATTTACCCCTCCTAGCTGTCTACATTTTGAATATTCCTGTGTACAATCTTTTTTTTTTTATACTTTTCATGCATAATTATTCTTGACAAACCACGTTTTCCTGTTCCTTCCTTCCTGTGCAAGGCTGACCTAATAATTAGTCTCCCATAGGGACTGTTTGCTTTCCTATCATGTTGTTGTGGATGGATTAGAGATAATGCATGAAAGTGTATGTAAAAAAATATTCCAAAGTAAATACATTAAGAGAGTGCTAGAAATACATTAGAACCGAGGCATATTTCTGCTCTTAAACAATTTCCCTTTTTATCTTGTTCAAACTTTCACAGCAAAAGCAGACGTGGCCTCTAAAAGTTGATGTGGACAACAATGGTTAGGAAACATCAGTAAAACAGTGTAAGGAAAGAAATTACTTAAATTACTTAGATCCAGGACAGAAATTATTGCTGTTCTCATTGTACCAGACTGCTGTGAGATACCCATCCCACAGGACTGTTCTTCCTCTGGCTCACCCTGTCTCATTAACATTATAACTGCAAGTGCAGCAGAGTGGCTGATGGGCAAAGTTCACCTCGGTGTCCCTTTTCTTTTTCATGGAGACTGCAAGTCTGTTCAGCTCTTAATAAAATAACCCTCAGGCCTCAAAACAACACAGTAAAACAAATTATATATAAAGTGGTACTTATAAAACAAGAATGCCTACGCAGGACCCTGAGAAATGCCTTTGGGCAGGTCAGTTCTCTTTTCCAATATGCAGGTTAAATGAATATGGGAGTTTTTTTGTCTGTTTTAACCTATTGCGATTTAGTCTTTCCACTACAAACTCTTTCTTTTTGACAAAAATCAATTGCTGATTGCCACAGTGGGGCTTTTCTGAGAAGTCATCCCATGACCCTCTCTTTCTCCATGAATATAGCCCTCAAATAATACTACTTCCAGTTTTTAATACCGACAAAGATGTGGGTGCAGCCTCAGTGTCATGTGCACTCGCAAACAAAGATGAAGAGGTGAGATCATTTAAGACTAAACACTAATGAGTGGTTTCCAGTCCATCCTGATTTTGCTAATCTGCTCTGCAAATGATCTGGGAGGAGAACCCTGAAGAGGGGGGGGACGTGCATGCTTGGCTTTCCATGTTTAGCTACATGCCATGTTCTCTCTGCTTGGTCGCTACTAAACTTGAAACGAATTTTCTCATTAGTGCCTTAGACAAACAAAGTGGATTAAATAGCAAACATCAGGTTTCTCGTGTCACTCAACATAAATCAAAAGGGCTTCAGCACTGCAGTTCTTCCCCCGCAGCCACCAGTACAGAGGCACTGGTGACTAAAGCCGGCGGATTTAGTTGCTCCTAAAGATCTGCTTTCAATAGAAGTTCAAACTCAAATTCTCCTTTTTTTTATTGCTGTTTTTCCAAAAATTGTAGAATGCAGAACAACTGAAGTTCAAAAGACACAAAAGAGCAGGAAGAGTACGAGAAAATACCCACAGAGATAGGACTTGATATCTCAGCAGTAGTAATGTGAGACAGAAAGCTTTTTAATTAATTAATTGAAGGAAGTTTGTTCAAAACAGGTCATAATCTTAGGCTATTTAGTCGCCTTCATGAGTTGAGCTGGAATAAGAAGGCAACAATTGTCAAATTAAAGTTAATATAAAATGTAAAGACAAAAGTAAATGGTATTTAATACCACTTTTACTTTTGTAGCATTTTAGTTGCCTGCATGTTCACACATACACAGATATTCAGAATAGAGAAAAAATGGCATCTATGAGAATCAGATGTGAAATTGCTCCTTACTGGGAAATACAATATTTTTTTTATTTTCTGCTAAGAGAATCACATTGCTAAGATTCAGAAGCATTTTTGTCCTTTAAAGTTTGCCAATCAACCCGGGAAAACAGGGAGACGGAAAAACAGCAGCTATTAAACCAGGAAATATGGTTACTGTAGCTCATGTGCCACCTACTCAAAGCTGGCGCTGAACTGAGCTCAGGAAATACACTAAACAATTTAGCTCCTGGCTTTTTGCAAATGTCTGCCACCAGACTGTGGTTTCCTCAAAAGCCTTTTTTCTTTGAACTTGCCTTGAGTATTTTTCTCAGAGCTTTTTTTTTTTAAAAAAATAAAATAAAATAAAATGTTGCAGATATTTTTTTCAAGCAGTTTGGTATGAGCATGAAAATTTCATATTGAAAAACTGAGGCTGTTACTGCGTGTTCATTCTTCCCCTAAGGCAGGTGTTCTTTCTTTTCTTAGAGACTCAGAGAACCTATTACTGCCACAAGGAGGACAACCACTCGAAGAAAAAAACTTGGAGCATATTGAGCCTGTGAGATAAACACTGCAGATATTCCATTGCAGGCTGGGCACGTTTTATAAAATGTGAAAATATTTTCTCCCAGGGGAACATAGATCTTGCCTGAGGCATGTGCCTTCAAAAGTATGAAAAATAATGCAAATGGTTTGTGACTTTGCAAGCTTAAATGTGAAGGGCATGGCAAAGTCCCTACCACTTGTATGCCAGTATCCTAATGTGTGTTGTGGTTTTCCTTACCCCATCCTCCTGCTGTGACAAACAGTGCCCTGTCCTTCACGAAATGTGGCGCTTAGTTGAGAAAGCCAGCCCCAACCTTAGCCAACATAAATAACATCTGATCAAAAGCTACCAGGAGGTGAACCCAAAACGGGCATGAGTAATTCAAAACAAATTAGCTTCTTAGTTCAAGCGCACACTACAGGAACATTCAATGGTATTCCTCCAGCTCTAGACTTGCACAGTAACGTACTTACTAATAACATGAGTGGACCGACATTTACAAATGGTTTACACATGAGTTCATTGTCATTTAAACACAGAAAATACCAGACTCTGTCAGTGCTGAACCAACAAGCACTGGGACACTGGGGATACTGTTTGCACCGTCTCAGGTACTCACCTCTCCCGCTCCTGTTCCAAGAGGTTGGTAAAGTCATCGCTCTTGTTCATGTAATCTGTGTGTTTATGTTTCTCATTTTCTAGCTCATAAACTGTGCGGCGATGGCACTTTTCTGCCAACAGGAGCTGTTCCAGCATGCGCCGATATGTCTCTTTCTGCTTTTCTTCAAGTCTGTCCAGCTGGATTGTAGGAAAGGAGAATAGACTGTTTTAAAGGTCTCCTTGCTTACTTCATCTGATTTATTAACCAACAATGTTGTGTTTGGTAAATGCAAGTCCCATAATTTTATGTCTCAGGCTTTACATAAAGCAGTGACTAGAAATAAGAGTAACTGTCCTGTAAAAGTAATGATTTCTTTGGACGGCGTGTTTGCAATAAACATTTGCACAGTTCTCACATACACAGAGGACAGAACTTTGCTTAGTTTTAGGGTAACAAATGATATTGTTGCAGTGCAGAATTTCCCCTGTGGTGAGGCGCTGCACACGCTTTCCTCATTTCACATGGGAAAAGCTGTAGCAAATGCCAGGGCAGAATACACGCCCTTGGACCCCGGGAGCCTGAGTTCATGCATATAAGTATGGGGACCAGACACCTACACGTGGAGCGTAAGGTGTAAAATCAAGGCTGAAATTTAAGCTATCCGTCTTCAACACACCTGTAGGACTGCTGAGCTAAAAGTTTGGTTCAGCATAGATTCAGTTTTACATTTCCAAATACATTTTGTTATAAGCCTTAGGGTTTTCCCCTCAGCCCGTTTTTTGACAGATATTTTTCATTCTTTATTATCAACACTTTACCTTTTTTGTCTTCTGTTTTGTTTTTTATTTTAATTAATTTAATATGCCAATTATTATTCAAATAAACACTAAGGCCGGGGAGGTGTGTCTGAAAAGTTGCCATGGCACACCGAAGCCACCACAGCTACTCATGTTCCTCCTTTCACTGTTCCTTGAGAGCAGATGACAAACTCCATCCTTCTCCCCACCGAAGCAGCCCACAGCCCTGGCGCTTCTCTGCTTGCCTGCCCCCGGCACAGCAGCTGGCAGAGCCTGCTCTGCCCACCCCCAGCCCCTGCCTTTGTGGGAACAGCATCTTCCTCTGCCCCAGCTATGCCGGGCAGTTGCTGTTTCACAGGGTGCCTCTGCAAATGGAGGGAAATAAGAGAGCAGGAGGACCACAGTGATTTGCTCTCCAGAAGTTGACCATGACAGTCAAAGTAAAACAGTCAAAAAGGGGCCAGGTTGTATTCAGCCTTTGAGAGTAGATCTTTTACACTTATGAAATTTTGTCATCATCCTATTTTAGCTCCAACATAACCCCTGTAGACCTACACATGACAAAAGTTTTACACTGAGGTCCCCGTCAAATTATCAGCTTCTTCAGAGAAAAAGCCCTGCTAAGCTCTTTTAATGTTGCTAAACAGTATTTCATGCACGGTCCCACATGCTAATGTTTGCTTTCCTTATTTACTATCATCCCAAAAATTCCAGAAGATGCTTCAATGAGAATACACAGTGTAAAGGTATCCCGTGGTAGGCAAAATTCCTGGTGAAAAAATTAAATGTTCTAATAGGAGGAACTATGAAGATTTGGACAGGCACTACAGTATATTATATTGGACGCTGTTGCGTGCTCTTTCTCCATGCCCCCGTCTGTTATGAAACTATAAACATGAGCAGTGGCTGCTTATTTTGGCGTTCACAGTGGCTTCAGATATTCCCAGGTCTATTCTACATTCATTTATTTCTTAGATTTTAAAGCAAGGGATCAAGTCCTACAACTCTCCTTTAGGGGCTGAACTGACTTTGCAGTCCTAGAGCTTAAGTGACGTAAAATGATTATGTATTTATAATCCCATAAATATTGTCAAAGTCAATCTCTGAAGGTCGTCTTTTCCTAACTACCCAAATGATATTGCTCTAGTATGCCAAGAAAATCAGAGAGTGCTTACCAGTGCTGTGAGCAGTAGAAGTTGGAGCCTACAATTGAAAGGAATTTAAAAAACAGAAATGTAACACCCAAAGATTTTGTTCTTGCTTAATGGCACCAGCCCTAAAGAGCATACAAGCTCTCTATTGTTCATGTTCAAACCCAGTGATTTTGCTTACAATTAATCGTGTGATTGAGTGAACAAGAATATTCAATTCTTCTTCAATTTCTTGTCATTTGTACAAGCGCTGTATTATCCTCTTGTGTGTTTTGCATACATGCGAAATATGTGAAGTCTCACTTCTGGTTAGGATTTGCCCTGCACAGACATAATGGTGTAAATCAAGAAGTTATTACCTCTGAAATTGGTTTCTCATAGACGTCTTCCCCTATAGACTTTTCTTGGGCAAGGATGGCGTCCCTGTGTAGCACTCGGAGCACGTTCTCTGGAGCTGCAGACCCATAATGAGCTTCTAAAACTTCAGGTTTGGTTTTCTCTGTCTTCAGCATGTGGATCACATCCTCCCTTGCCTGTAACATAGCAAATCAGTACCATAAGCCAACTTATTTACCAACACTGAAAACAAGGAAAATAGGGGTATTTCATACATGCAGACTGCATACACAACAATAAAATAAATTAGAAGAATGCCGGGCTGCCAATGCAAATGTAAAAGTCTTTGGGAGATATCAGAGTAAACATGATCTGCACAATCCAAATGTCATCCTTGTAGGCATTAATTAATCTATTCCTGCCTGTTGTTACATTTGAATGCTATTATTTTTTATCTGGGTTGCAAATATAGCCAGGGAACTTCATTACTCTTCATATCCTTCCTTTTATTCACTGCCATGCTGTTCCCTGACGGGGGTAAGGACATGAGTAGAACACGCAGCACAAGTGCGCTGAATTAGTATTTCTCAGACAGACTCGAATCAAGCATTTCCTCGTCGTTCCCTACCTGACTTTGTGACTAAATGTTTTCTTCAAGCAACTCTTACAATAAAATTTTCTAACTCTTGTTTGTTTAAACAAAACCCTAGATGTGTTGCAGACCCTGGATAACTGGCGTAACTGGCGGCAGACCCGAAGACGCTGAGCAGTGTCCCAGCAGTAGAGGAGTGCTGCTGACTCCAGAGCCGGGGGCGTACCTGGGAGCAATGGTGCTCCTGTGGCCAAGGGGAGTGCAGGTCCCAAGTCCTGCTCCCTGCCCTGGGCAGGAGCCCCCAGTTTCAGGCAGCACAAGCAGGCATCTGGGCATGATGAGACTGCTCTGCAAGGCCACCTGGCTATGAAGAAGGGGCATTTTAGGGCTATGCTGTGAACAAATGCTTAATCCCAAGCTCTGTTTCTAATGATGCTTGCCAACATCTGTTAAGCCATCTGTAAAATGGGGGCAGGGCACTTGCTTGTCCTTCAAGGCAGGTTTAGAAGGCCATGATCCAGGGCGGGTACAAGTTTTTGGTGGGCATGAAGGATTTTCCCAGATTTTCCCATTTCTCCCACAAGCCCAAAGGGATGGAGGGCAGAAGGTACGGGCACCAATTTTTCTCTCGCCTGCCCTTCTGGAACTCAACCCATGTGAGCTTAGGAAGCAAATTAAGGGGTAAGGAAAGGTTCAGATATTTTAGGTAAAACCCCTTACAAATCCTGCCCCCATGTAAGCAATGACTGTTTAGGATTTATGAACTGACCAATGCTTCATGCTTTTCCCCAGTGTTCATAATGGCATTCTGTATTATCCCTGTAGCAAATCTTAAATCTTTACCCTATACCACAGAGGCATCACAGCTCTACAAAATGACCTTCTTTTTAAAATGAGTGAGGAAATAATTTCAGGAATGGCAAAGACCCTTTAATCTTTTTTTTTCTTTTTAAATAAACTAGAGTAACGTGAAAATAAAACAAAAAATGAACTTCAGGCAAAGATCATGCCACGCAGTTGAGGACTAGCCCATTTATAAACAGCTAGCTGTAGGAGCTTACACAGTACATTTTGTAACCTCAAGTAAAAGCTGTGCACAAGTCTGCAAGATACAAAATACAGACTGGATTGGTATTAATCGTTTTTCAGCCTGAGCGTGGGAAAGGTGCATCGCTCATGGATGTCAAAACTACAAGTGAATTATGTGGGTTAGTCCCAAAGAGTGCCAAGAGAGCCTGTACACCTCACTACATCACGTCCTGAGAATACGCCACTCTCAGTATAGGAAAAATGTTATTTTAGGAAAGTTTTAGACAGGTTCAAGAATATATCATTTTTATATACCTGTGGAAATAACAGTTATCTTGCTGCCTTAGCTACTATGAAGCCAATGCTTCTATACTGAAAAAAAAAAGGCCTTAAAAAGGATAGCACTGGAGTCGTAGAGTATTTATAAATGTCACAATTTTATGACGTGTTGTCTTAGACTTTTTTAGGAAGAGACAGCTTTTGGGCCATACCTGGATCCTGCCCCAATGAAGGAATTCCCTGTCCTGCTGTGTGCCTCGCAGGAGATGCCCTGTGCCACAGGCATGCTTGGGGAAAGCACTGTGCAAAGGGGGCATCCAAAATGGCAGGATGAGGGGGCAGTCCCCTTCCACTCTATGGACCAAGGGCCACAACCCTAGGCTGTTCAGGAGGGGAGGAGGATGAATTCATTCTCTCCTGTTGAAGCTGTCGAGCCCCAGACGGCATAATTAAACACTGACAGAGCAAACAGAGACAACTCGGCCTTGGTGATTTAACACTGTGACTTGGGAGAGCAAAGAGCTGGACTCCAGTCCCTGCAATGGTTATTTAATACAGTAAGAGCTGACGGAGGGACTGAATGCTGCTCTTCCTAGCGAGTGCCCCAGCCCCTGTCCGGTTGTACACTGCTGTGCATACTTTCCTTCCAGCCTCATTAGTGTTTAATCATTAGTGATTAAAATGGAGCAAATTTAGCAGGGGAGAATGAGAGTCCCTGAAACAGCTTATAAGCTGCCAGCTAAGAAAGGTTTCTGGAAGCTGTGGGTTTGGGTCCCCCAAAAGCCAGAGGGAGCCGAACCAGGGGAGCGGATGATGCTGAATGGAGGAACCTGCACCCCAAGCACGAAAGAAGGTACCCAAGCTCAGTTAAGAGCTTTGAAGGAAACCCTTATTCATGGATTTGTCTTTAAAAGGAAACAGTGACACGCTTAGCTCCAGGGGACAGAGCAGGGTTGTCAGCCCTGAAAACCCCTCACTGCAGCCCAAGGGACTGGTATCCAGCCTGGGGGAATGGCTGGGTGGCACCATTCCCAGGGCGCAGGCAGCTCCCCGCTCCTGTCCCCCTTCTTGGGCACCCCACGCACTGCAGGCACTCAAGCTCTGGATCGCATTAGCGTGGCAAAGTGCCTTCTGCCTTTTCTGGGTTTGGCCACTGCTCCTATCGTTATCTTTTCAAGGGTATCGGCTAATTCACCAAGTACTCTGTTTCCATGGACTTATGATAACAGTTTGTGAAAAGCAAACTAACAAACAGACACTCAGGTTGCTAGGAAGCATTGGATCAAAAAAGGGGCCTTGTGCTAATAATAAACTGGAGAGAAATTTGCTTTTTGTTTGGTCAGTAACAATCCCCAGCACAGGAAGATTCTGAAGTGGAGCTAGCCTAGGTCAGAGAGGGGCCCAGGCAACATCCTAACCTCTCATCAGCCTCAGGATTTGCAAACTCCAGTTAGTCTCTCTGAAACTCCTTTGGATAAATGTAGAGGGAAGGAGCTGAAACAGCAGGCCTCTGTAACTCCTGATTTCATGTTTCCTCCAGATGACTAATTTTCCACTGAAACAACTAGAGGAGAGCTCACGTGTAGAAGTTTTCTTTCAACGTATAATGAACAACTATTGCAATATTAAACTGCAGGATGCAGACCATTTTCAGACAACAAGTCAGAATAATCCTGTGGAGGAACACTTGGGCTAGTTCAACACATGTGCCTGGGAAGAGGTACAAGAGGCTCAAAGTGGGGGGTCCTTGCTAAGAAGAGGGAACCATACTGGCAAGCTGTTTCTATTGATGGACATCTACTGTAGGTGCCTCCCTTGTCTCAAAACACAATGGTGTTTAGCATAAATCATAAGCTAGGAGACAAACACAAGGAAGAGATTTCAAATTGGAAATAAACTTGTATATAAATCCCAGAGGAAAGTTGTTAGCTGTTTTGGTTGAAGAAACATGGTGTTTGGCACAGGAAAGCCATCTCTCAAGTCCTTTTTTGTTGTTTTGTTGGTGCTCTGATGAGAGAGAATATTCAGGCATGAGAAGACCACATATTGCAACAGCTTGTAACACAATGAAAGTCATTTGCGTAAGTCCAGAAGACTGCAATTAGTCAGAGAAGCTCTTTAAAGCCAAGATACAGAATTTAGAAAACACATACATTTTCTTTTATTGTTTTTTCATTACTTGAATTGTCCTACAGAAAACTCCAAGCTAACTATCTATCTATACTGTTCATATTGTGGGTTCTTGAAAATAAACAGACTTTTCTGTTAATAAAGTGCTCCTATACCTGATTCTCTAAAAGTAGGAGCAATGAAGACAGATTAATGAAGAGGTCACTTTTACCTCATAGAAATACTCTCAAGGCAAGAAACACAGGCGGCCAGATATGTTGAGCAGTATTTTTCCACACTCATTTTTTCCAGGAGCAAAGCCTGCTTAGAGACTCCCTGTCCATCAAACTCATAGAACCATAGAACAGCCCACATTGGAAGGCACCTCAAAAGATCATCTGGTCCAACTTTTTGTGGGAAAGGAAGTCTAAATGAGATCATCTACCACCCTGTCCTTGAAAACTTCCAGTGATGGGGACCACATCCACATCCATGGGGAGGTTGTTGCTGTGATTGATTGTTCCCACTGTAAAAAATTTCTTTCTTATGTTGAGATGAAACCTCTCCCGGTGCAATTTGTACCCCATTGCCCCTTGTCTTCTCCATGTGGCTCCTTGTGAATCGAGAGCCTCCATCTTCTTCGTAGCTGCCCTTTAAGTACTGGAATACTATGATGAGGTCCCCCCAGCCTTCTCTTCTCCAGCGACAAAAGACCCAATTCCTTCAGTTTTTCCACATGGGGCAGGCTCTCCAGCCCTTTGATCATCTTCATGGCCTTCCTTTGGACCTTCTCCAGCCTGTCTACATCTTTGTTGAATTGTGGGGACTAGAACTGGACACAGTACTCGGTTAACTCCTTCAGCTGTCCCTGCTGATAGAGGAACTGCAAAGTTGAACTGTATCTTAGCCTTGTTTTATGCTTACTGGAGGTGCCAAATTCTAAAGGCTGATGGCCTCAGATCTTGAGTATGTCCATGGAGGGGCTGAAGTGCCATGGATCACTGCTGTCCTGAACAGCTTTGCCTGCTCTTCTTTACTTCCTACTACCCAGTGATTAGTGGACTTGCTTAACATGAGGTGTCTGTGTTTCTACCTGGCAAATATGAATTCCCCAAGATAATGCTCCCCTCCCATCAGGAGTGCATGCTAGCCACCCGGCTGGAAGGCCACTCTTTGCAGGGTTACCCTGAAATACTCCCTTTTTGGCAGAATAAAAGAGAAGGGCTTTCTTTTGCTCACTGGCTTGAGCAAAGCAGGGGTCTGAGTTCCAAACTCAGCTTTACTACATGCCTAGTAAAATATTTAAATGATATAGAAAGGATGTAAAGAGGTCCCTGTATAAAACTGAAACCATTTAGGAAACAATAGCATGATTCTGCTGCTTGTAAAAGGGGACCGGCAGCCTAGCAACCAAATTCTTGGTCAATGGAAATACTGTTACACAAGCCCGGCATTTGAACGTGCTTCCTCCTCGTGCCCTGCCCTGCCAATTTACTACAGCCCTCTCTCCCCATTCCCACAGTCTTTGGCCTCTCCTGTGAGACTGCTAACAAAACTCAGCACCCACTAAACAGGGAATATTTGCCACAGCCCATTTGTCACCTGGGAAATGGGACTGAGCTGATCAAACTCGTTTCATGTAAGGCATCTAGTAAATCGGAAAAAAAAAATCAGTTGTATTCAAGATGGGCTGAATGGAGTCAAAGTAATCACTGTCAGACGACAGTAAAATCCAATTCAAGATGTTTTGCCAGTACATCTCCTAAACTTTTTTCTTGTATTTTTTTTGTAAGTCGCCTTCCTGCAAATTCACAATGTGCCTCTCTTTAAATCAGTTACCAGTAACTACTTCCTTCATAGCTCCATGTTTGGAGCCATCTAAAATACATCTAACTACTTCAGAGCAATCTAAATCATTCAATAACATGACGACAATCCTCTCGATTAGTTGAAAGTATTTTTTGAAAATTCAGGAGCAGGAGCAGAAGCAGGAAGCAGGAGCAGGAGCAGGAAATGCTATATTTGGAAGACCTGATATTTCCAGCTTTTGACTATTTTCTAATTGTCATGACACTTTGTTATGCCTGCACAAGTGAAAGCACCAAGTAATAGAGGTTCAATGTTTATGAAGTCATATTTTTCTTGCTAGTGATTAATGGCAAGAAATAACTATCAAACCAGACAGGAACCTTTCCTTCTACTTGTGGTGGTGTTACTTGCATTTCACACAGTTCAGGTTATTTATAGTACAACAGCTGCTCTGTACTGCATCAGAAACTAGATAAGGTCACAGGTTCTCCATGTAATGTTGTGATCTTACCAGCGGCTGATTTCCTAAATTCCAGTAGACTTTACAAATCTTTCACCTAGAGCTAACAAACATCACACTCAAGGCATCCTTCTGAGGGAAATCAGGAGGATGTTCTCGCACTGCTTTCTGCACTATCCAGGACAGGCTCATGCTGTGTTGCTGCCAGGGCAGGAATAGTCTCGTCTCTGAAAATTCCCATTAGAGACCTCAGAGAGTGAATGTCATCTGTTCATTTAGTTTATGTTGATGAAGACAGCATCTTCAAGCAGGTGTACTTGAAAAACTGCATCTGCAAAACTTTCTTAACACTAATCTACTAATCCGTGTTTAAACTCAGTAACTTCCCTTCTTTTCTTACCTTAGGAGGAAATTCAAATAATTAAAAGGAAAGTGCACTTTCTTCATTTTGTGTCATGTTATTATGAATACAATTAGAGAAAGTAATAAAAACTATCCCTGCCTGCTGGAATGACACTTTTGCTAAAGGCCTGATTCCTCAATCTATCCCTACATACCGCTAAAAGGACTAGGTAGCAATTTGTCTTCCAGGTCAGGTGTACTTAGTGTACAAAGCATGCTTTGAAGCTGGGAGTTTAGATGCTCTACTGCATATTGCATCACACAAAGCTCCTTTTTGCTAAAAACTGAAGAAATATTTTTCTTTCTTATACCAGATACCTGAAGTAGCCTTGCTTATATCACTCACTCAGTGATTCTTGCCATGCAAAATGCTGGCTAACGTCATGTATACATAGTTTTTCTTGCAAGGAAGACTCTATGTACAGCAAAGTCTTTTGCTTACCTTTCATCTTAGCTTAGTTTCCTAATACCTGAAACTGTGGAATTCACTTGCACAAATTTCTTTTAACATTTCTGGACTCGGGTTTATGTACGGGATTTACTTTGGAGGTAAAGAGATGACTTCAGTGACGAAAAGTGACCACTGGTGGTTTTGTAAAAAGTTTAGTAAAATATATCTGGAAATGCAAGTGATCCTTCATGTCTGGGGATATGAAACAGAATTGTCCTGTCTTCTCCACACTGTACAGAACTTTCTAGCCTTGTATGAAGGCTTTGGAGCTATACAGTGTATTTCATTTTGTTGTGCTTTATCTTACTGTGATAACACATAAAGTCTTCCTAAAATCAATACTGGAGGAGAGGCACATGATAGACCAGCTCATCCACTGCACAAATGCTCTGAAGTGGCTCCAGAAGAATTACATCAGAGATTAATTTGGCCTCTTATGTTTAAAAAAGTCCACGCTAAATACTGCAGAGCTGAGGAGAAGCAGCACTGAGCAATGTATTACTTCTTACAGCAAGCTTCGAAACAGATCAAATGAGCACTAGAAGACATCTGTCTGTTATTTCCTGCCCACACAGCTTTGTTCTGCTTTATTGCCAGAGAGCTCCATGGATGATGTCACTTTTTTTCTGAAGAAAACAGGCCACCAGAGCCTTTCACTGACATAATTAATTATCTGTAGTCTGGGCCACAGCCAGAAAATTCCCATGGCAAGGCCCCGAGAAGTATTAACTCCACACTGCTTGATGTTTTCAGAATTATTAGGGTATGGGATATCCTGTCTTGTCTTTTCACGCTGAAAGAGTGCTTTGCTCGATATTATCGAACCGTGGGGCAGTTATTGCAGCATACAGAATTACAATGTGATGATCCAGGTCCAGACACTCTCCAGCACAGAGACCAACGCGAGGGGTCACTGTCAGTTATGCACGTGAATCTGCATATTGGGATATGCTCTACATGCTTCAGCAGTGCATCACAATGGTGAAACCCGCTGTTTTGGGTTTGCTGTATCTAATCATATAGTTTTCATCTCAGCCAATGTTAACCATATAATAATATTTTGCACATGACCTGAAGCCTGGCAGCAAGCAGAGACCACAGATTGATCCAACTAGCCAGCAGGGAGAGGAAGGAACATCTGTTAAAGCACCTTTTTGGACACCTGAGCAGGAAGAATCATTAACAACAGTGCAGGAATGACTGTGTTCACAGTTCAGGGCTGGTATGCGGCTGTGGGGATGCAGTGTGCATCCTAACGAAAGAACTAATTACCAAAGCAGCTCTTAGTCTTTCCTCTGACCAGCACTAGTCACCACAATGCTTGCAAAGGCAGAGGAGAGCTCCCTGGTTTAGGTACTGCAAATCAGACGTGGAAACCCAACTGACCAAGTCCCTATTCTGGTTTGTTCATGCTAAAGAAATGATCTGCAGCTTTCCATATCCCAGGTGAATGGCCAGTCACAAGCTACTATAGCGGTATAGGAAGTCATTAAAATTGCAGCACATTTCCCACACATTGGTGTGTTTTTGTATTGCTGGAGCTGTGTAGTAAGTTGCAGTGTTCCTTTTGTAACCACAACTTATTTTATGATCAGTTAGTACCTTTTTAAGAGAAAGAACATGATTAATGAAAGGTTAATAACAGAAAAAAAATTTCTTTTCCTCTTTCTTGTGTTATCATCTGCCCCTTAATGTTACATTAACCAGTCTGGACCAAGACTCAAAAGATGTGTTCTGTTCATGGACCTCTTTCTCGTGCTTCACACATAAAATTAACCTCACCATGCTCCAATTTCCATTCCATAAAGGAAATAATACTTCCCACGAATGCTGTGAGATTTAATTCAGAAGTATATATAAGATCGAGGTACTAACGCTATGAATACTACAAAAAATATGGCACTCTGATATCAATACAGTTGTTGTCCCATTAGTTTTCCCCCATTCATCATATTCTTTTATTTCCTCCATGTTTATGTACTTCTATACTACCATCCAATTTGTTGAAATCCATTGGAAACTAAAAAGTTTCTTCATTAGACATGTAACTCAGGTTGTCTAAACTGCTCTTTAAAACTGCTTCATTGACTGTATAAGGAATGGAAGCATCTGAAATTCGGTGCTCTGACCTGAACTTCAGGGAGGCACTTGAAGCTGCTGGCATAGTGAGTACCCCCTCTCCAAGAGGAACAAATCTACCCAGGTATTTTTTTCCACACTGATCTAGCTGCTGTCTGACAGGAATGAACACGCGTGGAGCCGGACGGAGCGAGAGACAAGCTGGTGCCAGCGGGACCATAGTCATCAGGATGATGAAGTTCAGAGGAAATCCTTCTGCCTCCTCTGCGGAGACACCAGCATAACTCAGAGTGGGATACCAAGAGACATAAGTGTGTATACATGTGTAATAAACTGTATACACAACTTTCTCTTGTCCAAGTATTTTGTTGGCTTCAACAAGCTGTTTTTCAGTGCTCTGTGCTACACGGATGTGCTTTCAAGTTACTGATGACTGATGAACGGGCAAGAACAGTAGGACTGCATTACAGCAAGCACTCACCAGCATAGCCAATTATTTGAACAGAGGAGTTGTCAGAGGAAATGAGGGAAGTGGCATGAACTCTTAGAGTGAAGTAACTTAGAGAGGGTGGGCAATGAAAGGTGCAGAGTGAGAGCTCCTAGCCATGCCCATGATGCCCTCACAGCCTCCTGCTGTCTCTGAAATGCCCCTGATACTCCCCAATGTCTGTCCTACCCCTCACTTTCCCAAAGCCCCACTTCAACATCCTCTCCCCTCTCCATCCTTCTATTGCATTCCCAGGAATGACTCTGAAGCCCTTCAAAATGTCATTTTGCCTGAACTGCTGAGACTGCCTGAGCCGATAGTGGGGGAATGGGTTTTCATTATGAAGCTGGATGCATCAATACTTCTGTTTCTGATTTCTTTAAACTTGAAGGTGACAAATGCCTGGAAGTTACCATGCAACTGTACTTGAGTTAGTCAGTTCCACTCATTTTGCTGGCATGGAAGGACTGATGATAGGTTTTTTGCAAAGAAAAACAATCATTTCCAGGATCAGAAAGACTTCTCTTGCAAAATCCAAACCATTCCTGTCTTAGGAAAGGACTTCCCTTCATAGTGTCTCAGCAGTGCATCATTTTGGGTGCTACATGTGCACAGCCCTCAGAATAAGTCACTGAGCTCCTTTTATTTTGGACATCATACAAAATTCTACACTGAAGCCAGCAATTTCTTAAAGATGTGGAAGACACAGGATGTGGAAGATGTGGAAGGCAGTAGGGCCAGCAGTTTTCTATGTGAAAATGTTACGTTTCCCTCATTTTAGTCAACCAATAGGTGGAGCCTTTAACCCTAGGAACAAGACACTTTCTCAGATAGCCATGTTCTCACAATTATTATATAAAGACTTATATTTGCTTTTATTAAAGCTCATTTTGGATGGAAAATAATCTGTTTTGCTCTCAAGAGCTTATCTGATCCTCAGCTGGAGAACAGGAGACACAAACTTAATAAATACACAACTGGGGCAGCAAAGTTAATAAAAACAGACTCAGCTACAACTGCAATGTTAAATTAACAGCTGGTGACTCAGAGTACTGGACAGCATTATGACACATAAGACATATGCTCATTGCAAGCTCTCCCAAGAATCCCAGATATTTTAAAGCCAGAGAGTCCATGCATTTATTGCAAAACGGTTGGCCATGTCCTCTCCCACAGAGTGAGCCTTCTCTTAAAAGATTACAAAAGAGGATCGGTTAAAGACACTGATCCCAATGGGAACAAGACCAAAACTTAAAAGTTGATCAGGGGCAGTTCTTACTGTTCTGTTTTGGACAGAACACCAAGAATTTTATTTATTTTTTTTTTTACCAAGCTGCTGATACTCTTCCCTTCACTCTAGATGAGATGTTCAGTGGATCAGAGACACCTGCCAATTATTCCTCTCTCTTCTGACCCTCCAAGCCTAAATAACATGATAGATGTAGCTCTGTTAAGTACAGCTCAGGCATTAAGAGAGAAGGATGTTAAAATGTCGTTGTGAAAGGGGTTTCAGCCTACAGCTGTCCTGTGACAGTGACATTTTATTGAGGATAATTACTTTAAAAAACATATAATTCTAAAGCAATTTTATTACCAAAGAGATGGCTATCATCACTATGGTTGACAGTACCTCTGCTCTTCTTTTCAGAGGGAGCAGGAAATTGCCTGAATAGCACAATTTAACTGTATTTCAGTATACTGTCTTATCTTTTCTTTTTTCTCTCATAAAACAGCAGGGTTCTATTTTAAAATTCATTATTCTGGGACTTGCTAGGCAAAGCCTGCTCACCTGCCATGATATCTCCGGCACTTTGCACAGCAATGATTGCAAGCTACAGAAAAAATATACTATTCTGGACAAAATTCATCTTTGGTTATAAATTATTCAATGAAAATAGAAGAGAGCATTTGTGGTCTGAAGTCTATCCTAACTTAATTTTTTTGGCCTGCAAATGCCTGCTTCACCAGGAAAACACAAACAAAAAACCCAATGGGTCGGTCAGAGGGGAGAGAATTTTTTAACTCATTGTGCTGATATTCTTACCCCAGACATTTTTAGGGATTTTTTTAGGCTCTTATTTTGCTACAGTGTGGATACCATTTTTCTCTTCATTGTCTTGCCCTTTCCAAGTCTCTAGCTTGGCTCCATTTATCCCTGTCTTATTTCCCTTATTCCTTACACTCTTTTTCTTCTATTGCCCAACATCTTTCCTCTCATTCCATTCTCCTTAAGTCACCTCTCCCTCCTCACATTAACCCTATCTTCTCTTTTCCCCTGTAGCTCTGCACATGCCAAGGTTTTTCTCTTGGGAAATTTGAATTTCATCTGTAGTAGCTCAGAAAATCCTAAACTATTTCAGTCTAATTAACAAGACTTCACAGTTATAAACACTTACACAAAACTACTCTACATGCACTTTTCTCTGGCTTTGCCTATTCTTTTCACTCTGGCTCCTCTTCAGCTTCTCAAACTGTGAGATTTCGCTAATGACCATTTGAAAACTCCTGCTCTTCTCTCTGTTACATACTCTTTCATCTGGTGCCGAGGCATCTTGTCACAACTTTCTCTTCTGACTTTAATATTACCCAAAAGAAACACATCTGGTTTCCACCCACCTATCTATCCCATATTCCTCGCTTGAGCTTTCAGGCAGCTCAATATTTAATAATATTAATGCAAGAGTATCAAGAAAGGCACTGAAAAAAATTATAGGAGTTTGCACGGTGTTTTTAACTATGCAATACCTAGGTGGCTATCACAATGTTGTTTCAACATCTCAGGAAAGTCAAGTTTGAAACAAAAGCAGTTCAAGGCATTACATGAAGGTTTACACATTGCAGCTTGAGGAAAAAGGGACAGAGAGAAAAACATCATAACTACAGCTACAGAGTCAAAGTCTCTCGCTTATATCAATCAGACTGACAAGTGATGGGAAGGCCAAGTAAAGCCATGTCAGAAGAGAAAGGGAAATATTAAACCCAATGTACAAGACACCAGTGAGCTCTCTCCTACTGCACTATGTGCAGTTCCAGCTACAGACATTAAGAAAGATGAACCCAGGGTGTAACTGATGCTGATCAAGGGGTGATGGGAGACGTGGAAAGCCTGTTTTGCTAGAGGAAACTAAAAGGACAAGGCATGGTTAGCACAGCAAAACAAAGGCTTAGAGGGTGTGAGACCACTGTCTATAAACATATTAAACAGTAGGAAGAGAGGTAGGCTTTTCAAAGCATGATTGGTGTATAGCACAATTTCATAAAGGTTTCACTAGACATAAATACAATTGTCCTAGAAATTAAAAGAGAGAAATTCACTAAACGTTAAAGCTTTTCAATTCTGGAACTGTTTTCCAATAAGAGTAGTCAAGGTGAACAACCCACCTAAGCTTAAAACACAGCTTAATAAATTCATGACAAAGGTTAACTGAAGTGGTTGCCTAAAGAATTAGCTGCTGGGACTTGATTTACAGCACATCTTCTACAATTTTATCTCCAGGATTTTCAGGAAAATGGGTCAGTTAATTCATTTGCAGTATGAGGAGGAGGAAAGCCTGAGTTAGGAAGTGAAAAAAGGTAGAACAAGGAAGAAGGTCACAACTAGAGAAATAAAGAAGAAGGGAAGGAAAGCTGAAGAAAGTGGGAAAGTTAGCTCTTAGAAAAGAGAACAGAAAAGAATGATTATAGAATAAAATGTATTAATAAAATATGTAGCTATACGAAAAGGAAAGAAAGTAGAAAGCAGAAAAATGGAAACAGTAAAGAATTATCCTTTCCTTTATATTTACAAAGCTTACTTTTCTGATAGAAAGACAGATGGCAAAATACTAAAATACCTTTAAAAATATTAGAATGCAATAGGTAGTATATCACCTATAGCCATGTGGGTACCTGTTAGTTGAGTTTGTTAAGAGCAAGGATTTCCCTAGTGGCAGGATGTACAGCCACTGTTATCTAAATGTTTCATAAGGACCTTACCAGAGAGAACAAAACACACAGCCCTCACCCACCTCTGCTAACCCTTCCCTGGTACACCTGGGTCAAGAAGGAAGTCTTGCAGCCCACCTGAAGGTAAGTTCATCCTGGCTCTGTTGGATGAGAAATCCCATGATTACCCTATTTCAACCATCAGCAACCAGCTCCCCTTACCTGCGCCACAAAAACCCTTCCTACAGCTGATGAAGCCACCAGTGCAATCTGCAATTTGGTAATCAGTGGCACAAATGCCATTAACCTTCTAACCCCAGTCTTAATCCTGGAATAATGTTTTCACTAGCAACCTCATCAGAGGGACCAAATCAAACTGGACACGACAAGAAGTGTTGACTTCTAGCCAGGGCCAGAGATACAGGGGGAGCACACCTTGCCGTGGGGTGTGTTGGCTGCTGCTCCCCAGGCAAGGGAAGACATCCTTCCCAGGGAATTATTGCTCTGACACCTTGTGTGAGCACTCAAATTAACCATTAAATGTAGTGTTAAATAGATACAGATTAAAGGAAAGGGCTTCTTTGACAGTGGAGTCATTTAGTCTCTCCCCTTGAAGGAGGGATGCTATGCAAATAGATTTACCTCTGAATATCTGCTACACAGTGTTTCCCTTCAAAAGTCAGTCCAAATCCAGTGTTACATTAGACCATTTGGAAGTCTGAAGGCTTCTCACGAATTGTGACTTGCGATTAATCTATATCAAACTTGTATTTTATACATACTGTTCTCCAAGATATCACGTTTCACATATTGCCCATCCACATCCTCAGGGCTGCAGCAGAAAAAATGTACAGCTGATACCTTAACATGTATTTCATTTACATCCCACACTGCTGCCCAGCTCTGAGGAGCAGAGCTCTGCTCCACAGTGCCAGGCTCTCAGGAAGCATTTCCCTCTGCCCTGAAGTGTGCAAGGGACCTCAACAAGCACAGGTGACTGAGCTACAAGGGATGAGTGCCATTTCTGCACTGCAGAAACACAGTAAAACACAGGCTATAACAAAGACCTTGGGTGGAAAGGTTGCTTCTGTTTCAATTGGTATCAAATATATGGAACTGTCTCCCAAGCTTAAATTGTCATCTAGCAATAGGCACAGAACCTGGCTAAGAAACAATTTTTCTTGAAAAACCCAATGATTTGTAGTGAGATACTGTCTTTGTAAAAGAACTTTTATTATTGTGATTTGGTTTTTTTCTAAACATGCAATAGAAGAGTCAATGGTAAACATGTATGAATACCGCTCCTCATTTCTTTGCAGCCCCTAATCAGGAAATGTTGAAAATCAGTGTTGGTATTGCTGGAGATTAATGGCTGCTGCTCAGAAAGTGTACAGGGAATATATTCCTGCCAGGACAAATACACAGGCTGTTGGACAAAAGTCTGTGAACCACAAACAGAATTATATCATCATTGTAAAGATGCACGCTGCCTGTGTTGCTCTGTAATTAATAACATCCAAGTGTTGGTTTGACTGAAATCGCTGTAACTACCAGGGTGCCTTCATGGTCTGATTTATTCTCCTGATGTTTGAAGTTTTCTTTTCAAATCAGTTTTGCAGTATTTAAAAAATCGATTTTTTTTTTCATGTATAGGAAGAAATCCTTCATGGATTTTTTGTCCCTGTATATTCAATATGTGTTTAAAGACCATGTAATCACTGCTTTTTAATATGAGCAGTGAGATCTCACAAGAGAAAAGACACTCCACTGAGCTATAAGGCCTTTAAAATCAATTCCTGTCATCAGTTCATTTGTTTCCCACCATCCTTCAGAGAGGTTGCACTTAAGAGCTCCCCTGCCATGTATGTAGGGATACATTTTCATCTCTGCAGCTTCTGTATACTTTTTCTCCCCTTTTGTTTTCTTACAAAATAAGGCCTAGGCTATGGTGACCTCAGCCATTTATGAAAACCTTTCCTTCTCTATGTTCAGCAAGTGCACAGGGCCCAGCCAGGGAATCTGACGACAGACAGGGCCCAGTCCAACTTGGCCCTAGAAGCCAAAGCACAGGCAAGCTGCCTAAGGTTATTATACTTTAACAACAACAACAAAAGACATAAACATCACTGCTAGGGCATGTCTCTATGGTTTACTGCATGTTTACCTTCAAAATTAAGACCTGGGAGGTCAAGTCCCAAAGTAAGGACTCAAGAGTGACACTGGCAGCAATGTGGCATGGGTCTATGTTTGCTATATTGTGAGATTATGTGACTAGTGAACTAAGCACACAAAGCATATGTATACATTACCAGTTTACCTTGCTAACCCCATGGTTGTGATGACCAGATTACTTTCAGTGGCTGAACTCGCTGTTTGGGGTTTACAAGGCAGTGTCACCCTGCTCTGCGTTTGGTACTGCAGACATAAGATCTGTCCTGCTCATGGCTGCTGAGTAAACAGTCATGGTATTTTATTCCCTATCTCCCTACAGGTACAGCCTGCTGTTCTTCTTTAAACAAAATCTTCTTACATATGCCTATATAACGTTTGCTTTGCCAGTATTGAGGTGGCTTCAAAATAAACCCACAGTCTGGTCTGTCAGTCCAACAAAATGCCAGCCAGCCACCAGAGATGTCCGAACGGATCTGAAAATGAAAAGCCACGAAATGACTCAGTGCATTAGGTCACTGTGACAGCCAGGAGGTAATACCAGAGTATTTACTTTGGCTGGAGTCTTCCTTGGCTCATCTTTGCTTGTAGCATCAAAGCCAGGCTCTCATCTCAAGCCAAAGTGCTGTAGCTTGCCCACTTCAGTAACGGTTCAACACAGGTACCAGGTAACTAACTAACTAAAATGGGGGGTTTTGAAATGAAATTAAAAACCCCTATGGATTGAAAAGAATGATTCTCTTCCCTGACTGGCAGTAAGGAGCAGAAGAATAAGCGCACTCTACAGCTACCAGCGTGGTTGTCCTCACAATCCTTCTGTGATGCCGGGAAGCTATAGCAGTGCCTAACATCTCTGTGTTCTGTATGTATGAATATCCCTAAAAGCATTGTCCAGGACAATGGGAGTATCATCTTGGTGAGGATTTTCAGCCCATATTACAGTGCAGATGGCAGCTATCCCCACCATCCCCATAGGGATAATGAGAACATGGGCACTCCTTTAAAGATTGCATAACTCCCCCACGAAGTAAAAGACTGTGGTGAAGAGCCACATTTCAGTGTATTGAACAGGAGAATTACTGAGAGATAAGAATAAAGACCAATTATTGCCACCCAGGAAACATTAGCGACTTCATCGCCTCCCCTTTCCAGACCACAACGGTGACTTCAGGATAAATCTTTCTGAACAATATGAGAATGATACATTTCTAATGAGGTTTGGCTCTATTCACCACTGAAGCTGCATGCTAGCTTCATCTTTTAGGAAATGACATATACAAGTTTTTGTATAAAGTGAAATGAAGCACTATAAAAATGGATACTGTTCTGTAATTATAAAAGTTTTTTCCTTTGCAAAATTGCATTCAGCAGATTTTCTTGCTTTTCTTCTGCAATTTTTCTCTGCAAAAATGACCATTCTCTGTCTTTGTGACAAAATTATTTAGTTTGAATGCAGATCTCCTGAAACTTGAAAGTAGTTTCTGACAAACTGGAGGTGAATTATGTACAGGGTGATACTTAATGACACTTAATGAGACGAAATCTCAGAGTTGTGGTAATGGTGCAACTCAGGTGGATCATATACCAAAAAAATTATCAAAACAATTGCTTCTTGTAATCAGATAAGATGATAACAAGTACAAAATTAAAGTAAAAATGTTATGAATGTGGGTTTCAGGGAAAAAGCAAAGCCTTATATGAAATGTTAAATAATGATGCTTAACTAGAATAAAGGGATTGAGACAAAATGTTTTCACACAGGTTGGCCAGATTTTTTCTGTTTGTCCATAGGTTCAGTGAAAAATATCACTAAAGTGCAAACAAAAGAACGTATAAATATGACGAGCAGTCCTACTGCAAAAGTGGCTAAGTTTTGAAAAGTCAGAAGGCTTCATACTGACTTCTTGAAATAGCATGTTTCAGCTGCTTCTTTTGAAATTCCCTGAAGGCTGACACTCTGGAGAGTTCAATGATTTATTAGCATTAAAAAGAATCCTCAAAACTGGATGGACATTTGGGGACTACTTAAGCTCAAAATCAGGCTGTCTGCCATCAAGGACTTACTACTGGGCTGAATAAATATGCAAAACAGGACAACTGAGAAAACTTTCAAGCAAGCTCTACTCCAAGAAATAAAACTAATGGGTCTTTGCAAGGCAGGGAATGTGCAGAGCACCAGAGGCCAGGCAGGACAGGCAGAGCTTTGGCTGAGTCCTGAGCAACATCTGAATATGCAGAAGGTCCAGGGGCCATCTTAAGTCCCTTTTCAGTATTACTGACTTGCAGACTTGTGTCTTGAATATTTGCATTAACGATTGTAATTACACTAACTATATTTGCTTGTCTTTTGCTTCTGAACTGATTCCCCCTGTGGTCATTTTCTGCCTCTTTTTAAGTGTTCAAGACCTGCAGATCCCCCTTTCTTTGTCAGTGCTAACAGGTGTTTATAATTTCTTTTGCTTTGGTAGCTGAGATAGAGATGGTAAATAAAACAGTACTTAAAACTGTGACTATCCTGTTAAACACCAACTACCACTGCTCTCTTCTTATGGTCCTTTGCCTTAAATGTGCATGTGTCTGACAGTTGAGCCCTGTGCTTTTTGGATGACCTAAAAATAAATAGGTACATAGGAAATATAGTTTAAAAGATGTTTAATTTACCTGTAGTTCTCCTTCCATTATACTGAGGAGTTTTATCAAGTCCTCTTTAGAAAGCTCTATGGACTTCTTGTTCTTTCGTTCAGTAGGTCCAGGTGATTTTGAGTGCCTTTTGACAGTTGCTGAAACCATGACCTCATCTTCCTTCCGATGAGGTTTGTTCTTTTTCTTGGCATCCTCCTGAAGTTTTTCATTCTCTGCATGGCTGATGACAGGCTTGGAACTGGAGAAGTGCCCATTAGACGAGCTTTCTCCGCCTTGGTTTCGGGATCTCATCCCTACCTAGAAAGAAACAAACATAAAGATGCATTTATAAACAAAATTACTTACAAAAAGCTGCAGTGGAAATACTGCCTTTTGGAAGAATAACAATCTTCTGAAAACTGAAAAATACTGTCATGCTCAAGAGATGGTGGTAGAAAGCTCAACCACTTCAACAGCTCTGTGTGTGGCAGGCAGTGAATCCGGGGCATTAATTATAAATTTAAGAGAGACCTGAAGTAAAGGTAACCATCTTTTTCAGCACGCCAAGATGCTGATAAGAGTTTATATGTATGGAACTAAAAGGTGATGCAGGAAAATGGTAAAGAACATTTCCTTTTCCTTCAGTCAACACTTTGATCATTCGCAATTCTTCACTACAAAACAAAGCACGTTATTAAGTAGATCTTATTTTAACGTGAGGTTTACTTGAGAGACAGGAATGCAATTAAGTTTTAGAAAAGCATATTCCTTGAATATAAATCCTCTGTGAGAGTGGAGTGACAATGCATGACAAACAAAGATCACTCTATAGTTTCCCTGAGTGAAGCAATGGTTTTATTCCAGGTAATCAAGAATAATGGGGAAAGCAGACTCAATCAAGTGGTAAACTCCTTCTTAAGCTAAATACTGCATGAAATTATTAAACAGTAAGTGCCATAAAGGAAAGTCGAAAACAAGTTTGAAAAAAGAACACAAAGGTCATGAAACCACTAAGAGGTAAATGGGCAAGATCAACGCAGTCCTTCCAGAAGATTCAGAGTTTCTCCAAAATGTCAGGTCATGGTTATTGAATGCTCACATCTCTGTCCTCTTGAGCACCTACACTGCACTCTTAGACTATGTCTATCTTCAGGAATTAAACAGTGACAGCAAATGTTCCTGAGCTCTGGCACTTGACCTACTGTATTGCTAAATTTTTTAGCACACTCCTTGGCATGCTGCTGGTCCAGGCAAGCTACCACTCTCCCAACCTGTTCCTGGTCACAGTTCAGGAATTAACTCAGACCAGGTCCAGATGCAGCCACCCCGTTCTGGAAGAGAAGAGAGTTCAGTAGTATGAGCATTGCTGGGTTGTGCTATTTGACCCCAAAGACAGAATGGGGGCCCTGGCACTGTTTAGTTTACAAGTAATGTAGCCTTGGTGTCACACAAAACATAGCTGGGAAAATCATCCTTCCTGCATATCATCCTCACCAAACAACAGTCTTCTCTGATTCCCTCTGCTGAATGCCATTCAGCAGTATCAAATTAAATCATTTGCCCTCATCTTCAAATCTTTTCACAGTTCTTCTCTTTCTTACCCATCAGTCCTTTTCAAGTTGTCATCCACACAACACAGTCAACTAAAATTAACTTAATATGCCTGTCTGTTTTCTTCTCCTATAAACATCTCTCTCCTTTCTTCCCCCTTGACCCTGCAGATTGGCCAGGGAGATTGCTAGCCCTTAAAATACCATTTACCCTGTAAGGTCTCATCCTGTGTCACTGACTAAGGATGGCACAGAAGACAGGACGGGTTCATCAGTGTATATTTCATTACTTATCATTATTAAACAGATGTGCATAGTATACCTAGACATGTTTATATATGGACCCATATTACTATCCTGTTACCTTCCTGTGTTATGTTGAAGTAGGTCTTTGTAATTATTTTCAGTGTTTAGCTGTAGAAGACTTCGATTGTTGTTTGTAATCAAGATATTTGTCATACGCAATACAAAGGCAATAGTAAATGTAGGCTTCGTTCAGGGCCAAACTCAGATGTAAAATGTAAGTTGGTCTCCTAAATATTAGATTCTTCATCCCACCTGAAATAGCTTGTATAACAGACAAGGGAAACCATCTAGAGTTTATGTTGCCTTACTTTTGTATACAGTCATATTTTCTGGTACTTTAATTTTTTACTTAAATCTAGTTTACCCAAGATAGTCTAAGAATACTAGAAAGCAAGATCTGCACAGAGAAACATCTTGCTTTAGATCAACTACAATTTGAGGAAACAGACTGAAGAAAGCTGAAGAAGGGTCTGTATGTGAAACTTGCCCAGGTTTTATCTCAATAGATCTAATGAATAATATTCCACTGCTTCCAAATCTTTCCTCTCACTTAAATTCATCTCTGGATTTAGTTTGCAGCTTGTTCATTAGTCAAACAGATGCTTCTCAACATCGCTAACATCACACACTTTTCTGATAAGGATCTCAGAGCAGAAATTTGCTAGTGGTGGGGCAAAACCTAAAATACATTGACTAATCAGCTTGGCTAATGTAACACTGGGCCTGCTATGGCTTGCTACTTACTTGACTCAGGCCAGTGTTATAAATCTCTTGCTCACATTAGCCTTGCATTTTGGTAGTTTCACACTCAGCAGGAAGATTGCCTTTTTATTATCATTGGTTACTCATGTCTTAACTTCATTAATTCAGTGGAATTTGTCCAGCAGCATAAATGGGGAGAGAATTAGACCCAGTGTTTTCAAGTAAGAGAGTTTCACGATGAGATTCCTTGCATTGCAAGTCTGCTCCTACCCAAACAATATGTTATACAGGTATACAATGGCCTTTAACTTCCTGAATGCTTATGCAGTGTGTTTTTCATCAAACAGTTTGGATTAAACACATGAATTACACTTTCTAAAAACAGATCACCATTATAAGCATGAACAATACCTGAGAACCTCAGGAAATCTTTTAGGTCTAAGGTTTGTAATGGAAAAATAAACATTGTACTATGTTTCCTTTCAGATAGGGCTTTTCAATTTGTTTAACTTTAATGGGTTTTAAACTTTCCAACCATGCTTCCTCTCAGGAGAGAGCACTTGGGATTCAATCTGTCTCTATTTTCTAAGTGTTTCCTTCTGAGTCCCTGTGGGTCACAGCCTCCAGCCACTTTCATCTCTAAACCAAACCTATTTTTCATGGCTTACAGTGAATGGCTTCATGGCTCTAGAACATCCTACATGTTTTAAGAATAAATATTACAAGTCTGTCTTACATATGCTTTCCAGTGGAAAACAGATTATTACATTACAGTGTATTCTGCTTAGTAACATGCTGCGTTAGTGATTTCTCTGCAGTAAGATGACTCAACTGTAACTGTTAGACCTGAAAGTGCACAATTAAATTTAAATTTAACTCATGACTAGCTGAGACACATCATCCACCTCAAGCATTGCATAATCAACCAGATCCACTTAGCTGGATGTGTTAAACTTCATGAAAGGTGGTGTGCCACGCTGTCACATCACAACTCATAACAGCCACTTTGGTCCATCTGTCCCTGTGGGAGCTGAGATAACAATTCATGAAGCCATGTAAAGACCAAGTAGTTTATAAGCATGCTAACAGAGAAAAAAGGAATGAGTATTTAAAGTGTGCTTTTACTTTATGTCAATCAATATAGGTCCACAAAGGGCAGATGCAAATTTATTTTTTAAAAAAATTCATTAATACAGCAGCAGAGCAGCTTAACTAATTGATCTGGAGTTTTGTATCAACTAGCTAATTAGAATATGATTGTTGCTAAGGAAGTCAGACTTGGCCTTATTAAAAATTTCTTTAGCACTTTGCATCAAGTCTTACATCACAGTAAGTGTGGCAGAGTCTGTCACTCCCGTGGACATTGCCCCTAACAGCCTTTCTTTGTGTAAAAGCCTGCCAAAATTGGTGTAATGCTAACACCTACTCTGTCTTCAGTTACGATGTTGATACTTTTCCAACATGTTATCCAAATGCAGAGGTGCTGTGTGCTGAAGCCAGAGATGCAGGTGAACTCAAGCTTCAGTGGTGATAGAAAGGGCCAAAGTTCTGATATTCACACAATAATTTCCAAGGCGTTTAAGGGCCAAAATCAACGGCATGATCCAGCTGTTGTGCAGTGCTCGAGGAATACAAAGCAGCTGTAAGGATGACCGCGTTTTAATTAGAGCAGCATGAAGTAGCCAGAACATACCAGTGATCTTGGCTGAAATACTGTGTGTTGGAAGAGAGTGCTGAGCGTTATCATGTTGGACATCCGTCTGTATTTCTGATGGCATCATGATAAAGAAGAAAAGTTTCTGTCCAGCTGTATGACATTATTTCGGTATGCAAATACCAAAATCCAAAAATCTTGCCTATCTGATGTTTCACCAGGCTTCCAAAATTGACTCTGGGGACACTGCCAGTCTAACATTGGTTACAAATGTCCTTCTGCTGTCTGCCCTGGTCATGTCTCTATATCTTACAGCATTCCTGATCTGCTGAAGGGATTGTGTTCCCTGAAGAAATAGCTGGTATGATTTATAATGACTTTAGCATCTAATAGTTAACTCTACTGTTGGTTTTTTTCTCACTCCTCATCATTTTGCATATTAAACTGGAAATCTTTCCCAACAGTCTCCAGTTGAACAAGAAGTCTTTATATGATCAGTCACCTTGATTTCGACATTTACTGGCTACTCATTTCAATATGTGCTCACAGCATTGGTACTTGGCATGGGAACTCTTCAGCCTCTCCTCTGTTTCACTCATCTGTTAAGCTTTAAGCACAAAGGACAAATGCTCTGATTATTTACTTGAGTCTGTATTGTTGTTCTGGGCATGAGTCCTTCAGTTATCACAAGTTAGCAATCCATATAAGATTTTATGAAATAACCTTTATGTTAGTTTTAGTGACATCAGAAGAAAATCTGTGAGGAATTTGCTGAGTAGGATGTCAGGAGAGGACAGGCTGCATGCTGTTCCAAACCTTTCCCCTGTTGACGCCAATTTGTTCTCCCTGTAGCTCTTGAAATGACAGGTTAGATTAGGCTCTGTTACTAGTGCTATTAGAATCAGATAACACAAAAGGGTTCTTTGAACTTAACATGTAGTCCCTCCTGCTAATTGGACATGCTGATTTTGGCTGCATAGTGCTTTCCATTAAAATAATAATAATAACAACAATAATATTATAATACATGCACACACACAAAAGTTGATTTACAGCCATGATATGGTTGTTGCCTTTGGCTATAAATTTGTAGTCTGGAATTCAGTTGCAGATCTGACTGATTAAGATATCACATGAAAGTGCTGGGTTTCTGACAGGCTAACAATGTATTGTAGGGTCAGTGCAATTGGGTTATTAGTGAGCCAAAACTGGAATTGTTTCTCTGCTATGGCTTTGAGAACTGTGTGATGGGAACTGTATCTTTCAGAGGCTCCACTGCGTAGGCATTTGGAGTGGAGCAAAGCACTGTGCAGAAGTGCCTGGTACACAAGGGAAATTGCTGAGAACTCAGGCACTGAGCAAGCCAAGTCTCTGCCCACTGATTACCGATCAATGTATAACACCAGGAGTGAAAAAGAAGTTAAAATATACTCAAAATATAAACCAAATCATCTAAAACCTCCATCAGATCTGAAACACCCCGTAAGTGAGGAGAGATGGAAAGTTTTTTAAGTAGTATCAGTCTGTATCTGCAAGTAGTAGATACCAACAAAAAAACACCAAACAAAAATACAAAAAAAAAGATGACACCTTCTCAGATGTCAGGAAGAGAGGAAGATAGGGACACTAAATTCACCTTGTTGGCTTGGAAGTCCTTGGCAAGGACCACCCCAGATGGGGATGGATGGCTTTAGCCCCAAGAGATCCAGACAGCCAGAACTAAGACTACATGGCCTCAGTGTGTGGCTTTCACAGGACAAACATGTAGAGATGCAGGTGTTCACACCACCTCAAAGACTGATTAAAATTATTAGTTTTATTATTAGTTATTCCTTATTATTAGTCATTCCAGGCTGTTTTCCTGGATTCTGCAAATGTTTGTTATTATTGTTTTGTCTGACTTGAAGAAATAAAAAGGAATCAGTCTACCAAGATGTTGTCATAGGACCAGGTAGGAACTGATGGCTGCATTGTGCAGAGGCACGTGCTGAGCAGTGCTGCCCAGTTGAACTTGAATGCTGCATGAAGCAGACGTGTCAGACTCCGGACTGTGCGACAGCCGAACAACACCGTGCCAAGAGAACACAGACCTCATTCTTGGTTTTGCTTTCACAGATGACTCTAGTGTTTGTTTCAGTCATGCTGGTCAGAGGAGAGTGCTAACCCAAATGACTAATACAGTGAAGAACGGAACAAATATCTACCCTTAGCAATTCTGGAGTTTCCTGAATTTCTAAACATTCATGCCTAGAGCACTAATCCATTTTGCTCTCTAACCTTCCCCCAATCTCTTGCCCTCATATGCATCATGAGTCATCTGCAAGAGCAAACAAGAAAAGGTCTTTGTTTGTTCTGACAGTATTGTCAGTACATTACCCATGTGCTTTTGTGAGAGTCTGTGTTAGCTGCTTGCCCTTGTCATTGGAGTATTGGTACAGAGGTATGGATACTTTATGAATCAGGACAATTCTCTACTCAGTAAAGAGCTCAAATAACCAAGTCACAGGGCTGTGATTCCTATACAGACTAGGAGAAGACTTGTGGCTGGTCTAGCTACATAACACCACTACTTCTTCATCCTTTCACCTGGTCTGCTTGCTGTGCTGGAAATGCACTTGTTATACAGGTGTTAGGAGAAGCAATGCCCAAGCATGCGTGCTGAGGAAGCAATGTTCACATCATCCTGTCGACACTGCTTCCATAGCAGGGTTTGCACCACCTGCATTGGGAGTGCTGCTCTGTGGGCTCCCTCCCACCCTGTGAGCACTGTGCCAGGTGCAGCAGATTGGGCTGGTCCCTGAGCTGCACCCGTTGCCTGCGTTCAGGTGAGGGGGGAGAGGCCATGGCATTGCTCAGAGGAGCCTGGGCAGGAAGGAGATATTGCCCTGTGGCAGATGGATATCACAGTGTCTCCCTCATTTTGTCATACCATACATGGAGTCTCATCACTGGAAGAAACTTGAGTCTTTTTAATTATGAGAAAGAAGGAGAATTTGTCCCTGTTAAGGGTATCTGACAAAAATGCAGTGACTCTTTTAGATGCAGGACACAGATTATTTTCTTCTATCAAGTCATCACTATCTCATTATTACCTAATCTATTTTGGTGAATGGAACTTTTCTTTTTATGCTGCTTGCAAATAGTGTAGAAAAGCAACAAAGTTACAGCAGACACATTTGTTGAAGTACAGCACGAGAATCAGCAAAGCCTTTTTGCTTTATCAAAGATTTATTTTATAGCTTCTAAAATTGATCCTTATAACAGTGAATCATAGTAGCACATTATATTCACTAAGGATTGTATCAACAATAGTTCCTTTGCTTGAAATAAGAAATGAAAGGAATAAGCATAAATGTATTCTGAAGAAGAAAAAGATTTCTGAAAATTTCACATCCAGGTGCCATTCTGAATAAGTATAATCTGTTTCAAAGCAGAAAAGGATTTCACAAAACTAAAAGAGGAAACCCAGTCATCACTAAGGCAGATTTATACCACTTTAACACCATTTTCTTAATTCCAAGATAAACTCTTCTCTGGCTAAATTACGGCACAGATTTACAAAGAACAGAGTTTATGCTGGTATAATTCCATTAATTTTGTCATTTTCAGGAAAACTTGTGGTTTCAGCTGGAATACTTTTACTTGAGTAATGCATGCTGACCAACTAAGGAGTAACATAGACTTGTTTCACAAAGATTCATGTTTCCCAGGCTTCATCTGGAAAAACATCTTGGATGCATGAGGCATGAGGAATGATAAGCTATTAGATCATCATTCAGTCAAAAAAATAAACTTTTATATATCACTCTACCCATGTTTTGATTACTGTGCTTCCCAGCTGCCAGAAAGTACAAACAGGAGTCATAGAGAAGAGACAGCTCAAGTAGCTGACACCACTAGACAAACATGCCTCTAGGTCTGATGAGGTTTTAGGTATTTATTCTCTCCGGAGTGACTATCTGCTATGTGGCTGAAAGGGACTGGCCAGTAGGAAGGTAGGTGGCAACAGTGCTAACTGCCTGCAGTTCTGCCTTTCCAGCTTGTTTCAGCTGAGCTGGGAGACATCGGAGTAGATATTGGTTCCTACTCATTTCTCTTCCTAGCCTGTTTCCAGCCCGCCGGAGTGTCCTGTACCCAGGACTACTCCTGATTTGAAGGAAAAGCAAGGATCCTTGGAGGAAAGAAATGCCCCTCCTCCCTGGGGCTGCATGCCTTGCACCTCATGGAGCCAGTCTCAAGACACAGCCACCCCTTGAGGGCTGAATGAGCTCTGTGCCCTATCTTGATTTTTCACATATTGTTTTACAGCTTTCTGCCCTTTTGAGTTATGCGAAAAAATTGAAAACCAAACTGTGAACTTCACACGAAGATAAAGCTAGCAATGTCACCATTAGCTTCAGTCCAAACCCACTAAACATTTGTTTTATCACCTGACAGACAGAACGTGCCTGGAAAATGGTAGAAGGTGATGCAGATTAGCTGGCCTACCAAAGATTTTTCACTCCAGCAGATGGGCAACGTTTGGTGTTAGGTAAGCATTAGTTGTTTCTTTTTGTTGACAGCACAGAACCAAGCTGGTAACCTGCAAGATCAAATCTACTGGACTTATGAACCATGCTATATGTCTCGTAAGTAATTCCTAAAGACTACTGCTCCTATAACAATGCATTTTCTGCTTCCAAGATGTCAGGTAATTGCTGAAAGCAGCAACAGAAAGGACCAGGCTGATAATCATCACAGCTCTTGTCTCCGAGTCCCTTGTCCCTGTTCTTACAATGACCAACCAAAATACATAAAACTGATATATGTTCACTGAGGGAACACAGCAGTAAAGTCATTCTGTGCTCCTTGCAATGTTACTTTAACCTAGGAATGAACCACAGGGCAAACAGGTGACGCAATTAGGAAATGAGGAAACTAATTCTTATTAGCTTTCTACAAAATCTATTTCAATTTTTCACTTCAAAATTATTTTTTATTTCAAAATTAATTTGGATTTTAACAACTGTGAGACAAGACAAAAAAGCTAAATGTCCCAAAAGCAAACTTCAAACTTTGGGTCGAGGGAAGTATTTTGCTGTCTCTTGCTGATCAGACATGAATCATGAATCCTGTATTCTTTTCATTAGCCATGATTTGCACAGCTCTGATTTCACTGAAAGCAGTAAACAACTATAGCTACACTTTACATTTGATTAATTTATCCTTCTTTTGTTTTATAAAAATAACAAAAAATAAACCCAATGTAGATTCCCTTACAGATTTTACAGCAAAGAGGAAAAAATTATACAGAGGACCTGTATCTTCTGCAAATATTGTCTCCAAGAGACAACAGTGTAAAAACACATCTGCAGCATCTCAAATTTCAGCTGTCAACCAAAGCAGGGAGCAAGTTCCAAATCTCTTTCAGTGACTCCTTTGTAGGAGGTTTCAGTTGTTGATAGACACAGAGTACCAGCTTGCACATGAATGCCTGGTCGTCTGGGGAGAGGTGAATTTAACCCCGTCCCTTAGACTGGGTTGCCTTCTGCGTCCCAAAAGGTTCCTCCTCTGTGAAATTTAACTGGTTTCAAAACAAGGAGTTAAAAATAGCCTCTGATACTAAACCTGCCCTTGAGTTTCGTTATCAATTTTGGTTGTTTTACAGTAATATTTTTCCCATTGAGAAAAAAAAAAAAAAAAAAAAAAAGAGGAATTCTCTGGCTACATGTACACTGGAGATTAACCATGTCCAGGACTGCTCTCTGACTGTGAGACCAGCTGTCCTGGAAAATCCTTCAGGCTCTTAAGCCCTCTTAGCATCCATAACATGCTGGCTGCATCCACACTGCCCACTGGGAATTGCTGCTAGCCCATGCTGACTCCTGAAACACGCTCTCAAATGGTTCGGGAGGGTGTTAAGTGGCCTGGCCAAAAGCGTGCCAGGGACCACTCCAACGGTTTAATAAGACTACAGACATTCACCTTCAACTATCTGCGCTCATGCCCTGGCACTGTTTAATTTACAGCCTTTCCTTTCCACAGCCTGCTCCTTTACAAACAAAGGAAATGGAAAACTAATCAGCCGTGCAAAGGGAAAGTGCAACTCACCATAAATACACAGTCTGCAGAGAGAAAATAAGCAGAGGGTGGTGGGAAAACAGAAAAGAATCCGTATTTTTTTCAAGTAAGTTATGTCAAGGCGTGCAGAAGTATATTACTTATTCTAGAGGTGTATTTTTAAGTCGCTACTGAAGGATCGTCTGGAGGTAGAGCAATTCAGCAGGGGTCAGAAAGAGAGGGCAGCTGAAGCAGAGAGAGAGGTTGCACAAGATCCCCAAGTCACACCAGGCTTCTCCTGGCTTTTGCTGGGCTCGGTGGCACAAACTTTGAGCTCTTCTGCTTCATGTCATTGATAAGAGGATTAGCACTGGGAGGCTCCAGAGTGGCCCTTGCATTATTCAAAGCCTTGGCCTTCACTTGTCATTATTATTTGTAAAGAGGTAAAAGGAAAGGAGAGTCTTACTTCATTGCTGGCAGTGCCAGCCCAGTGACTGTCATTATTTCCCAATAATCCTGCAGGCTTTCCACTGACTTCAGAACTTGTGGCAAAGAAAGTAAAGTAAATGTTAGCCTAAGTGATTTAAATAATACCAATGCCTCACGCTGACAGGGAGCAGCACAAAAACCAGCAGGTACCTCACCTGGGCATTGAAAATGGCCTCATCCACTTTAATAGCTTTCATTTATAGAAATCATATTTATATGCCTCTTGTAATGTCTTGATTTCAAAATCCCTAGGCAATTTCTTCACTTGAAAATAATGAAGTTAAAGAGTTATCCTGCATCTACAGGTTGAGCTGGTTTTGATCTTTATTTGGACAGCCTGACAGTGTTAATCTGCTCAAATCTTCACCTGGCTTTTTAGTTCAGAGCAAAAAGTAAGGCTAAGCTGAAAACGCGGCATAGTTACTTTGAGTAGGGAAGGAAGAAAGAAGCAGCAAATAAATATCTCTGTATGGGCTTGGTCTCACATTACTGTAACCAAAATTACCTGCTGCCAGATCCAAGTTGCTTTAATGTCTGCGACTTCTTAAAATCCAATTTCAACAGGGATAAAATATAAGTGAATTGTGTCTGTCTTGTTGCAACTAGCCAAACACCCTACCTTACTTCACTTTTTAGAAAAAGTTGAATTTTCTTTTTTTCCACTAGGATAGAGTAAAAAAATTCTTAGCTGCTTTTCTTAGAAAGTAATTTCAGTCCAGAGCCATGGAAAGGTATTAAAAAAGACTCCTACAAATGGAGTGGGTGTTTTACAAGCCTAAATGAAGATAAAATCATCTGCACTGGCACAAATTCACACTGTTCAGCTTTAAGTATCTCACTTGTGTGACTGAGTGAGGAGTTTAAGTTTCATCCATAATCTGCAGTGTCTTTGAAACAGAGCCTGAGCTCTCTGAGGCTATGTTAAGACTTCAGGCCTCTCCTTGTCCTCAGTCATGCAGCTCCAGTGACCACTGCTGAAGCCTGCCTTGGCTCCTGTCTATCAGGGAAAGTAATCCCTGATTTTCTTCCCATGGAAAAAGGTGCTGGGCAGAGGGTGGTGTTGGTCCAGCTTCCCTCATGAGAGGACATGGCTGGAGGACACTGCTGCACCCTGCCCCTGAGATGTGCTGGGAGGTCTCAGCTGTGCCCCTGTGAGTCACCACTGTCCTCTCTGAAGAGGTTGTGCCCCCTTACTGTACATCAGTAAGCTGACTGATAAACTGGCACTGACTGGATCCACGAATGCATCATCACAAAGGCTGAATTTGCTGTTCGGTGGGGAGGCAACGACCTCATTATCAGCATCTGACACACAGTGCCACACTTGGTGGCAAATGTTAGGACATGACAGAGGCTGTGGGACTGTGCCCACCCTTCACAGTCCATTTGATAACCAACCGTGCCAACTTTGTGTTAATTGAAGTCTCCAACTCAAGCGGCTTGTGCTGCTGGGGTGGATTTTCTACAAGGCATGAGTACACAGACCATTGCCACAGGGACACTTATGGCCAAGAGGAGCAGAGAACACACTATTTCTAAAAAGTACTGAAGAGTCAAAAGCTCTCCCTTACTGAGTTACCTAACTGGGAAATTAGCTCATTTGACTCTCCAGCCACAATTCCTTGTGCTGAACTCTCTCTCTGGGGAGGAAAAGTGGGGGGAATTTGGCCATTATTGCCCAAAAGAAGTAATTTAAGAAATAGCAATAAACGATGGATGTATGTTAGCTTTCTTTCAGTTAGAGCAAGTGAAACTAGAGACTAATTTTTAATAATTAAGGTAAATCCGAAAAAAAATAATGACAAAATTTTCAAGTTCCTATTTCGTATGCGGAGGTGTATGACAGAAAAGCAATGTGGGTCTCAGTGTTGTTAAAGGGAATTGGTGGGTGCCGCTAAATATTAAGGCATCACTGGGTCTCTCAATTAAAATTTAAAGGACTGATTTGACTTTTCACAATAATGCTAAAAAGTTTGGTCATCATCCAAAATAAAAAAGGGGGAGGCATATACATATGGTACATGATTGGTAAATCAGGTAAGAAATTGGGTAAGAAAGCAGCATATAAATAGAGAAAAGACTGTTTATCTTTATTTAGTGAAAAACCGTCTGACCCAGCAGTTATGTAATGTCTCAGCATTACTTATTTGTTTACTTAAATATTTTTCAGCTGCCTTCAAGGAAGTTTAGGTGACTGAGAAATTACTTTGGGCTGCTTCTCCTGTGCATGTGTGGTGGACCCATGGCCTTGGCAAGGACCTGCTGCGGTCGCTGTTGGCAGCTCCGACACATCTCAGCTCCACAGGGAACGAGCCGGACCCTGCACTGCCCAGGCAGCTGCTTTCCTAGGAGTAAATGCTGGTTACAGTCAAAAGCCTAATCTTTCCTCCTGTGTCTGAATTGCTCAAAATGGTACTGTTATTGCTTTTTAGCTTCTCATCTGCGGTTTGGGAAAAGGAAGATTAACCAGTTTTCCTCCTATGAGGATGCAGATTGATCTCTTGTCATATTAAGGTCATATTAAGATTTCGTTATCTTAAGAAACAAGATGTAGCAGAGAGTGTTCTCACATGCTCATTTCACATTTTACATGCTGCTTTACTTACTATTCCCCAGTGAGAAAAAACCTCACTTGGGTTTCTACCCCTAGTAACAATGTCTTAAGTGAGCTTTGAGTACCACCTCTTTCCTCTTAATACTCACTGCATAGACCACAGAGCTTTTCCTAATCTGTATTTGTCCACTTGCACAGTGGAGGAATTTCGGTGGTGGAAGTTTTTTTCAGACCTGCCCAGTTGAAAGTTAAAGGGCAGCTCTCCAGGGCACCCAGTAGCTGACTGGTAAGCACAGCTGTCCAGAAAAAGCAAGCTCAGACTAGCCGGCTGAGCCTCCACTGTATATATATTGAGAATACTTCACAAGGCTTTCAGAAAAGTCAGGACAAAGTCCTGACGTTGAATAAATATTTCCTTACCGACTTACTAAGAACATTTCATATCTCTAAACCTGAAAGACTCCACTAAACTAAACGTAATTTGAGGAATACATATATTTGTTTATTATTAAAATACTTATCAGCTAGGAAACTAAATTAAAAGTCAATTCATATTCATTTCTATTCAGTTACACTTTCGAATTTTCTTTTATCAGCACAGTGCTTTAGGATTTGTGTATCACTGTCTTAGAGAAATTATTAAACTCAGTCAAAACCCGAAAAAAATATTTGCCTCCATATTAAGTTCTATAACTCATTTAATCAAAGCTAATTTCAAAATCTGGTATCCTACTATATCTTTCAAATTCATCTTGTACAACATCATTGAATGTACGTCAAACACACAGCATAAATTAAAAAAAAATCAGTCAGCAGTTTGTCAGTTGATTCCAGGACTGCAAAACTGACCTGGTATGAAATGGCCATATTTAGAAAATATTTGTACGGCTGGGAGTTTGCCACATGCTTGACCTAAGGTAGCTGTCATGCTTGCAAAAAAAACCCCCTTTATTATACTTGTACTTACCGATACAAATGTTATTACTTATTGGCATCAAGAAAAAGCAAAAGCCTGCATGGATAAAAGCTTGTCAGTACATGCTGGCACAGTAGCGTGGCTTGGCCATAGCACCGGCCTTCCCAGCACTAGAAATCACCTGGCCATACCCCGTGGAAAGCAGCAAACACTGAGTATTCCACAAACCTGGGACTTGTTGAAATAAGCATATGTATTGAAGACAAAAGATTATAATTAGAGGGATATAAAAGTCTAGAAAATAAAAATATTGTCAGAAGCCAGCATTTAGCATTATGGCACAGATGTGATGAACTGATGTGCCAGCAGCAGGCTTAGCTCCCCTGCCCTCTGCTCAGCCAGGGTATGAAGTAATGTTGCGCAAACAATTTCTGCAGGTAGCCAAATACATGACATTATCTCTATTTAAGTAAGCAAGAACAAGGCTGGAGAGTTTTTTATAAATACTTGTCACTGACTGATCTCTTATACCTTGAGGATGCATTTCTAGAAAGAGAAAAAATCCAGATTTGTTCTTCTCATTGTATCTTCAAAAAAGCTGAAAAGTGCAATTTTATTAGGCTTTCCCAAACCTCAGAGAAACTTTTCCAAATGCCTACAGAGGTGGAGGATTAAATAAATGGTTTGTTGAAGTAATGGAACAGTTATTGAACTTCATAATACATGCATATTTTTAAATAAAAAAGAAAATACTGTGGTTATTTTTGTAAAATTTGGGTTAAAAAATCCATAACTAGAAACACACCATTAGCACTTTGTACTCACATCAACTTTGTATCAGAGAAAAATAAAGTTTTGTTTGTGTAACATTGTTAGGCAAAATAGTAACTATACAAATTTAAGAAAGAAAATAACTTATTTGTGCCAAGTTAATGGAAATTAGCATTATGAATGACAATTTAAGGAGGATTAGATGATGTATTGCAGGTTTCAACCAACTAAAAATAGAAAAGCTATACAAGCCATAAAAATTGCACAATGTACAACTTTCGGTTCCAGGAAGATTGTGTTTGCAATCCTTGACTACAAATGGAGTTGCTTTCTGACTGTTAAGATAGATCTGGGGCCACAATTAATATAGAAAATCCTGAGCTTTCCAAATGAGTCAGACATTAAAAAATATGATATGATATTGGGCTTGTAGTTGTGAATTTTTTATAAAATCAGTTAGTGATTGTCTTCTAGTTTTTGAGCTGTGTTCACAATTTCTGAGTATGTTCCAGCACAGTGAGGCATTTTAAAACTGGAAATAAAGATTACTGTACAACCAATGCGATACTAGCAATGGGGCTTTTAAAAGACAGGCAAAATCCCAGACAAATGTGAGACACCCAGTATGGTCATAAGAGTCAGCAGTGCCTGCTGAAGAGCTCCTTGTTACACTAACTCATTAACTCGGGATGCTTATTATTAACCCATTATGCTAAAAATTTTCAGGGAAAATAATGTATGTTCAGGATGTCCTTGGTAATCCTCAACAGTCCCTGAGGGCTTTGACAGCTCTGCAATTCAGATGAGCCTTTGAAAGACAAGAGATGACATAAGTCATTTTGGACACTTCCTGGAGCTAACATCTGCAGAAAGCTCAAGCGTTCCTTTCCAGCCATGCTATTGCAACAGCATCTCCTGAATGTTATTAATTTAGGAGTTCAGCTCCACCTGGAAGCTCCTGCGTATCAGCCCAACAGCCCATGGTGTGGAGTAATACCTGTGTTGAGGGACACTTCCAGAGCAGGGGCTTCACTAGAATCTAGGTCCGGAGTGGGGAGGAGGGACTCGAGGATGGAGGTGTCCCTGTGCCATAGCTCTGCTGCTCCCACCTGAGGCTGACTGGGGTCCCTGCTGCTCCCTAGAGAAAAGATAAGGCTCAGGGGGCTGCACGTGAGGACAAAGCGAGAAGCAGCATGTTCTGCTTGCTCTGCCTGCCAGCCAGCAGGCCAGCAAGAAAACACGGACTTCCAGACTTAAAGTGGCTTGAAAATACTTGTATTTTTTAATTTAGAGATTCCCATTGACTTTATCTATGTGTCTCCAAAGCCATGACAGAGCACAGTGACCTGAAGAATCCAGAACACACTAGGCAGAGTGGTTGCAGTTATGATACAGTATACCAACCCAGGTGGTAAAAACTCGCGCTCCTGCTGCCTCCTAAGAGCTGGTACTACAAGTCACAGCTTTCTGCTTTAATTTAGCAATCAACACCAAGTAACCTCCTCCATCCAAATAAAAGCAGCTGTAATGAGGGAGGGAAAAATCTGGTAGGTAATGTGCTGGGTTCCTCATTCAGTGGACTAGTTCTGCAGATTATGTGCAATGCAATGCAGTGATGAAATGATAGCAGTGGAGTAACATGTCCAGCTTGGCTCATCTATTAGTCACACTGCACGCAGTCTGCAGACTTCTAGCTGCCCAGTGAGAATGCATGACTCCTTTGGTTGGCCAACTGGGCGATCTGCAGCACAGCAAAAGCAGCAGACCAGTTTCTTTCACAGCTCACAAAGCAAACAAAGGAAAGCTGGGGACATGGTGACAACTCGAAATACCATGGAAGCATAGCAGACACGGAGGAAACTGGGAGCATTGCTACTGGAAAGCTGGGGATGTTGCAAGGCATATGGGCAAGAGAGCCATAGCACTGGATGGAGGCAAGGTCTCATGTTGATAAAAGCTCATTCATGCATTTGATTAGTTTGCATAAAAGAAAAGAATTTAAATCCACCTTGTGGATTCCCTGAATTCTGCCCTGACCTTATCCACTGTGCAGCGTGGTTATGGTATAAGCAAAGTTTGGTAGGTCAAACTCACTTCAGAGACAGCTAGCATGGAAAGATCAGAGCCAATGGATCTGCGCAGTGGTATGTCCAGGCAGGCTCAGTGGCAGGACTGGTGGTGCCAGAGAGCTTCTGAGGACTGTGAGACCATGGAGGTCTTTCTTTTGGCAAAACATTTGGTCAAGGAGAACATGGTGTTCTGGAAAGCTGTGACTTTTTTAAAGAAAACAGTAACAATTTTGTTCAACTCTACAGACTAACTGTTATTTGAATCATTTATATAGTTCTCCTAATAACAATGTAGTCATACTAGGGACATTACCATTTAAGGAATAAAGCAGGACTGCTACGGTGTCTAAGTTAATAGCAGTTAGAACAGTGTATGACACATTTTCCCATTATTTCTTAACAAACTGTATGTGAATTCTTGCAAAATAGTAAATACCAACTTGATATTTGTACATGTTTTTGTCCTTGCTCTGAATTGAAAGAACAAGATTAATTGGATTATGAATAACACAAGGATAGATACAATCATGAAATCTTAACCAGCTGTAATCACATTTAAACTGGGGCAAACACAGGAAGTAAAACTTGGCTTTACAGAAAAAAACCCCAGATTTTACTGATAAATACTTCAATTTTATTGAAAATTTGTTTAGGAAACTTCAGTTTTGAACAGCTAGATCTAGGAGAAAATTGAACAATTTTTCATCTATTTATTTATTTATTAATAGTAGAAAGCATTTTGTACAAGGGCAAAAATTCAGGTTACCACACTGTTATACCCACAAGCTCTGAATCACATCTGGCATGACAGTTTACAAGAAGCAAAGTAGAGATAACTTGCATGAGGCACATGGGATTTACAGAAATTAATTCTTTGCCCTACAAGAAGCTTGTCCTTCAAAAAAGTCAGTGAGAGTTTTCTCATTAATTTGAACAGAGGCAGGATCAAGACTATTTGCTTTAAAATTTAATATGCAACTATCTAGAGCTAATAAAAGAAAGTGAGCCATGTTTTTGCAATGAAGAGCCTAATTTTCAGTGCAATTCACAAGGTATAAGAAACAAAGAATAGTTTTCTGTCAATCAGCTCATACTAATTATTAAGATTATAAAAATGGTGGACCAAGGCTTAATGGGTCAAATTCTGACCTCATTTGTCTTGACTCTTGTGAGTTTAAAGAAGTTACTCTGGATTTTCATCAGTCTGAATGAGATTAAAATATGATGCACTGAATGCAAAAAAAAAAAAAAGTGGCATTGCTCATGATTTGCAAAAACCTTGTTCACATGAGATGTGGTTTAAAAATAGGGCCTTAAGAGTACTTTCCACCCACTATATATTGTTTTAAAGTCATCTTACAAGTGTAGTAACTAAACCTAAATCTTCCCAAGAGGAGACATCCTGGAACACAGTTAGGACTTGAGTAATTTAGATCTGCTGATGTATTACCAAGCAGCAGGATAAGGTAGATGTTTTACACTACTCTGGAAAACCTTTTTCTTCATTAAACTTTAAAATGTCTTGAGATAATATTTATGCCTATACATCTTTTATTCTCCATTTACTCCATTCATCCATTTACTGTGATGCCACAGTAAATATGGTGAGCAAAAGAAACAGTCAGGATGAACATTGCTGTATTTAGTTAAAATACTCTCCATTACACAACATTGTGTTGTACTGAAAAGCTCATGGGATTTTGCCACTGACTTGAATAAAGATGGTATTTCACTCACAGCCATCACACAGGTACATCAAAAACGCTCCTAACCACCCGTTAGGCTAATGAAAGATGCAGCTTTGCTCACAGGCTTTGCCTCACCGGCATCTTTAACGCAATAGGGCTATGATAACATCACAGCCCTTTGCACCGCAGGACGCCTCTTGGGCTGTTTTTTCCATGCTGGTTGCTGAGAGCTTTAATCGCATGCTGTAAAAATAATCATTTTTGTTTGTTACTCTCAGTGCAGTAAGACAAAACTATTGATTCTGTGTAGATCTGTTTCGGAGAAAGCCTCTCAGCTTTCCTCGTTCACATACACATGCCCCCTTTCCCCCAATGCACCACAGATCAGCGAACCAAACTTAGCAGAAGGAAAGCTGAAGTTTTCTTTAAGAAGTTGGCCAAGATACCCTAACGACAGCTTTGATAAAAGTCCCCATCTTCCCATTGATCTACAGGCCACAGTTCCCAGGACACTCAAAGGAACAGCCAGGGAAAGCAAAGAGCTTTGGAAGCTGCTTTTCACTCTCTTGCAGCTCCAAGCCCCAGCTGTCTCACTGGGGATGGTACAAAGAAGGGAAGTCCTTCTGGATGCACAGTGTGGTGAGGCAATGGGAAGGTCTGGCTATGCACAGCTAGTCAGAATAGGACACAAACTGAAGCTGATTGTGGCAAGCACCCTTACACCCCACCAGCATCACCCACAGGCCACCATGGAGGCAGGGAGCGTGTGATAGCTTCCACTATCAAATCAACTATTTGATGATGACTATTATAATCTAAAACATTTGTTAGAATTACAGTTCTGTTTAATTTATTGTCAGGGCCCTAAGGGCCCAGGATCCTATGTCAGCCCCCCCAGGGCCATCAGCCCCTGCTCCAGCATTGCCTCAGTAGGGCCAGTCTCCAGCTCCCCGCAGCCCTGCCCTGCCTGGCCGTGCATCCTACCAAGCTGGACCCACTCATGGGCCCACGGCCCATCCCAGCCTCAGCCCATCCCCAGGGAAAGACCTGATGCCCAGGGCTGGGTCTGCCCCCAGCCCACTAGTCCCCATGGGGATTCCCCCTGCTCCCAGCCCCCAGGGAACAGCCACCCATGCAGTGCCCTGACATGTATTTCCTTAATTGTGTATTTAATTGCTTGTAATCATGATTGGGATTCCTCTTTGCTCTTGCTTAAGAAATGGCTTGTATTTTAAAAGCTTTTAATTTTCATTGATCTTCGTATGTGCATGTAGCAGATAAATTTGTGCTTTTCTTTTCCTACAGCATATTACAAAAGCTCTTTTTTCCTTATGCTACAGGACAGAGAAAAGCTAAAAAAGAGATCAGTGTGTTTATTCCTGCGAAAAGAAGGACTGTAGAAAAACAAATGTCATGTCCCTCTCTCCCAAAATGTCTCTCCTCCACACTAACAGAGGCATCCTACACTCCAGCGATCATGGCCCCAAGCGCTGGGATGGCAGGCTCAGCACGACTGGGAAAAAGTTTCTGTATGAAGCTCCCCTTGAAACTTGATTAAACTATCGATTCAGTAAGGATTAAAAGTAAAATAGCAGCCAAAAAAGATTGCTGTCACAGTCTTAACAGCTGGGAGCCAGGAGTTTCCTAGAGTTTTCCAAGAAGCTATGGCACAAGAGACCAGGGGATACTGGATTTGATCAAATATCCCTTTCCCTGGTGTCCCAGGAGGTGGTGAGATCAGTTGTCCCCACATTCTCTTCTGCTTTCCAATGGCTCACACTGACAGGAGCACGCTGCAGAGCCAACTCCAGGGAACCAGCCCCCCTGAACTCTGCCATTGAAATTTCTTAAAGGCAATGGGTGAATGCAATTGTGGGTTCTCCAGGAAAGACCGTTCACATACCATACAGTGTTCATAGGAATTTTCTCAGTCATTATTGTCAAACAAACTTTCAAAATGCCAGACCCGTTTCTTCAATGATTATTGTCACAAATCTAATCAACGGCGTACTATGCTGGCTGAAGTTCTCAACCAAATCATAATTTTCTTTGATTTCCCAGCTTTTGATTAAAACCTTAAAACCTTTCATACTGCAATTTCAATCAACAACTTAGAAAAAAACCCCCATCATTTCTAATAAAGATCCTCTTAGAAGATTTCAAAACCTTTACTCAACCTCCTAAATATTTGGCACAGCACATCCTTGCAAGCCTGAAATTATTACTCTGTTTGCTATGGTTTCTTTTATTATGCTATTATACAAGGCTGTTGTACTTTGTCATTTGTAGCACATTACCTCAGACTTGTTCAGGTACAAAGATGGACTTCTAGGATGATCAGGGGAATAGAGAACCTATCATATGACAAGATAGAATGAAGAGCTTGGCTTGTTTAGCTTAGCAAAATAAAGGCCGTTAAGGGATTCAGTTGCTGTCTATAAACATATCACAGAGGCAAACATCAGGAAGATGGGAGAGCCACTTAAACTAAACGACAATGTTGGCAAGGGAACCCATCGGCACAGATTGGCCAGAATTTAATCTATGCTAGAAACCAGAAACAGGTTCTCACTTGGAGCAATGAGATTTGGGAACAATTTTCCAGTTGGAGTAACAGCAGCAAAAGTCCTAACTGCACTCACAGTGGAACCTGATAAGTTTATGAAGGGGATTATAAAATGGGATTCCTGCAATATTAGGACAATCAATTTGATGACTCATTGGAGCTTTTCCAGTCCTATGTTCCCATATAAAGCTATAGAATATCATGCAGATACTGCAACCTTCAACCATGCATGCTTCAGGACAAGATATGCCAGCATACTTTATGTGCTTCAGGCTATTTAAAAACAAAATAAACCAAAAGAAAACTCCCAACCAAATAGTTCAGTTTAGTAAGTGTATTTGTTCAGGGTAGTGGTAAAACTTAAATAATTTTCTCTCCAACATAGACAATAAATTCAATAGAACCTAAATGTATTACAAAATAAACATCTTTTACATTCAGTTGTCCATCACCGAAATTCCTAAGATTATTGATAATTAGTTCTACTTGTCTGCCAGCACTGTTTAAGTTTTATTACAAATTTTATACAATATTTTATCCATGACTTTAAAACCTTTGCAGCTGAAGTTCAACTGTTATTTATGGTATTCTGCTCTAAGCTATAAATTAATTAAGGACAAGTACATTTTTGTGCTAATGCATTTTATGTTGGAGGGTATCCAAAAGATATAGCCAAAGGAACAGAATTATGATTGTTTCTCATTTACTTTGGTCATAGCATGGGTTGTACACGTGAGAGGAAAGACATTTTGTTAAAAACAGAGCCATCTGGTTTTGGAGATACTTTATAGAACTTCATTTTTTTCATGCTTAAAAGATTGCTTATGCTAAGCTTGAAGTAAAACCCCATGAACCTCTACAAAGCAGAAAACTTATTTGGTAAAAAAAAAAAGTTTAGAAAAAATCTACTTTCACCAAAAGCAGTAAAATGTTGACATAAAAAACAATCACAAAAAGTATTTCTTTCTAAATGCACACACATAGACATAGACATACACATGGGACGAAATTATGGCCATGGTGAAACTATGTATATTTTTACTTTCCTATAGCTCCTATTTGAAATTCTGTTAGCAATACCAGCATGCTATCTTCATATAAAGTGTACTAGCATAGTGAAGGGAAGTTTTACTATGAAGATGCCCAAAACATTACTATAAGATTATATCTTATGGTAATTAATAGTATCTCAATTTGATTCACTCAACTCCCACCTAAGGTGGCTTCATAAACCTTATATCAGTTTTGCTGGTTTTGTTATAAGCAGTTTGCTTTCTTAGCCAGTGAAGTTTAAAATCTCTCACTGGTTTCTTGTGAACAATGCTAATTTCAGCATTAGATGCTCAGGAAGAAAGGATCCAGTCAAATGGAAAACATCTCTCCATTGTCATCAGTTAATGGATGGCTTGGGACCTGAATTATTAACTTCTAACATCTTTTCCTCCCTTATATAAAAATTCTTTTGAAAGCATTCTAAGCTTCTGGTTTCAATCAAACATAGTGAAAATCGAGTACCCATTTGCATATGTGTTTGTCTACATAGTTTTGCATGTATTTTTTCATTTTAATTTTGTTGCATTTTGCTTTTACCATATATACATTCACTCATGCATTATGAAGGAGTATCCATCCATCTACTCCAGGCTCTTCTTATTCAACATCCTTCCTTCATGCCTCCTTTACACTTTTTTCTCTCAACTAAGCAATCACAATTTCACTTTTGACTGACATGCTAGTCATTTTCATCATAGCCTCTGTTTTTATTCTCATATATTTTTAAGGATTCAATCAGAAGAGAAATGCATTTTTCAAGTTCCTGATTTACCTCAGCAGTCCACGTTATGTATATAAATCAAACCAGTCTCATTTCCTCCTTAAACTGCTACTTTTGTCGCAAGCAAAAGTAGTCCTCGATTTGAACAGAAACTGTCCATGTGGTCTGGACTCTTCAAATTGGTCATGAATAGATGGAGACTGATGAGTTTTCATCAGGCTGATGTTATGAAATATTTTTTCATACATGGGGGGAAATGTCCTCACTATTTTTAAGAGAAAACTTCATCCATATTCAAAAGAAAAGCTATATGCTGAATTTATACTTTCTGACACTAGATTCTGAATTTACACATCAGTAATTCAAATTTTTTTCAAAAAGTACTTCTTTGATTTGTCAAGATTTATTTGCCATCAGACTGCTAATTCTTAACTTCTTCCTCCCACATTATAAGTAACATAAATCACTGTGTCACCTTATAATTTAAAGCATGATGTCCAATCTCTTTTCCACCATTTTATAGTAAATATAGCAATGTAGTTCTAAAACAGTAACATGTTGAATTATGCTAATCTTCAGTTGAAAATTTGCAGGTTATTCTTAAAGGCTCATGTAAAAAACCAAAGTGGTTAGGCATTTTCTGCCTTTTTTTTTTTAATCAATGCTTAATTGGTGCTTTGCTGTGTAAATAAACTGATTTCACCAATCCATAAATTAAATCATCTCCTTGTGCCGTGAAAGTGGTCACTACTCAGTGCATTGATCTAGACAAGACAAATTAAGCATGGCTGCTATGCTCAGCAAGAGCTGATCAAAACACAGCACTTAAATGAGCTTGTGTGACAGTAGGCCAGGTTGGTAGTAAACCAGAGCCTGTATTTTCTCATGACTTCTCTGCTGTTTATATGGAATAAATTAGTGGTTGTGGTGGGATTCCTAACAGATGCTTATTCACATAACAAAAGCACCATGGTATCTTGCATGCAGATCCTACACAGAGCTGCCGAACACTGACAAACCAAAGATCATGAACTTATTTCAGAAGTGAGTCTACAAAGAAGCATCGGGGCCCTGAAAGGTGCCTGAGAAAATCCTTATGCGCCACATTATTTCATTCAGGTTTGTTTATCAGATACAAGACATGGCTTCACTAAGGAATCTCCAGCAGTGTAGGTTTTAAGTCTCCGTTATGACTGGTACAAGTACAGCAGAGCCTCCCTAAGGACTGCTGGTTTCTGTGCTCCTCTGAAATATTATGGGGAAACAGTCTCAGGGTGGTCAGAAAGTTTATGGCGCTAATTCTAGATCTAGATCCCTGGACAAGAACTTCCTGTGCAGGTTTATTATTCTTCAGCTGTGAGAGGCAAACCTGTTCTCAAGAATCTCCCGGAGTTATCAGATCATTTCTGTGCATCATGGCAGCCAGAGAGTGTTTGCCTTCACCCTTTCTTGCTCGTCCACAGCTCGGGGAGCTGGGCTCCGCAGGGCTCTGGAGTTGACTGCCTCCCATCTTGGCGGTGTCAGGGAAGGAAGCCAGGAAGGTGGGTGACTTCCACATCTCTCAAATCCATACAGTTCTAGTAGAACTGTAGTTCTAGTTCTAGTAGGTCTATGCTTCTGTCATGTCCTGGCACCTGCTCTCTCTGGCTGGTTATTTTTGCTCTACATGGGCTTTGAAGCAGTCTCCACGGACAAACAGAATGGGGTGGTTATTCACACACTGAACAGCAGAGCTGCAGAACGCCTTGTCCATGGATGCAGAAGTTAACATAGCTTGGAGGGAGACAGTAGAAATACTTGGAAGAAATACACACTTATGGTTGCTAACCAGATAAACCACATCAGTTTCAGGCAATGTCTTAAATTGAAAATAGCTGGAGGCAGGGACAGTGCTCAGGGGAAGTTTCACATCCTTGCCCTGCACTTGCTCTCCCTGGCTATCTGCTTTTGGCTGCTGGTTTGTGTGTTGGTTGGTTTGTTTGGTTTCCCAGAGCAGAGCACACACGCAGACCCCAGCTGCCACAAATTATGCTGTGGAGTTCCCTGCAGCTGACTGAATTGCAGGGGTTGGCACAGAGAGCCCAAGGCTTAAACCTCACCTTGGGAAAACTAGTCAGTGGCTTACTACTGATTTAGTAAACTTGCCTCTTTTTGTTTGATTGCACATGGACCTAAAACTGAAGGACTTGATGCTCAGCTATTTTAAATTACTGTAGCTTGGCTGTGGCCCTTGAAAGCAGGCTTCTTTATCCAACGATAGTTCTGACATGAAAAATGTATTGTTATCTCATGGGGGATGCTTTTATTGAATTGTTTTGAATGTAAATGTTATGTTTCCCTTATTGTATGAATGCAAAAGATTTCTATTTTTAGAAGAAAAAATGTAGTTCATACCCTGCAACACCATAACCTAACTATCCTCAGCTGAAGTACACAAAAGTCGTAGTGCCTCCCGGCAGGTGCTCTGGAACTGGCTTATGTTAGTCTTAAACCACAAAAATTTGTTGTCATTACTGAGCAGTTCAAATGGGAAAGCTGTTCTTGCAAAACAGTATTTAATGGGCTTGAAAACAAGAACAGAGCAGCAGGGAACTGCAAAATGTTATCTCAAAAGCACATGCCACACCCTTAAATCCAAAATCAAAGGTTCCGGTGGACAGAAAGAAGGGCAGAGCATACTGTTTGTTACTGGGCATGTGAATGAGTTGCATGCCATGGCTCAGATGTCACAGCGCTCTTTTCAGTAATACTTTTAAGCTTTTGGTAATGCCTCAAGCACCTAAAATTAAAGGTGACTATCTTGATAGCAATGATCTGAATCTTACATATATTTAGAGACCAGTGCTGTTTAACATCTTTGTTGGCAACATGGACAGTGGGATTGAGTGCACCCGCAGCAAGTTGGCTGACAACACCAAGTTGTGTGGTCAACATGCTGGAGGGAACAGATGCCATTCAGAGGGACCTGGACAGGCTTGAGAAGTGGGCCCATGCGAATCTCATGAGGTTCAACAAGGCCAAGCGCAAGGTCCTGCATGTGGGTCAGGGCAATCCCAAGCACAAATACAGGCTGGGTAGAGGATGGATTGAGAGCAGCTCTGTGGAGAAGGACTTGGGGGGGTTGGTTGATGAGAAGCTCAACATGAGCCAGCAATGTGCACTCACTGCCCAGAAAGCCAACCGTATCCTGGGCTGCATCAAAAGAAGTGTGGCCAGCAGGTCAAGCGGGTGATTCTGCCCTTCTACTCTGCTCTCGTGAGACCTCACTTGGAGTACTGCATTCAGCTCTGGGGCCCCCAACATAAGAAGGACATGGACCTGTTGGAGCAGGTCCAGAGGAGGGCCACAAAGATGATCCGAGGGCTGGAGCACCTCTCTTATGAAGACAGGCTGAGAGAGTTGGGGTTGTTCAGCCTGGAGAAGAGAAGGCTCCAGGAGACCTTACAGCAGCCTTTCAGTACTTAAAGGGGGCCTACAGGAAAGATGGGGAGGGACTCTATCAGGGAGTGTAGTGATAGGACGAGAACCAAGAGTTTTAAACTGAAAGAGGGTAGATTTAGATTAGCTATTATGAAGACATTTTTTTACAGTGATGGTGGTGAGACACTGGAACATGTTGCCCAGAGAAGTTGTGGATGCCCCTGCCCTGGAAGTGTTCAAGGCCAGGCTGGATGGGGCTTTGAGTAACCTGGTCTAGTGGAAGGTGTCCCTGACTATGGCAGGGGGGTTGGAACTAGATGATCTTTAAGGTCCCTTCCAACCCAAATCATTCTATGGTTCTATGCTTCAATGACTCTATGATTTATGTTTATTGATGTAACTGTTGTTCTTCAGAAACTTCAGCTGAATTAGGGCTGGAGTTGTAAGTTTTTAAACAATCTGTATCCTAATTTTTTTTTAAGCCAGAAAGATATTTAAGATAAAAGTACCAGAATCATAAATTGTGTTTTCAGACTACAATTTAAAAGTGTATTGAATTGCTGCTTAATTGCAGAATAGTCTGATATCTGAAATCATTAGCAATGTTCACGGTGCATGTCACAGCTAAAATTCCACATAAGCATATTTTTTAAGTGCTCTTCTTTTGCTTAGCCGTTTTGTTCAAGAATCCCTTTCTCATGGCTGAGTTGGTAAAATATGCATCACTCAAAGCTCTCTAAAGAATGCAGCCTCTGCTCTGCTTTATGTCAGATGATTTCATCAGCTCTTGGAGAAGGATTTGAGTGAGGATGTTGGCAAATAAAAGTCTTTTTGGTTTGCTTTAAAATTGTGATATATTCAATTCTAATTTTAACAAAATATGTATTGTACATGGGGCATTGGAAACTTGTGCAAGAAGAGGGGTGGTCTTTTTTACTTCATGCTATCATTTTAGGACGGAGTTGCCTCTGAGGTTCTGCTTCACTAACAGGGAGAACAACTCCTGGGACTTTAAGGTACCGCCACTGTCCTTTCACAGGAGAGGAAGGCAAAGGTATTCAGCTGGCATCAAATCCTTGCAAGTTGCTGCAAACCCCAATGCTCTACTTCCTCATGGAACAGTGTAGAAAGCCATGCGTAGCCTGCCGTTCCCACTACCTAAAAGTTGAGTGCTCCATTATGCTGAAGCCAAAGGTTCAAAGTGGTTATTTGAGTTTCTGGCTGGTTTGTTGTCCGTTTACAGGTTAGCTGTTGATGCATCAATAAATTCTTATTATTCTCTTCTCTGACAGGACTTAGAATTGCCTGTATGAGTTTTTTATGTAACTCATTGAACTCCTGTTCAATAAAAGACAGTCCTCCAAAACCACATATGGTTAAAATAAGCTTTTTTTGATGGCATTTTTTTCCCTGCTTGCATGTTTTCTTTTGAAAAGGAGATAGTCCTGTGAAATCCTGTGCACAATTGTGCCTGTAGCTCTAAGCACTGTTTGTCCACTAGGAACTAAAAAGACCCAATGAAGTGTTACTAGCTTTGACTCATCTGACCAAAGTATCATCTGCTATGCTTATTAATTACAATAGTTCAGGTGGAAACATTGGTCCCCAAGCTTAATTAAAATTGTTTGGGTTTTTTTTTTTAAACTCATCTAATGAAAGGAGAACAAGGAAACAGACATTTGAAGCAGAGCAGTAGAAAGCAAAGATGCATGCAGAGGAGATACTAAAATAATGCCTCAGGAACCAACTAAAAAATCAGTTTAAACATGTGTCACAAAATTTTTTCCAATGCTAGAATTTTCCAGTGTTGGAAGTTCAAAATATTCTTGGAAAGCAGTCACTCTATCTGTAATCTTAGAGAAGTCTGATTCAATAACAATAAAATATGTCTTTATAATGCAGAACGGGTTTTATGTGATTGTTCAGATGATCCCAGGCATTTGATGTGTTCAGATGAGTATGACATGAGGATTACATCTAAACTAGTAGGTTAAACAGTGCCAAGGCTTGGTCAAAATTTTGGCACAGAGTAACCAGTGGTCTTCCTGGAATGGTTCAGGAATTAGCCCTTGCTGGGGACCAGCCTAGCCAGGGGCTGGCAGCCTGGATGTAGCCAACCTGTTTTGAAGGCTGAGGAAGTTTAATAACGTAGGCATGACCAGCCAGTGACAATTGGACTGAGGGTCAGAGAATTGGCATCATCATCGTCTAATTTCCTGATAGCAGACATAGCCAACATGTCATCCATAAATTCTTAACAGTTTCTGTATAGCTGTTATCACATTGCTTTCAAACAAGGATAAAACTGTGAGAAATGGAAACATGTATTGTTGCTCTACAAAACCACAGCAGAACTGCAAAGCCCTGATTTTTGACAAGAGGGCACGCAAATGAGAAGCATTCTGACAGATGGCACGGTCAGATGGAGTGAATTCCTGAGGGCGAGTGCAGCAAAGAGGAACAGCGAGCATGGTAAAAATATGGGAACAGCAGCTGCCATAACTGTTTCTACAAAAGTAGAGCAGGTTGAGCAAATTGCCTCAAAAATTGCCTGTGGCCAAATCCAAAGGGAAGAACTGAGAAGACAGCTTTGCATGGAAGTAGGGTGCCATGCAGATGGGTGATGTTGGACTCTGTGCTCTTGCAGCTGTTAGCAAGGGATCGGAGACAATCACTTCCAAAGCTCACAGCTGGAAGGTCAGCCGAGGAGGACGCTGGCACCCAGAGAGAAGTCCAGCTCAGCCTGGCAGGCAATGGTGAATGCCAAACAGAGCAATGACACAAAGCTCAGACCACAGAGAGACATGAACTGAGACAATTTTGATTCCAAATGAGTCAACTGAAGATCCAGATAAATTACTAATAAAAGCATGTTTACACTGGCAAAGTGTCAGTGTGATTGCTGATTATCCTTTGCCTTCCCGAAGATAGTGCTTCCATCCCATGGCAAAGGTGATGGACAATACCTATCACTGGCAAAGAGATCCTGACTGACAGGTACAAAGGGCTTGTCACAGTGCTATTCCCTCCCAGTGTCCTTCCCTATCAGCAAGGGCAATCATGCTGTCCACACATTTTTTCCCACCGTGGCACAGGCTCTGCTGAGAAAGTATTGGCCAAACAGAAGAACCAAGATCCTTCACCTCAGTTCTTGTGCTGTAGTGCAGTAGCATCAGATGCAGAGGTAACTGTGGGAAGAGTATTGCTTAGCCCTGTAACCCTGAGACAGAGGTGGTCTCTGGAAATGGTATGTGCATAAGCCAGCTGGGACAGGTGAGATGTGAGGAACTGGGCCAGCATCAGCATATGTGGGCTATTCTGAGAAGTCAGCCACAAATCTCTAGCAGATGTCCTTGGTGTCCTTTTTTCAGTGGCTCTTAGCCTGGCGTAATTTTCACAGGATGGCAAAACTCAATTCGCTACCACAGAGCAGCTTCCTGGCTGAATTTCAATAGATCACTCTGGAACATGGAGACATTAAAGCTCTTCAGCAAAATGGTTATGGTATTGTTTTCACATGGGCAAAACAACAATTTTCTCTCATCTCATTCTTGGAAATGCTCAAAGCATTCTAGTTGAAACTTCCAAAACCAATTCAGACGCAGCCAGACATCCAGCCTGAACAACTAAAGTTTGGCAAAGCTGTAAACAACTGGGTTTCATGCAAGACTAGACTTCTTAATGAAAAATGTCAGGCAAATTAGACAGAGGTCTTGTTATCAGCTTGCTCTGTAGTATATCTTCTCTACTATGTCCCAGCATTTGCAAGTTAATTGGCATACCTAAACTTTTAATATCATATTTAATATCTGGTCACATTTATACTTCCAATTTTCATCTATTGCTAATTCTGAGTTGATTAGCCATATTTTTGCTGACACAATGACAAAACCTGAGACTAACAGAAGTCCTTCAAACACCTCTCTTAGCAGATTTTCAGTTTATTTTCTAGATCAGAGAAATCTGTGCCAGCCTCACAGAAGTATCTGCATGGAACATCCTGATTTTTCCCAGTTTTCTCATTACTTTTAGGAAGGACTCAGAATGAATATTTAAGAGGAAGCAACTGAAACAGTTGACTTAGACCAACTAGTTCTGTTTCTAGATTAAACAGATGAGATTGAGTACCTATCTATGTTGATAAGACTGCTTATCAACAAATCCATTCCCTCCGTTCCATGTTCAAAAAGAAGCATTTTTAAAGATGCTAAAGACAGAGGTTTTATTAAGGTAAATCATATTTTCCATATATTTTTGGTTGTAACTGAAACATCAGAAGTAGTATCTGTTCTGACTTTCACTATCTTATTCTCAGTGGATTTCACGTTTTCTTAGAGAGTACATGAAAAAAGGATATAGTCATGACCAGTGAGCTGACATACACAGCACATTCTCAAAGATGCCCTAAGAAATTTATAAATATTCCTTATAATGGTTTCACCCAAACTTGCTAAATTTTTTCCTTTATTTGATCTGCAAATGACCTATTTTGGCAGCACTCTGAAAATATATAAAAGTAACATAATGTCTGCAATTTATTTTTTCCTGCCTGCAACGCTCTATGACAGCATTTTTGAGATTAACCTCTCTGACACTCTGCCAGACTTTTCTGCGAGGTCCTTGGGAATTCTGACCTATTAACTACAATGGAGTTTTAATGCAAGCTGTTTAAGGCAGGCTTGTTTCCATAAAGAAACTGTTTTGATTTTAGGGGTTACACAGATGAAATGCTTCTCCTCAGAGTTAGAATCCAAATGATTCCATTGAACTGCATGACAGAACTGCAAAGTTTTTGCTGTCTGTGAGCAGCCTGTGGAAGGAGAGTTGTACCAAAGAAGACAAAATAAACCAAAATTAAAATACAACAGCACTTACACTAGGTATTTCTTAAACTGTCAACTGCTACATAATCTAGTATCATCACTGGACTCACAGAAAAACTAGGCTCGTTGCTTTCTTCATAGTACAGTGACACCATATTATTTATTTGTACTGGTAGATTATTTTTTTTTAATGATAGTTTTGTGCCTGCTTAGGTTCTTTCTATGGAGAGAAATGGGAATATGAGGTTAATGGCAATATTCTCCAGCACTAAATCAGTTCCTTGGCTGAGAGAAGGGCTGGGATATCTGCACACGATCTCTAAAGGCTCAAGGATGTGCTTTTCTCACCTAGCCCCTGGTGCTACAGCTACGCATGCATCCTACTGCCAAGGCTTTGCCCCTTGAGGTTTCCCACCACAGGGGGACTGGAAGCAGAACAGTCTGATTAGAGCCTGAAGCTGAAATTATGCTTGGCAGTGTCTTCTAATAAACAACTCATCCCACCTAAAAGCATGGGTTTGAGTACTCTGAAGCAGATTTGGGTCAAATTCAGTATAAAGTTTCAGAGAAACAAAAAATTAAAATGGAATGTACAAACTGCAGAAACAGTTCCTTTTGGTATTTCCGATCTTTCTTTCCTCACATTAACATCACAAGAAGTCAGTGGTACTATCAGAGTAAAGCAGAAAAAAGATGAGAAAAGGGTTTCTCTGCCCTCTTATTCCCCATGTCCCAAGTCCCTGGCAAAGTAGTGTTTTAAGTTCTTACTATACAGAAAGAAACTGTTGTTCAAATTGTTTGCATGATTCAAAATTTGTATTTGAATACAAATGAGTGAGTTTTGGGTCACAGAAAGTAAGGACAACTCTACGACTTTGCATGTAGCTTCGAGTCTTCCCAAGCGTCAGCTCTTGCTCCAGTGAATATTTAAGTATTTCATACAAAGTAGACGTTTTGTTTTTATTTTTTCTGTGAAGGGTGAAGCAGTTATCTCAGAATACCTTGTATTTAAAGTATTTTTCTGGGAGGTGGAAGACTGTGTTTTTATCCCTATATTGTAGCAATGAAGTATTCTAACCTTTTCCTTTCTGGGTTAATTTGGTTTTTTTCATGGTTCCAACCTCTCACTTGCCTTCCTGTTCTTTAAATTTTGCTAGAAGAGCCCCATAACAAAACCAGCATTTTGCAGTCTGGTAAAATGTTTAATCCAAACAAAATCTAATGTGCCTCACTGCAAATCCTAACAAAACATAGCAAAGCATTTATTTGCTTTTATTTTTTAGATTCAGATGTCAGTCAAAAAAGTACAGATATATGCACAGTCTTAATCATAAATTATTTTCCTGGGAACTCCTTTGAAGGACTAACTGAGCAATGCCTCCTTCCCACTTTTCTCTTTGGGTCCCTCTCTTACATGCTGGATACTTCTGAAACCTTCTTCTCCTCTTTTACAGCTTCAGAGGTTCAGGGGCAGAACTGGGAGCACTGTAATAGTTCTTGTTTTCTGTCTGGGAGGAAACCATTTGTGAAAAGTTTCTTTTGTGGGTGAACCACCACAGTATTACTGAGTGATTGATGATTACATGAAAACTTTTATGAACCACGCAATCAGCTTGTTTGCTAGGGGTTTATACATTAAGATGGATAAAATATTTTTTATATTGACTATGATAACAAATATAACTAAAACTACAATAAGAAAGATATAAGGTGACTAATAATGTAATGTTAAAAAATATCAATGGACATATTGCATAGCTACATATGCAATATATTTTTTATTCCCAGATTCAGGGGCCCATTTTCTTAGAGTGTGGGAGATGAAGTAAGGGAAAAAAGAGGAGCTGTTGCTGTGCCAGTAGCAACCGTGGGGTGGCTGATGCGCTTCCCCAACTCATGATCCGACTGCAACCCTATTCCTGCCTGCCACCCTCGCCCAGGCTGGAGCTGTGCCTGCTCCCGAGGCTGTGAAATCCTCTGACACTTTGCTTATGTGTTCCCATAGAAAACTCCTGCCTCCTCTGGTATTTCATACAAAGAAAACTCTTAACTTTTAGAGTTCTAGCCTTTTAGAGACTGACTGTTGTAAAATACTGGTTACTTTATTCCTGTACCCCCTTCTCACTGACCCCACTCAGGTTCTCTGGTCTTTGGGCTTTGCTTCCTGAAACTATTTTTTCATGCATCACCATCTATATGTGCTTTATTACAAGTCATCAGTATGAGTAATTCCGTAGTTACATAGTTGCACTGTGATGCAGGTAAAGCCACGATGAAGGCAGCATTTTCAGTCTAAGTAAGGGAGCCTTGAGATAGGGTTGATGTTGGGGTGAACTGAAATGTAATCTGTCAGCTGTAGCTGTCAGCAAAAATATTAAAGAAAGAGCAGCTGCATCATGCCACAAGCAGGGGAGTGGAGCAATCGTAGCTCCAAAATAGAATTTAGAGTCAGACAGAGTTTTCTTTTAATGAACCCCATTAATAGTCATGGACTGTTTATTTCCGAACCTGCTTTGAGCAAGTTGATAATGCTACTGCTTTTAAAATGTTTTAAACAAATGCTTGAGATGCAAGTAAAGAAGCGCTATCTAAAATAGGACTAACTGAACAGTATGTTACTATTCTAATAAAATGCAATTTTCCCTTCTAACTATTCTCAGCTTCTGTATCCCTAAATTTACCCTCACCATTTTAGTGCGTAAGTGCTGATATAACAACAAAATTGATATGACAATAAAAAATCATAACCATGTTTCTCAGCTGGAAGAAAAAATATTGGCTTATAGTAGTTTCTGTAGCATTTATTCTTCCTTTTCAGAAGACTTAATTAATAAGGTACTAAGCTATCCTGAAAATACTTATTAAAGAATAACATCTTACAGTCTTTTTGAGTTGCCATTAAAGAAAATAATAAGTGTCTGCTTCTTCTGGATCTTGAATTCCAAGATAAATGTAATAAAGCTTGTGGCGGGGTGTTATTGTTTACTCCTTGGAAAAACTTATGCAACAGCAGAATACTGTTCTGATTTTTGAGCTGCTGCTAATGAAGTACAACCAGACAGGGTACATTGCCATGAGTCAGGAAATCTGGATGTTCCTGGACAGAGGCCAAGGGAGCTTAGACACATCAGAGATGTGATGTATATGTATCCTCTGGGGGAGATACACTGAGTTGTTTTCAAGCATCTCAAGCTGCTTGATTCAAGAAGCAACCAAATGACCACACCGAAATTAAGTTACTAGCTGTCCGTTTCTCAGAGTCCCTGTTTTTTACACTAGGAAAACAAGAATTAAGGAGGCTGTCCAGGAGACCTTACTGATTAGATACTAGGTTCAGCCTTGAGACAGCAGGTCCAAAACCCTGAGGGTATAACTTTGTTCCTTCACTATGAAAAGAAAAAAGAAAAAAACACCCACAAAAAAAGAACAAAACAAAACAAAAACTTAAAAAACCCTAAAACCCTGATATGCTACAATTTACTGTGAGACTTTAAACAAACCTTTTGAACTCATAGTCTGTTAACGAATGGTACATCTTTTTTTATAAGAGCATGGGTGCTACCGTTGTACATAGGGAGAAAAGCTACCCTCTCCACAATGCTAAATCATTTGCTCAAATGCTGCTACATTTCAGTACAACACTATGGTACGAGTGCAACTCCCTAGAATTTTTGGAGCCATCAAAAACCACAGGCCCCTATTTTTTGATGGAAGTTAAATGGTTTCCTAAAGCTAGTTGAGATCATGTAAAAGGGTGACACTGGTTTCTTTTCCTTTCCACTCCTCTTTCTTGTCGCTTAATATAACCACCCCAGGAGACTTTAATTTTTCACTGCTTTCCTACCTTTTTTTTGGTAGGTCCATTCTCCTTATCTTGCCACAATGCTTCCCTGCATCATGCCCCAAGGGAGGATTACAGCTTTCACTGCCTTTCACAATAGAGCAGGACATGTAGAGCAGTATGGTCCCTGCCCAACCTGTTCTGGTACACCCAGGTATGTAGGTGGCTGTTTGAATTTCCACATTTCTCATCTTTTATCAGAGGATACTCTCACAATAAAGACTTGACCTCCCTTCCATGAAATCCAAGGAAAGGTCATTTATTACCCCATTCTTTCTCCCCCTGAGAAGGCTCTCAAGTAAACTAAGAAATAATTTCCAGACCTCTTGCTTTCTTCTGGACTAGCTTCAGGCCTGCCTTCACAGTTACCGCTGCCATTACACTGTGGCAGGGCATGGTGTGGAAGACGCGTACTGCCTTTGGTGGTGTTTCAGCAGCTGTGGTTGCAAACCTTGGCCTGGCTCTTCTGTGCTGTGGTACATACATGAGTGTGGGACTCTGCCCTGCTCTCAGACTCACTGTCCCTTCTGTCTACTGGTATTGCCAACCGCACACATTCAAAATCTTGAGATAATCTTCCAAAGCTGTGTTTCAGGAGATTTTAAAGCAATACCTTGTGGCGTCAGATCATCTACAGCTCGTAGAGTTCAACTCTCTTGAAACCATCAGGACTGTTTTTTTCTAATTTTCTCTGGTTTTACTTAAAGCTGAGTCATGTAATGGCAACCTAATCCCTAGGATAAATCTTTATCAAAAATCTCCGTTGACAAGAGGGTCACCTGAGCTGCCACCATTGCTTTAACAAAGTGGGCAGGACTGGAAACCCTGTCTGCTTGCCAGGCCTGCAGGAGACAGGCATCACTGCAGGACATTTCTGTTTTCCAGCTGCTGTCTCTTCCCCCAGCCAGTACATGGAGTTTGTGTGGCCGCTCCCCAGCCCTGCAGTGGCTCTGGGGCTGCACCACCACCAGCTAATTTGGTCAGTCCCAACCTGCCCACTCCTTCCCTCAAAGGTCCTTTTTCCTCCAAGCTTGTTTTTTTTTTTTTTTCCCCAGCAGCCTCCTTCTTGTTCCAGGCAGCTTGTCCTGAACACTCTCAAAATAGCAAGAAGCCCAGGAGCTGACAGCATCATCTTTGCGCGATGAATTACTTCTAGTACAACTGAACCTGAGGGAATGGTTTTGTTTTTCCTGAAACATCTTAGTATTGACACTAGTTTGGCTTCTATTTTGGTATGGTTTTGTTCTTACAGCTTCCTGGTCACATCCCCGGTCCCCCTCTTTCCTTTTTCTGCTGTGCTTTACCAGTATGGCTGATTTCTTGCTACCTGCAACTCAGGGCACAACTATGCTTCCCTCTGGGGAGCTCCTCTAAAACTACATATTCTTGTCATTCAGACTAATTCAACTTCTATTCCTACTTCTCCCAGCAGAATCTGGTTTCCAAGGAGAGCTATTTAAGTCTCCTTATTCAAAGCTGTTGACATGATGTTCAATACTGCAACATCTCAGGGTGTCAAAGTCACTACTATATTTATTCTTGTAACAACCCAGGTGTTATTAAAAGTGTAGAAGTAAATAACTTGCTGAGACTCATACAAGTAGTCACTGATGTGAAAGCCAGCCATTTAACCAGCCCTCCTCTCCCCCGCTAGGGTACCTAGCACCTCACATTTTAAGGTAACATTATTTGAAAGGAATAAACAACAAACTACAAACATGGCACGAATATTTTGGAGTGGGAACCTGAATTTAGCAAAGTGTTTCTGATTAATAAGCAATCCATCAGATGTCCTGTCACTCTTACAGCCTATTCCTTGTCGTGTGATTTAGTCTTTGTTTATACAGCTAAGGCTGGAGGTATCTAAATTAGCCCACCTTGTGTGCAGTTATGCTTGCCTCATTTTTAGATACTCAGTGCTGTCCTGGAGGGATGTTTTGAGTTGACAGCAGTAGCATGCAGAATTTTTTCCATTCTACTTACTCCTTAACAAACCGTTGTGTTATGTTCAGGGTATTCACTGAACACTTACATAGATTATTCGGTTTATTTCTGATATTTTCCTGTGTTTCCTTTGTGCCATCTAAGCTAAGGAGAAACTCATTACACTGTCTATAGCTAATATCATGTATTTTTCTAGCACTTCATTAGTTTTCAGAAACCTGTGGTGATACAGGTTTTGTGGCTGGTAGCAATACTGAGCAGGGGCTAGAAACTAGTATCACTGATGGCAATTTGTTTTCTGGGAGCCAGGCAGCTGTGTCACTGTCACAGAGAGGCCTCTGAACAGGTCCTCATGGGCCCCCAAGTACCACAGGAATCCTGTTGTGTATTTCCATTTACAAATAGATCAAATTCTGTATCAAGGGTACTTACATTGTATCCCCTCCATCTTTCTAATAAAAAGCTGTTCCGAAACAATTTTGGGTTTGAGAATGTGTTCTCTGAAAGTGGGAAAATCAGTTTAGCTATTTTTTTTCTCCAACCCATAAGCTGCTTTTAAAATCAGTAGCCATACGTATTCAAGGCAGGGCAGTTAAAGATGCTGTTATCTGGTTAACCCATGGTTTAGAGGCCCCTAGCTTTAAAACACTAAGCTTCCTGGCCTCGTGTGAAGCACTTCTTGTTTGTCCTAGTTGTTTTTGGTGTCTTTCAAAGCATGATCCCTTCTTCCTAAATCTCACTAAATTTCTCACTGGAGCATCTGGGAGCTTTTTTAATTAAAAAAAGCTGCAAGGGTAATTTGTATGACCCGTGTGTGTGCACAAGTCATCTAGCTCCTCAAGTTCCTCTCCACAGCAAGTGCTGAGGTTGCTCTAGACAAGTACAATGGGATCTGAGACTTCTGTACTCCACCAGCTGTGAGAATTCCCTAGTCTTTTTCCACTCAACTCTACCGATGATGGCAAAATTTTAGTTACACTATCCAGTTTTGAGAACGTTACTTACTGATGCATCTAAAGAGAAAAATAATACCTGTCTTCAGTGGTTATTCTTAATAGGTGTGAGAAATACTATATGGAAAGACTGCCTGCCACATCCCTTTGAGTGCCATAAGGCCACTACTTTGTCCTTGCTTCATGCTTCCGTAATCACCACCAGGTAAATTTAGATGCTTCCACAACAAAGGGCTTTTCTAAACCAAAAAAGCCTGAGCTAGTCTCAGGTTAACCAGAACTCCATCTAGGAATGCTGTTTGCCATATGTGCATGATGCTCTGTTCCTGATTAGGATACAATTGGAAAGAGATGTTCAGTAAGAAAAGTGAACTCAGCAGTGGAGGCAGACTCCAGGGTTTCCTTCCTCAAAAGCAGCATCTCTGTTTTCCTTCTTTATTTGCTTATTACTGACAATCTCAATGCTAGCATTTCAGCTTATTTAACTACCTGGAAAGATAAAGACAGAATATACTTAACCTTTTTTTTTTTTTTTTTTTTTTCAGAATTCTGTTGCAGAGAGAGATGGCACCTTAATGGCATCCTAATCCTAAATGTTTGACTTTCAAACAGAATGTGTCAGGGAGGAGGAGGAGGAGGGTATGCATTCTAAAGGCTGGAGTAAACTAGGATAGAAAATGACATACAAGATTTTTTGGTTCTTATTATGCTTATTTGTGCACAGAACACATCAAACAACAAAATCAAACAAAAAACCTCTACAGATATTGCTTCTTTTGCAATTGTGAAAGTGCCAAAGGCCTGTGATTTATGTTACTATCGACCGTCTCTCCATCCATCTTTTATTCAGGGTACAGATTTTGATACACTGATTATCATCACTGGCAAAATATTCCTCGGCCAGCCATGTTCAAAACTTTGTGATCCAAATAAGATGTGAGACCTTAGAATAATTACAAATTAAAGGTACTCAAGATAACTGAAAATAATCAAAGCCCTGAGCAACCTGATCAGACTCTGGAGTTAGTCCCGCTTTGAGTGAGACTGGACAACTTCTGTCAGTTCTTTCCACCTAAATTCTGGTTCTGCAACTCCGTAAGTGGCACCTCTCATTTGCTGGACATGCTACTATGACCCTGCCTTTCACTATTAACAATGTGATGCCTTTTGTGACTTGGGTTGTAGCTTCTGGCTCCTGCCACTCGAAGCGGCAGTGGTTCCCATAGCCAGCTGCCCTGTAACACATGGTTCCTCTGGCACTCCAGAGATCTGTTGCCATGTGTGTCCCTCTGTGCAGAACGGGCATCTTGTTCTGCACTATGTTTGACATGCTTGAGGACATCTAGCATGGCATTGTTCCCTTCCTTCTGTCTCCTGCCCAGAGTCAGAAATTAGAATGTTTTTTTTTCTCTAAAGAATTTTATCAGATTGAGGAACTGAAATCCTTATCTACTGGAATATAATTCATGTTACTTTTTATTACAGAAGTTGTTGTAGAAGAATAAAAGGAGGAGAAATAAGACACTACAGAAGAACTACTCTAACCTGTACCTTAAAAGTTAGATCTGAAAGGTTTTGTGATTACAGTTGGTGGGACAAGTAAAGTAAGATTTTGAGGATAAGTATGAATGACAGACACAGGAATTGAATAGCTTTAGCATGAGAAATACATGCCTTTTTTTTTTTTTTTTAAATTTCAGTCGGCCCAATACCAAACCAGTCATAGTTAACCATATGTGCTTTGCCACCCTTTCATTTATGTCCTGCTTAAGGCTTTTAAAGGAATATATTTTCAACAATTTGAATTATATATTTTAAAAGTAAGAATGTCCTTTGAGTCACATAACTAGATAGTGTGAGGTTTTATGAATATCCTATCTACTATGTTCAAAATTTGAACTTGAGGACAAATTGTATATGTTTTTCTTTAGTGTATATTTGTTGTCACAGTAACTGCAGTTTTCCCAATAAATGGAAATTGCATCGTTTCCTTAGCATTCAGGTTATTGCACTGAAATAGCACCATGAACTCACCACCACTTCTCCCTTCCTGTTGTCAAGCTAGAGCTCATTTAGTTACAGGAACAGGCATTAAAACAGGTTAGGTTAGATATGTGCGCATTAGAAAGCTAAAGCAAGTCTGCTTAGCCCCATTACATCCTATGACTCATGCATGTGTGGGAAAGACCTTATTTTCACAGAGATCTCTTAGATAAACAAGGCAAGTTGGCAGCAATTCGATTACACTGATGTTAGCAGTCTCCTGCTTTCTGTTGCTTTCATTTGCTTTATATTTTCTGAAAAATGCAAGCAGTCTGATAAACTGTAATGAAAATTCTTGTACCAAGGACACATAATCTTTCATTTTCAATTACTTTTTTTTTTCATAGGAGCAGCCTTAAAACCAGTTTCTAAAAAAATTCTTTTCTGTTATTACAGTAGAATCCACTTTTTCTCATTTTTGTTTAAAGTTTTAGTGAAGTTTTAGTGAAGCTGTAGCTCTTGCTACACAGGCATAACACTAGTTAGTTAGATACCCCTTCCCACCCCCAAAACCTACAAGCCTCTAAATACTGTGGACTTCAGATAGAAAATGGATTTATCTTCCAAAATATTGCTTTTACATATGCACTGGAACAAACTTTTGAACAGCATAAATCACAAAACATTATACGCTTTGACACCATTTCCCCAAAAAGGAAAAGCAAATAAAGCAACTGTTACTGTATTAAAGAGCTCTTAAAGTACATAAATCAAACTCAAAAAGTTTATTGCAAATTCATTGAGCTTTTTGCTCTTTTTCTGAAACCCCACTGGCTTATATCTGAGTCTGGTCACATCATAGATAATTAAGATTTTAATTGCCATTTTATCAGCTTTGAAATGAAACTCATTCGGACAATGTACAGCAATCTTTTAGATTCACACACCCCTTTGCTTGTGTCAGCTAACAGCAACGAGACGGGTTGCCCATTTAAGGGAAAAAGTACAAGCTCCAGTCTGTTTCCCTGTACTTCGGATGTGATTGTCCCATTCCTTCAGCAATGCATTCTGTAATGCCAAAAAGCATTGCTTTTCTTACAAAAGGCATGCACACATGCACACACTTATGCACATTTCTGATTAAGTTTCAGCTCTCATAGAGCTGCAATTTTAAGGAACTGGATGTTGGAATTCTTAATTTTCTTCTCAGTTCTAGAACACCACATATAGCAATTTTCTATTAACTGGGGAAAAAAAAGCAATACCATTTCATTGCCTCAGAACACTGCTCTAAACAGCCCAGGGTAAATCATGTACTTTGACAGCTGTGTATCTATAGAAGAATGATTTCAAATTAAAATGCAATTGCACTTTCAGGATATATGTTTTTAATAGTAGGAATTGACTCCTTCTCTGTATTTGCAAAGTGTGTAAACCATTTTGGAGGCGACCACAATCTATGTAATATTACATATCTTTAGAGTTAGAATTTGAATGCTTTACTTGTGGAAAAGATTTAGAGATATAGTCCAGCCAAAGCAGAATGAGAATGACAATCTTGAATTAAAAAAAAAAAAAAAAGCGCTGTCCCAATTTCAGAAGACTTTTTGCTTGCATTGATATTGGTACTTATTTTGCTATGATGGTAAGAATAAAAAGTGATATAGGAAGTGAGATTACCTGCAGAAGGTGGAGGATTAGGTAAAAAGACCCAAAATAAAAGGAAAAATCTAATCAAGTATCCAGAAAGGCACAATTTTCTCAAATACAATGGCACCACACAGTCTTCAACATGATTAGAGAATCCTACTGTCTCTCCTGAACAGGAAATAGGTAAAACTGTTCTCCTTTGGACACCAGTACCTCAGAGAATAACCACAGGACTGTGTTATAAATGCTTTATTTTTCTAGTATTACTAACTTGGTACAAATACTAACTATTAAATGGGAACAACAGAGGTTAAGAAATCTTAATTCTTTATTAAATAATTGTTTCCTCAGTAATCCAATATCCGCCAATATAAAGTAAAAACTGTATTCCCCAAATAATTCCCAGCATTCTGTATAAAATTAGGAAACAACTTTCAGTAGAAAACACTGAGTGAAATGACAGATAAATGGCTAAAAATGAAAAGCATCAGAATAAGGGGATGTAGCCGATAACTATAGGTGTTTGTGTTTCTTGTAAAGAAATAGTTAAACTTTTCTATACAACAGATTATCATTATTTTAGCACATACACTATTTTATCATTCTAGCTTTCAGTTCTAATCTTAGGTTTTATATACTAAATATTTTTTTGTGAAATAGGAAGTACACATAGATGAAGTAGAGTTCCTTGTCATTTCTCTTCTTGTTTCATCTGGCTTCTTCATAAATATTATAGCTCTATTTCTCCAAATGGCATTTTAGACATGTAGAAGGACAAAATCTCTGCCTGAAAAATCAGTTTATATATTAAAATAGTATGGCAAACTGCAGCAACAAACCTTGAGAAAGGAAGCGAAGAAACAGGAAATTAGAGAAAATGTAAAATGTCTCTTAGGAAAAAAATTATTTGGACAGGAATACAGATGATCCACTTTGTTAATGCTCTTGAGGGGACTGGAAATGTATCTGTTAATTATTGAATGCTAAGACCTGATCTTATTAAACTCAAAGGAAACCTCACTCTCATTTCAGTGGAATAAACCTGGCCTCTGACTCAACACAGCTCTGAGGCACATTCTTAATTTATTCCTGGGGGCACATCAACTGAGTTAGATGAGATTACTGAAAGCCTTAAATTAAGCATATGTGGAATTTGTGCCAACAGAAAGACCCTGTATCAGGAGTTTTACTGATACACCTGTATCAGTAAAAAGCTTTCAGTATGGAAATGGCTACACTGGCGAAACTGTGACCCAGAGGAACAAAACAGGGCATACTAGTAAAAGTAGAGATTTCCCAATATACTTATGCTTACTCCACAAGCTGCTTCCAGGAAGCACAACTATATCTGCAGAAGTCCTACCTCGGTCGACAACAGCTCTGTTAGTAGACAAGTGTAGTCTTTCCATGACATTAGAGTCAGGTGCTACAGTGAGAGGCACTATAGAAAACTCATATTTCATTAGGTCAATTTCAAGCTTACTAAAGCCAGTAGCATAGAGGATGGACCGGTTAACACCAGAACCGAAGGTTAATAGTCTACCAGATATGAGCAGGAGGAGTACGGGAAAATCAAGGCAGATGTAGGCAGGGACAGAATAGTGCTGAGCTTTGAAGATGAATTTCAAGTCTTTGAATTTGGTGTTAAAAAGAACCAGACGCTCTATTGAAAGACTGAAGTGATGACAAAACTCTCAGTTAAGATGATGACTTTAGCTGTGGCTAGATTGGTTAAAAGAGGCCATAAATTATAATATTGCTGTAATGAAGGTGAAAGAATGGGCCACAGGCAGAGTCTGGAAGTGGATTCAGATTGGGAGGAATACACAGTCTTTAGCACCATGAAAGGCACCATTCATTCCACAGTTATGGGAATATAAACAAAATCAAAATCATATAATGGGGAAAATAAATGGGTATGCTATGTCTACTTGTCTTCCAAGAAAATCTCTACAATGAAGTGTATTGCCAAAACCTAAATTACTTTTTGATTTGATATAAAATTGAGCTTGGTTTCACTGTAGTCATTAGTAAAATTGGCTATTCTTCAAATATTAAACCATCTGTTGAATAGCCACATTACATATTCCACAGATTTGATTGGAAAATCCCAGAGCCTCTTTGTGGACACCTGTTGAGAAGAGTAATTTTAGCCGCCTCCTCCATTTTGAAGTGGAAAGGAAGACAGATGTATGTAAAACCACAACTCCATGTGTTAGAGTTGGAAGTTGCTATCATATTGTTCGAAAGTGACTTCGTTTGGTAGTTATCAGGCTAACAAATTTGCCTTTTGCTTTTAAAAACTTTGCTAAAAGTAAATTGTGCAAGAAAAGTAAAACTATAAAACCATACATTATGCTGAGCAGCAACTAAACCCAAAAAGCAGTCAGTAATTAGCATAGCATTTTCCCTGATTTTGTCATCCCTATATACTCAGAAGGTCAAATTTGCCATTTCTCCACAGATTATTACTTGCCAATTAACTCACTCAAAACAAGAAACAATAATTTTCACTCTAATGTCAAGATGGCAAAAACTGTACAACTCATATTGTCTCAGTTTTAGTTCTTGTTGTACAGCTTTCTTCCGAAAAAAAATAACTTTCTCAGGATATGCCTATATTAAAAAGCAATACCAAAGTTTCCTTTTGAGATTTAGATTTGGGATACCATAGTGCTGTAGTAATTCCACAAATGATTATCACATTAATCCATGGCCACCAAAAAAGTATTCCTATTTACTGCTCAAGTAGTATGCCCCTTGCTATGAAATAAAATGTAAACTATATTATTTTTGCTTTTAAGAATGTTCCTCCATCCTAACACTTCATTTATCTTATTGTTTCACAGGCAGTTACATTCTCAGCCACCAAGTCAAAGTTGCTTCAGAGTATTTTAATTTCATCCAATCTGTAAGCATGTCACTGCTAAGATGTGGTATTGATGTCATTTATATAGTATGCAGGGATGAAACTAGAATTATTTAGCTGAAGCAAGACCTTCTCATCTTCCTGAGGCAGTCCCCAGAGTCCACAGACTAAGTGTCAAACACCACAGACAGTCAACATAGACTCAGTCAGTCCGTTCCTTCTTCAGGACAAATATTTTTCATCTGAGACAATTCTACATAAATCTGTGAAGAGGGTTTTTGCAGGGGTTAAGCACATTCTTTAAATCTTTGCCTTCACAACTGAATTCATATTGCATATGAATTCATAATCAGTACGTCTTTTAAAAATTCATGCATACTAGATTTCTTTTGTTTGGAGAAAATGGCTTTAAAAGATGGGGGGGAGGGGAGGGATTCATTCTTCAATTGACTAAACAGCTTTTGTCAGTTTAGACAAACCAAATAATACTAAGCAATTCCTCCCTTAAATTACATGACCATTACAGGACCATAGGATATGCATTTCCAACAGACAAACAGACTTCCATTCTGCTGTCAGGGTAAAACATCGGAGAACTGATTCCTCATTTATTTTGCTAAAAGAAACAAACACAAACAACAATGACCCAGCTCAAGCACACTTGGGTACAATAAACATAAGGTCAGTCTTTAGGACGGTTGCATTATGCAGTTAATAAATCGAGCAGAGATTAATATTCGTTTTATGTAAATAAGTGCAAGAGGAAGAACCAAGAGCTGTTGTCACAAGGGCAGTACGAAAGGCACCAGGTGTGCCTGCACTAAAAGTTACTAAGGAAACAAAAGGTACAAATGCGTTTGGCCACAAAGTATTCAGTTAATTCAGTTACTGAATGGCTATTATCACACAGGCTGTCACTGTTTTTAATAGCTGCTAGACTATCACTGGTAAGGATTGGTATGCATTCTATTCTTAAATGTTGATTTGTCTTCTGTCAGCATGTAAGCAGATATAAGCAAGATATGTGTCAAATTCGATAGACGTTTTTTTCATATTACTACTAGCTACTTGATTTTGCTTGTTTTAAGAACTGCAGAAGTTATTTAAGCAACATTTTTCTGTGATGAAAGCATAAAAAAAATCTAAAACTTTTATCCCAGCTTTCATCTACTGACATTTCCAAATCATGCAGAAGATTGTCCATAGAAGGAAAGAGACAATAGTCACTAGAAAAGAAAATCACTTCTTTTAAAAAGAATGCATTGGAGTGGTTAGCTCAGTCTTACCTGTCAGCAACACGAACCTAGGAATATATCCTTTACACTGCAAGATCGCAGTAGCTCGTCCCACAGCACTACCACAGTAGAAGACTGATCCAGCCCAGGAGAACACAAAGAGAGAAACTTTTCCCACTTTTCTAGGTCCACCAGCAGCTGAAGTAATGAAGAAAATGGGGTAGAGAAGAGAAGACCAGAGCTGCTTCCCGCAGAAATCCCAGGCAGGAGAAGTAGGAGGTATACTCTGTCTGAGTCTCACCCAGACTTTTGTTTAAAAGTTTTTTCAACTGTTGCTAGGTGGTGTTAGGCTTTGGCAGTTTAGTTCTCAGATTGTATTTCCCCTCTTCTGGTCTCTTCACACAGTGTTACAGCAATGACTTTGTTGAGCTCAGCTCGCTTGTGCTATATTTAACCAGTGTTCTCAGCAAGTCAAGCCTGTCAACAGCTGAGAAGTTTGGAGCAGGCTTTGCTGAGTTCCTCAGCTGCTGAATTATCAGTGGATGTAGCACTGCACAGCCCAGCTACTACATTCACTGGAAGATTGTGGGGAAACTGTCAAATCCTTTTAAGGGCTTCCAGTGACTTCACGGGAGTAATTACTATTTAAAGCACTAAGTACAAGATGTGTATTTAGGCATATATTTTAGACTGCTAGAGAAAGAATACTTGTGTTCACAGCAGATGAGTTCAATTATTTATACAGTGAGGATTTTCCTAGGACAAGTAGGAAGTTTATAATTTGAAAGGTATGCACTTCACTTGAGGAAAAATTACACGTGGGGAGAACTTTTTGCAGCATAACTTTTTACAGAGTTTAAATATATTAAGATGACACAGAGAAATTAATGAAAGGCTTAGGCTGGAAAGTTTTCAGTGTGATATTTATTCCAAAGACAACCTTTTTTTCCCAGACCAAGAGCTTCCTACAGTAATTCCTACTCTGTCTCTAACTCTCACTGAAGAAGAAAAGGAAAGCCACACAAATGCCAATTTGTTTGATATGGGTATCCGGAATGCATTGCTCCAGGGCTATATACATTTTGATGTATCCACACTTGCTTCTGGATCTAATTACTCTTCCTAATTCTAAACTCTAAGTCTCTTAATCAACAGACCAGCAGTAACATCGGGCAGCTTTTTAGCCCACAAACCACCATGATCTCAAGATTCTCCAAAGATGTTGCAGATATCAGACTCCAGAGTGAAGTTATAGCACCTCATAGCAGAATAGCCCCTATAAATGTCTCTGGCAAGGAAAATTCTTTACCCCAACAAGTCTGTTCTCATCTGAGCTGTGCTTCAGAGTGAAATGCAGAATGAGCCTCCTTTGGAAAGCTCTTCCCTGGTGACAATTTACCATATTCATCTAGGGTTAGATGAAGAGGAAGAAAAGAAGGAAGAAAGGGAAGAAAAAAGCAGAAAGATGCTAAAAAAATTGTTTGTCAATATTTATAAATTGAGACACCCCAAACTTTCAGATCAAAGGAAGGAGATTCAAGCAAATCATAACAAAGACGCTGGGCACCATGCAAATAGTAGGATGGGTAGCAAAAGGGTATGATGCTCTTTGTGGCAATTTCAACATGCAGGAACCTAATCGGCCACAACTATATGAGATGCCAGAGGGTGAGTACAAGCCTGTATGGGAAGCAGCTGTATGATTAGCTGTAGCCTGGTGCTCTAACCCTGTCTCTGGAATGACTTCTGCTTGATCTGTGTTGTTTTCTAAACAAGTAAGGAACAATGAAAAAATATTTTCATTCCCAAGGAGCTTATAAGGAGAAAATGAAGTAAATACTAGGTATTATGTCAAGTAACTGATATTTAGACATTGATGACACATTTATAAATGCCTCAAATGCTTCCATCATGTCAAATATATTTTATTTTGGAGACCAAGTAATAATCACTAATTTCATGTTGTCCATTTCAATATTTGACTTGGACAGAGTAGCTAGAATGTATAAAAATAGAAACACTTCTATTTTACAGAAACAACTATTTGGAAATTTATTATAGAAACAGACAATGTATTGGCACAAAGTTTGGTGTTTCATGCTTACACTTTGAACTGAAGTGAGTTACATATATCCACATTTTAAAAAGAACATCTAATTTTGTTCCCTCGTATAAAATTGACATGCTCCAATCAGATGAGTAACATTTTGACTGTTCCAGCCTTAACTTCTTGCTCAAAGTGCAATATTAATAGTACTTTATCCATTCAACTACAATAAATCAGGCAAACAAAACAATTAACTTGGCTCATAAATCCCAGAGAAACCAAATGATTCTCAACATTTCTCTCCCATTAGTTAGTGGCACATTCACTGAGTGGAAAACAATGCAACTTCTTAGGAGGCAACCTCTGCTGCCAGCCCTTGTGGGTGGGTTTCAATAGTGACCTGCTGATGCAAGTCTGCTCATTCTTGTACACTTGCAAACTTACTCCCCAGCTGCGCACCGTAGATATTAATCCTGTAACACAGTGGGATTTTCAGCAAAAATTTGAGGAAAATAATAGTGAATCAAAGAAAATTTAAGGACTTCTAGCATAGGAAAGAGTGTAATTTATCTACATTACTGAAAGTGTAAAACTTTTAAATTTGTGCAGTATGAAATGGTTCACATCTAAGTATTTCCCCTACTGAATGATGGAAAAATAGTTATAAATAGTTAGGTTGTGGAGGCTGGGGAGTAAGAGAAAAAACAGAATGATGAAAGAGACTTTTTAGTTTGGGTCTTTTACATTAGGTCTTAATGTCAATACAAAGCATCATCTTAAGTCCTAGTGACATTCTACAACTAAGTCTTAAAAGAGACTTTCTTATAATTTCTGATAACTATGTTATCTCTTAATTAAGCAACCAGGATACTAGAGTTCAAAGTAAATACTTCTAAGAAAATTTTTAATGGAAGTCAATGCTCTCAGCATTATTTCCATCAAAACACCAAAGGCCAGAGCAATGCAAAGCAAAGGGAACAAAATCTGGCTCTAGGAATTGAACAACACGAGTAGCAGGACCTGTTGCCATTTTTGGAGATAATGTTAGTCACAAATAGAGCAGAGGGGTTGTCATTGTTCACACTATCATATTTCTCCATACTTACTTTACTAGAAAATGGAAGAAAAAATTTTTATGACCTGAGCTGCTCTAGAGAAATTCCAGGCTTGATGTAGAAATTACTTGCAGAAAATCCACGATTTTTTATAGAGAAGATCAAAACAGATGTCTTCTCCCAACCTTACTGGTCCCTGTTGACCTAAAAATGTGCACCTGTAAATAAACTTCTTCTGAACACGTACTATAGTATTACTATATAATTTTTATCTCAGCTATCCATCACTGTAGTGTACGAGTATATCTCATTCTTTTAAGTCATAGTGGCATCCAGATATACAGCTGTCTACCTTTGTCCTTTTCAAATATTTTATATCATAATTAACTGGACCAATATATTACAAACAAATCTACCTAAATGGGCTTAGATTTTCTTAACTGTACATCCTGAGGAGCTCTACTGTGTGTATAATTCTGTGTGGGCAACCACTGTCAGTTCTTCATTAACTTGCTCCTCAAAATGCATTGAAGTAAGAGTCATCAGTATTTCAGTTTCTAAAAAATTAATTTTTTGTTTGCTTGAAGGGTAGTGCACCATAGTCTTCTGACACCCTGCTTTCATAATACTTATTGGTCACTTCCATAAAAGCTGTATTATTTTAGATTGTGCTACTGCTTTTAGCTTTGTTTTGGCTTTACAGTATAACTTCTGCTGCTTTACAAGATGTTGGAAGGGAAGGTGTTTGATCATGTTTTGTTTAATCTGATCTTGGTTGCACCCCCTCAAATCTATGTTTTGAGAGGTTTTTTTAGAACCAAAGAAAAAAACACATTTCTGCCATTCAGGTCATAGATTTAGTTGTCTATTTTATAATCTTGACAAATTAATGAAACTAAAAAATCTTTGTGACATTCCGCAACCCAAATATTTTCCCAGATATGTAACTTCTTTTCCTAATAAAACTATGTAGAATTAAAAAGCAAATTGCATAATTAACACTGCTATTTTTATTTTCCTTACTCCCTTTTTTTGACATCTGCAAAACATATGCCATTAATCTTAATTTTGCTAGTGGTGAACATGTCAGATATATAAAAAAAATCAGTGCCTTAAGATTCTTGCCACACTCACAAACCTCCAGGAACACTCACTGGAGTTTTATAGTCTTTCCTGCAATAGTTTTGCATGCTTTATCGGTGAAATAAAAACAGGGTGTCTTTCATTTTGATTCTTCATGTGCTGTCTTGATCTATATTCTGTCTTCAAAAACATTTTTGGCTTTTTTCTTTTTTCTTTTTTTTTTTTGTAATTTTAATGAAAGAAATATATTAAAAGACTTGGCCATTTCAGTTATTTTCAATTTTGTATTTCTCCATTGTGCCAACAAAAATAATGGCATTTCTGAAGTCTTCTCCAAATGAAGTGAGGTGAAATTCAAAGATGACTTGAGACAGTTAGATACGTAGAGACATCAAGAACATCAGGTGGCCCCATCAGACTTACAGGAGCACAATACTGTCTACAAAAAATGACAGAAAAAATAGTGATAACTTTAGAATCATGTTTGGACACTTTTGAGTCCAAAGCCCTAGAACCTGGCTGTCACTTACACTTGGGTCAAATGGAGATGTTCTGAAGCACAATTCTGGAGGAAAGTGCCAACTCAGACCTCTGGAAATGGAGTGAATCATCTTATTTGCTTCGCTGCCACACCCCAGGAGTGGTATGCAACTTGCTCAAAGACTATGATAAAAATGAGCTGAACATGGATTAATTGCTTTTAAGGCCAGAATAAACTATTTTCATAATCTAATGCAGCCTCCCACACAGGAAAGGCTGTGGAATTTTCCTCATGCAAAACAGCAAGTTGCAGTGAATTAAAGCACGTCTTTTAGAAAGATTATATAAATCAAATACGGTTAATTTGCCACAGCAACATATAATCATAGAATCATAGAATGGTCTAGGTTGGAAAGGACCTTGAAGATCATTGAGTTCCAACCCCCCTGCCATAGGCAGGGACACCTCCCACTAGACCAAGTTGCCCAAGGCTACATCCAGCCTGGCCTTGAACACCACCAGGGATGGGGCCTCAACAACCTCTCTGGGCAACCTGTTCCAGTGCCTTACCACCCTCGAAGTGAAAAATTTCTTCCTAATGTTTAATCTAAACCTGCCCTCTTTCAGTTTAAAGCCATTCCTCCTCGTCCTATCACTACATGCCCTAGTAAAAAGTCCTTCCCCAGCTCTCCTGTAGGCCCCCTTTAGGGACTGGAAGGCTGCAATAAGATCTCCCCAGAGCCTTGTCTTCTCCAGGCTGAACAGCCCCAACTCCCTCAGCCTCTCCTCATAGGAGAAGTGCTCCAGCCCTCGTTAATGCTGACTAACAGTTAATTACACTTACTGTTTTAAGCAAATCAAAACTTTGCAATTTATTTCCAGTTTGATGTTGGCTGAATAGCTCGTAGCCCATGAGATGGCTAATCAGTGGCCTTCAATCTCTCTCAATTTGTTCAATACTAAAAATGTTCTTGTGGAGATCAACAACCCTGCAGAGAAAATCTAAGCCTAAAGGAGCTAGCTGTATTTTTCCCGGGTTTTGTGGCCCCCTTGGAAATAGTGCACAGATGTCCTTGGACCACAGAGTGAAAACAATTCTACACTACTTTTCCCTATGTAGGTAATTAAAAATTATAATTTAGTCAGTTCTGAGTCTTCACTTTTAAGGGACTAAATACAGTGAACTTCTTACTATCCCTTAGCAGATATTTGTATGTTATGAAAGAACCCATTCAAATTACCCACAGTTGTTAAGAAATAATTAAGCAAATAAGCAAGCACCCTACTTTTCTAATGCTGTAACATTAGATTATCCATCAGATAAGTATGGATAAATACAGATAAAAATAGAATACTGTTTTGAGGCTTAAATATTCCTTGAAAGGACACCTAGAATATGTTTCATGAATAATCCTGTGATGAGACATTGCACTGAATGAAATTAGTCCTGTATTTTCTCAAGATTTGTTTGTGCACTCTTCAACCCTGAAGGAAGTCCAAAAGAATTGTTACAGATTTTTGTAATCTAATTGAAATGTCACCTTCTATTTAATATAAGTATGAATCTTGCTTTTATAAAGATCTATCTAAAGGAAAAAACACTCAGAAAGGAACATGAGGATATCAGCTACAAACAGGTAATTATCCGTAGCACATGCAAAGAATATTACAAACGCTTGCTTTTAATGAAATAAACACAAACTTCACTCTCACTTTTAATGGAGTAAGACCAAACAAAACATTCTTCTCCTTGTAGTTCATCTTAATTGTGTTCAATCTACTTAGCACACTGTCTTTTCAGAAAATCTAACACGCTGTGAACCAGAAAACTGTAGCTTGATAACAGTCACTAGATCAACATTTATTTTATACCAGTGAAGGTTCTGTTCATTTATCTTTAAGATGGCTTCAATTCTTTCTGCTGTCTTTCCTTCCATTTCCTTCAAGTCCAACAGCTTGAAGGAAAAGTGGGATTATCAAATAGATGAAATTTCATTATTTTAATTATATAACTGTACAGATATCGACAGAACTTGGTAAGATCCCTCTGCTGTAGATGTGCTCTTTACCAGATCTCTCCTCTCCATATAACTGAGCCATCTTCAAATGAAATGCAGCAGTCTGAGGTGAAACACGGCAGTTTTCGTAAAATAAGAATATTACACTATAAATATGCAGGCCAGGAGTAATAGAATATTTTCTCCAAACAAATCAGACCATCTGAATATATTATTAAAGCTGCGACACATAAGGACTAGATCGCCAAGAACAGCACCTTTATCCTTGTGAACAGTGCCACGCACTATTGGATGTCCATAGGAGGTGAAGTTCTGGTTTTGAATCTCCAAGAACACAGTGCCACCTATCTATACGTTCGGGTTAATTCATGGTAGACGGTGGGAGAGGATGGGGAGAGAGGGCTGTATTCCTTGCACCCAGTTCTGCACCATCCGTTGATCCCATGCTTGGTTTCCTGCGGGCTGAGGGGAGGCTGCTTCCACTGCACATCCCCAGACTGCAGCTGCGTTTCCCACAAGACAAGGTTCTGTCATCAACTCAGTGCCATTTACATGTTCAGTTCAAGTTCTGACTGGTTTTACCTTACTTCACTTAAGACACTGTAAATTAAGACTCATATCATTAGTACTCTTGCAGATTTTATTGACAGAAGCCTAAACTCATTATTACATTATTTGTGGACTTGTAGAACTTGAATTGCTGAGGAGAAAGGAGTGGCTAAAACACGTAGAAGCATCCCGATAGCTTCAAAATTGGTACCCACCTGGAGTTCTCTAGGAAAGGGCAGCCTGGCAGGAGCAGCCTTTCCTAATTTTGTTTCCCTGGAAGCCTCAGGACAAGACGGCCCAGAGATGAGCCACAGATGTACTCCAGATGTAAATAACAGCCCAAGTAACTTTTTCATGAAGAACTCTTTCCAGTCCCATGACCGAACTGTATAAATACACCTCTCAAAGACAGCCATAGCTTTGCAAGGATAATTTGTGTGCACTGAGCAGGAGAACAAGAGGGAAGGGAAAAGGTATTTAGATGCAGGCACAAGTCCATGCTTGAGGAACACCTCCACAAGGGGCCGGAAGCAGGGTTTTGAAATCCAAGATTATAATCTCCATGAAGTATCAAAGACATATAAATATATAAATGTAAAGAAAAAGAGGGTATATGCAAAATAGCTTACTTCTGTCAAACTATTCAGCAAATAATAGGTCCTGTTTTCCAGATATCTCTGAACATTTGCCATAAGTCACACTTTGTGGGTTTTCTTTCACAGATGTGCGGAAGAGGAATCTGCTGAAGCACTTCTTTCTACTTCCTATTATTTAAGAATTTGGTGAACAATAATGAAGACGGCTCAGTTGAATTGCTGTTCAATTCACTTCCATGAAGAGACATTGCTTGCAAGTGACACTCAAAATTAAAATGGTCTTTCAAAACACCTTGTTTTTAAGCAGTGACGTTTAGAACAGTGAGCACACAGTTTACTGGGGAATGTTAGGAGAGACTTGTTTTGCCTTTTTTATTGACAGTTGAAAGGGCAGGAGAATTTAGATAACAAAATTTTAACAGAAAGAAGTGAGGATGAAAATAGGAAATTTGAAAAAAAAAAAAAAAGCTTTTATTGCTTTAGGGCCAGTTATGCCGCAACTTTTCCATACTAGCATATAAACTTTCTGTATATTTTGGCACTAAATCTATACAACTACTTTTTTTTTTTTTTTGCAAACTGCAAAAAGATATGTATTTTTAAAACATATCTATTGGAAAACATTCTCTGTAAAAAAACACAAATGTTACTCCTGTTATTACCAGTCAGTCAGCAGTTGGAATCACAGAAAAAGTTTGAACTATAACATGTTTGGACTGAATATTGAATCTGCCGTCTTCACTCTGACTACAAAGCACCATGCTAGAACATCACCAATGGGAGAATTTAGCACTGAAGTAGGAAGAGGAGACTAGGATCACATCAGTATGTGACTGACTGAAACCATATGCTCATTGTGCTAAAGAGCAAACTGACAAATATAACCTCTTTTCTTCAATACATATTGACTATGCAATTGCTTAGAAAATCCATTTGAATCAAAACCTACGATGCATGTTCAATACCTGTCTACTAACACAAATTACTGAGATGAAACCCCCTCTAAATTAGAAGAAACTACTTGAGGTTCCTCTCAGTCCTTGTACATAAGAACGCAGTTTTTCAGAGAAACCAAAATAGTGATGGGAGGTGAGATGGGGAATCCCTAGGCAACAGGGACATGTGTTATTTCACAGTGCAGAAATCAACAGAGGAGACACAGAGGAACCTGAACCTGCGGTAGCAAGAGCACTAAAGAATGCCTCCTTGCAAGGCACTTCTTCCTAGAAAATGAAAGCGAGACAAATACAGAAAGTGCCTTAAACATTCTGTATCCACTAAACTATTGGCTTTCAGGACATAAGCAACCTCAACAAAACAAGGTACATACTAAGTCAAATGTAAGGAACAATCACCACTGACAGCAATGTAGGTTTTCTCCATTTTCATTACCTGTCTAATTAAAGTAGATCTATATTCAGCTAATTCCTGAGTATCCCTTCTTTCAGTACTCAAAAGCATAACAGCACAAAGACTGCTGAGCAGAGAAGCCAGAGCTATACTGGCTAAAGAAATTTGTAAGGAAATTATACTATTTACTTTATTAGGCCACCTTTCTCTTTACAAATTAATAATATTGCTACTTTCTACTTGCAATTTCACATTTCTTTAAAAGATGCCACAGAATCAGGCCATGGCTGAGATTGGGAGGGACCTCTGGAGGTCATCTCATCCAATCCTTCTGCTCAAGCAAGCTGACCTACAGCAGGCTGCCCAGGACCATGTCCAAATGGCTTCAGAATATCTCCGAGTATGGAGTCAACACACAAAATTAACAGTACGTCAGAGCAGACTTAATCTCACCTAAATCAGATGTGAAGTTAGGTATACAATCTGAGCTGGTTGTTTATGCTCCCTCCATACCCAAAGTGAATAATTTCATCCAGAGGAGATAATTAAACACTCATTTTTGGATGGTGCGAGTAATGTGAGAAGAATCTAGTATGCAGCACAATTCCATATCTTATATTTATCATTTTTCCAGTGTAATATTTTGTATTAATTTCATGAGTATATCCAGTAGTATTTTCCATGTGCTATTTCATGTAACACATTTTTAAGAAGTAAATAAAGTTTAGGTTCAACAAGAAAGAAAATAAACCAGACAATAGTTTTGTCCCCCCAGATTCCTGAAATTCTGGTTATTTTTATATTTTCAGGACTCTCGTGTGTCAAGACCTAAGTCTTCATAGTTAGCATATAGCTAAATAAAACGGGGCCAGGCAGCAAGTTGCACTGCTGGTTGTTCAAACTGATAGTGCTCTCCTGGTCATTTAAGTGCTACAGGTCTTCCAACACCGAACAGCACAACATCTAACTGCCTTTAAAACTCAGTGTTTAACTATCTAAGAAAAGTCCAAAGAATCTCTTGAATTACACATTTATCTGATACTGAGGAAACATATGATTTAATTAATATTCAGAGCTGATGTATTTTGTGCTACTTCTGTTTTATTATCCCTAGAATCTACATTAAGCCTAAGATTCCTTTAACCAGAAACAGATCTCTTTTTGGCATATATTACCCTCACATTCCTCCTTTTACAGAAGGCAGGAGGCCAAGATTTTTAAGTGTTTTGTGCTCCCTCCCACATATATACCTTTAAAAAGCTTACTTTATTTTGTCATGTTTTTCCCACAGCTCTTTTATATTAAGCAGTTTTTCTTTCTCCCTCAGGTCTAAGTAAATCCTTATAGAAAGTCAGGAAGACACTCATGAATCTCAAATTATTCTTCTATATTTCTGTCAAAAGGACACCCTCCAGATCATCCACTTAGTGCTTCTGCATTGCTTGCTTTTTAGTGTTGCATGTATGGTAGGCTGGGATACAAAAAATTTCCAGCAAATAAAAAATCTCCAGGGCACCATCACAAAGACTCTTCCAGGGACAGTTCACCCTTCAGAAAACAAGTAATAGATAAAAAGCTAATAATCTCCAGACCATAGTGACATAGCCAGGAATTATCTCAAACAGAATAGAACAATGTGACCATTTTAAGTTAAAAACAAGACAAATCAGAAAAACATTGCAAAACCAGTAAAATAAATCATTCTCAACAGAAGGTAACAAAGTATGGAAGCAGAACCTGAGCACGTGAAGAAAAGGTTAATTCTGCTGTAGCTGAAGGATATGGGTGATTTGTCACATACAGCTGTAGTGCTCTATAAGACAAAGAAACCAGAAGAATTGCTTATTAGTCAAAGAAGGCAGAAAATCTGATGAAGAGCTCTGTATCCTTCACCTTAAATATTGGTAGGAACTGTACCTTCTCTACTAAGGAATAAACTGACAAATCTGAGAGAAAAAGTTCTTCAGAAACAGCCAAACAAATCATTCAACCAGGAAAGGGAAGAAAATAGAAAAAGGTCCTGATGCATACAAGAAAAGAAACCAGTGAGAAGGTGGGATGGGCAGTTAGCACACCCAATTTATTGTAGCAGGAGCATAGAAGTTTCAGCGATGAGGGCAGTCTAAGAACCTAACTAGACATAAATGAGTGTTTTGTGCAATCAGTTTGGCTTACACCGCCAGATGACAGACATCCTTAAATGTAAGTCTCTCCAAATCCAAAAATAATAAACACTCTTTAGTAGGAGCATGAGTTTCAAGCCTTTACCTGCACTGAGGTTTATTTCCACCATTCATAACAAAACCAGGGGCTGTCATACAAAGCAAGAGACAGCCACCAAGATAGATCTTTAGCTGCAAACATGGGATTTGATTTTTTTGATACATATATTTATAGGAAGAGATATAAAGACATATAATAAACCAATTTGCCCCCAAACATCTAAATGAACTTCAACAATCATTAAAGCAAAAGACATGCTCATGGATTATTGTAACATCAGAAGAGATATATGATGAGAAATAATAAAGTAAAATAGTGAGGGATTTTAAATAGTTTTCTGCACTGATAATTGAAGCCAGTTAACTATTACACTGAAGTAGAAAGTAGCTTCCTATGAACACAGATTACTGTAAACACTCTAGCTTCACTCAGGCCCGAGAGAATGACATTAAATCGAGATGTTGAAACCCATCTGAGGGCAACCTTCATTTCTAAAAGACCAAAATATTGTACAAATGCTGTCTTCAAAACATTTTCCTTTTGGAACAGAGCAACAGAAAGGAATGGGCAGTGTATTACCATGTACAGGAAAGGTGATGGGCAGGCAGTGTGTATGTTTTCCATCTGTTTCCACATGTATAAGCATTTTACATCTTGTCACTCATAGGATGAGCCTAATCACTGTGTTCAAACTGCAAAGGAAATATTCTTTGCAAACCTTCAGGAAGTGAAAATAGAGAAAAACACAGAAAAAAACTGTTTTGCATTTGCTAACCAGCACGTTTGGCATAGGTCTTAGGAACAACAGAATGCACCAGGCAGCAGCACAGAGACAGTCACTGGAGCTGTGAGACCTGCACAGTACAGCAGCACATCACAAGCCTTTCACACCCTGTGAAGACCTAGCACTGATAGGACAAAGCGAACCTGGACAAACTCTCTATTTAAGTGTAGTTGGTAATCTGCGTGACACTCCTGGGCAATGAAACTACTGATCTCAAATCATCAGGATGCTAGAGGTGGAACTGAGTTAGGTGTAGAACAAGAGCTACGTATGAAAAGTTTTATTAGGATGGTAGGAAAGGATACAGCTCCTCACCAGCTGCCCGCTACACATTTTTTCTCTTGAATGTAAGGGATTTTCCAGTAGTTGAGTGTAGTGGACTCATAGAAAGGCAAAGGATGGCTAGAGCTTGAAGTTACAAGTAGCGCTTGACTGCACAAAGAGAGAGAGCCTCCCCTGTGCTGACAAGGACACAGGCAGGACTAGTCACCCTCAGGAAAACGCTACACCCCAAAGAAAAAGGGACTTTCTTCCTAGTGAAGAGCAGCATCTCCTTACTTTGAGATCTTTCTCCATCAAAACCACTAAAACCTTTACAGAGGCACTGTGGGAAGAGGTCCTTCCACTACTGTCTTCAGGTCATGGACAGAAGCAGGAGCGTTTTCAGTGAATACCCTCTGACTGTTTAGTCACTCTTTTTTTGTTACCACTGATTCCCTGCTTTTTTCTTTAATCCTAGTGAGCACATATCCTTTTATTCTATCCCAGATTTTTTTCCTGGATACATTACAAGAATGAATGGAAAAACAGATTACTCCAAAAATACTATGATCTGTGCTTTTGAGAGATTCCACAAAGAACAAAATCTAGTCCAAACATATATGGGTCATATAAACTTTAAACCCATTTATAGAACTGAATATGCACAGCTCTCTATTCTTTTATGTAAATATTTCTGACATCCCAGATCTTGCCTCAGGTTTCTTCAATGAATAAGTAAGTACAAGAGAAGGCAGAAGAATAAATTTTCCATGTTTTCAATAATTCTCCAACATCATTACCTTCACGAATTAGAATTTTATAAATATTATGAAATTACCTCCTTGTTACAACAGAATAAGCACACCTGTAGCAAACTCTATTTATAAGAACAACTTCAGAAACAAAGACACTAGATTGTTGTTTTCTATACTGTTTGAATAAAATAAAAATAGATGAGTTAAAGCATATAACAGGAAAAGGAGAGGCACTGAAATGCTGTTCTGAAAGATCACTAATGAGCAAACCCTCCCAAATTCCTCTTCTTTGACTTCACCACAACCATTAAATTAATTCCTCAGGAATGTAAACAGGTTTGTCTTCTGTTCAGCTACCAACAAAATCAAGTCAGCCTTCACCTGACCTTTGCAAAAAATGGAATCACAGTGGTCCAGTTCCCCTGGACTGCTCAGGGCTTCTAAAGCTTCTCATTCTTTCTGTGGTAGACCTCGTGGTAAAACAGCAATGCACTATTTGTTAAAAACCCAGCATGGCAGTTCCCCAATTAACTTCTATTACTTGTCTAGCTTCACCAGTTTAACAAACTGTATATTGCAACTTTTCAGTGTATTATAATACATAACTATTGCTCAAACTCTATCTCATAGCTCTGAGACTAATTCAGGAAGCTAACAGTGGTTTCACAGAAATACATTTTATTATTGGTCAGAAGAAGAAATCCCACAATTGCCCTTCATACAAGTAGTGTGGCTGTGAGAAATCTGATACCTGAAGAGAAGACACTTCAGATTAGATATTACAGTTTAAGAAAACTTCAGGGGAGTTTTTGTAACTTTGTGCTTCAGCCAATCCACTTCACATTAGATGGAAGAAAAACCCAACCATAATGAGCTTGAGATAACTGCATTATACGGTAAGTAGAAAGATTGCAATAAATTGCAGCTAAAAACTTGCCCAAATTTATTCATTTGGTAACAAACACCTATTGATTTAAAAGAGTTTTGCATTTCAAACCTGAGGAATTTCTAGGGGAAGGAGGGGCAAGCAGGGGCAGGAGGCTCTTTCCCCCATGCTCTGATTTGAGCAGCAAGAGAGAGCCCCCATCATCACTATATATGATATCCATACCATGGATCATATACATTATGATCAGCTTGGGATTCAGCTCTACTAATACAGAAATCTGTAGTGTTCATGAATGCTTGTGAGCTAGTTGCCCAGTCTCCCTGTGCTGTTGAGAGAAACAAGCACTTCTAAAGTGTAGATCCTCTCCTACTAATAAAGTTAGTGAAATCACTCCCTAGAAGTGATTATTTCTCTCCACTGATCATAAAATGTTGAGTTTAAATCAGATGTCCCTGACATCTGGAATTAGATGACATGATTCTCACCCTTACTGTCTTAACTTTTGCTTTGAGATCCCAAGCATCTGTTTGTACCCCTGAAAACAAAACTGCATTTCTTTCACAAACACGAAGTTTTCATTTAAGCATGTATTTTAAATGGCTAATTTTCTGTTCTCCATTTGCATTAAATTAAGCAGCCCTATGTTTTCCATTTTTTCTTCAGCTCTTCTGTCTAGCCAGAAAATCATGCCTTCATTATCTATGATAGTGAAGGCTACTGAGACCTACTGACTAAAGGTCAATAGAGATATGTACCTTGGGAATAAATGCACTTAGCTAAGCTAATAATGTTTTTCTCCAAGTTTCAACCCAACTTTTCTACTTGAACTTGATCTTGATGTAAACTAACTCTGTGGTCATGCTTATATCAGCTGAAACCAGGATAAACAAGGAAGGGCACAAAATACCAAAAACTCTTGAAATCATCCTCGTTATCTCAATAAGGTTTAATGAGTCTGATCCAAGCCTTATTTACATCAGGTCTTTATAAAGAACACTACATCATACTCAGTGTATGCAAAAACCAAAACAAAAAAGAAACAAAGAAAAAAAAAGCCTCAGACAGACTTATACTGGTAGCAGACAGACTTACCATGCTGTATTAGTTAGCTACATTTGTATATGTATGTCCCAGTACACTATACAGTAGATGTTATACTACTATACCAGTGTAGAATGAATGAGTGCGACTGGTAAAAGAACAGATTATGTTTATTATACCTGTATTTGAATAAGACTTTTTTAGGTTAATCCTAAAGAGAATAAAACTCAAAATATCATCTATTTTTTTTATCTTTTGTTCACATATCCTAATGACAAATATTAAAAGCATATGGGATGAAAATCTTCTTCCTGTAGTGATTCACTGAAGAGTTTGCCTACTTCCTTGCCTACTACTTGCCTTGCATTCATTAAAAAAGCTGCCTCCTGAATTTGAAAGATATTTGTGCCACAAATGGAGGATTTCCACCATGAACAGCTCTGGACTGTATCTCTCCACTACTTGCTGGTACCATTACCAACAGCCCACTTGAGCTACTTATCACCAAACTGTAATAACTACAGTTATTATGATTCCTTTGTTCAGAGAAACCTATGTCGTACAGCAGAAACTGTGGGAAAGGTTAACAAGAACAGTTCCCTTTCTTGTTTTGTAGATGCCACTCAGGAACAACATCTCTCTTCTGTTGCCAAACCTGTCAAATACCTTACACAGAGCATAATACTCATTTGACAGGAGTTTCAGGTTCTCCCACTGCTGCATCTCCATCTCAAAGACCAATAGTTGCCTGTCACAGCCACTCTTCTGCCCCAGCACTGAGCACACCATGTGCAGCTGGCTGGCCTGTTCCAGCTGTACATTGGCCTGGTGTTACAGACTGACAGGGACATCACTCAGCACAGTCCTAGGCTCGCAGAAGCCCCCCTGGCAGTCACAGTCCCAATCTGAAACTTCATGCTTGAAGCCCTCTTCACTCTATGACAGGACGTGCACATATCATGGACCTTAGGCGTAGGCTTCTCCCTACTCTAATGAGGCAATGTAGCATCCAGAAGCTGACATACTGGGATAGTACAAATTTGAGACAAAGCTTGGCCTTTCCTTACCTTAAATAGTGTCAGGATTTTTTAGTCTAGTAAAATGGAAAGGGACTACACAGTTTGCTCAATGTAAGGATTATTTTGTCTATTTAACACAGGTCAGAAATAAAAATTTTTTTAGGAATTTACATTAAAAGCATCTACAAACAAGATTTACAGATAAGTAAAATTTGATTTTTTATCAAGACTCTTGAGAAATTTAAAGACGAAATTTTCCCTCATTTATAAAGGTGAATCAACAAGAGCTATACGCCTGTAGAGAATTGGTCAGAACCGGGGCCATTACTAATAAGACAAGTCTTTGGGCCACAGGCCTTGTAAGCAGAACTGAGGCATTTGAAAACTAGTTTCTCATAGATATTTTCTCTCATTATGAAGCCATCACAGCAACTGGTAAACTGAATAGGCTTTGTTATAAAAGTCCCAGGGGCCACAGTACTCTTGGTAGAGATATACTGAGGCTGCAAATTTTGGATGTGAGGCTGGATTTCAAGCACACTAAAGTTCATGAATAATTGGTTCCAGGAGGTAGTCACATTCTAAACATGGGGAACATTTGCAAAATTCCTAACTGGAAATGAGTGTTGAACATCATCGGGGTTTGGAGTTATTAATCTCCAGGGTTTTAACTGAGACCCATCTGTAGCTGTAAGTCAAGGCTGGATACAAATGGAGGAACAGCAGAAGAAACCTTACATTGTGTGAGTGCATTGCACTCACAATGCCTTTGTCATCTGTCCCCATTTTTAATGTTACTAAATTTTCCAGAGATCATTTAAAGTGTGTATACACTGCTAGTCTGAATTAATAAACTAGCAATTACTGGCATGCTGTTACTAAAACAATATTCAACTATTATATCTTATGTCCTGCCCTTACAGTGATACCATTAAAAGTTGTATGAGACATTATTTATTACGACTTGAAAACAAAAATATTTACTGTGGCGCAGAAATACTGATTTTCACATTATCTGTATGGATTATTAGTGTTCTGCACCTTTCCACAGTTCCTAAATGACTACATAATGCCATCTAGTGGTATAGGGCTTAAGTTCTTTTGAAACCCACTAAATTTAGATTAAAGTTTGTCATTTAGGATGTCTAATTGTCGAACTTGTGACTAAAACCATTGCAACTATGACTTTGGTGTTTAAAATAAACTGATCCTCTAAACTTAAAGATTTTAAAACTTATTATTATCAATTTTGATTTCAAAGCATATTACTATCCATTTATAGCAGGCACAATAACTAACCATTTATTTAGAGTCTCAGGGCAAATACATAGCACCCATTCTGACTCATGACTGATACATTTCAGCTATCAGCGAAAGAAAACAAAAGCTGCATAGCAAAAAATTAACAATAATGTTATGATATAATTCTTCATATTTAACACATATGCTCCATCTGTGGAGGTCACACCTCAGCATCAGTGCAGAATCAGCCACATGGTACACTGCCCTCTGTTCTATGCGCTGCAAAGCAAGACGAACCACAGAGGTTCTTATTCTACTGGATCCTTTATACAACTCCTTTGGAAAGAAACACTTTTCTACCAGCCTTTAAATGTCTCTATTTTACCAGCCTCATTACCCTGAGACTGGGTTTCTGGCTTCACCATCCCTGGCTACAGCTGTGTTAGTAAATAATACTGTGGCCACATGGCTCTCCTTTACTTTACTGCCTACTGGGAGCAGATCTTGGCCTGTGGTAACCTGAACCTTTCCCAGGCACTATCTAGGAAAATGTTGGTTGGCACAAACCAAAATTGTTGCAGGGTCTGCTCTGATAATTTAACAGGATGGTGATGTGTCAGTGCTCAGGCCCGTAGTTTGGACCAGTTTTATTTACCAGTATAGATGTACATTCTGTTTTTTCATAGCTGTTCTTTCAGCTACATCCGTAAAGCTGAGTCTCTATTGGAAAGCTTCCCACTTGGTAGGAAAGCAAACCTCTGATGTTCTGGGAGATGACGGGACAGCCTTTTCAGAAATAGTCTGCTGGAGCAATAAATGATATTTTACAGTATTTAGGTTGGAATGAAAAGAAATGGTTTATGAATATTCCAGCAGCTTTATGCCAACCTTCTCAGGCCTACAGCACGGTTAACCACAGTGTCACTGGACAGCAAAGTTCCTGTTTTAGAGACTTGACTCAGAATTGAAATTTAGGCACCTGGAGCAATGCATGTGCATCTCCTATTTTCTTTCCAAGGTAAAACTACTTACAAGTGGACATTCTCTCATAGTTCATGTATACCAATACAGTCCTGAATACATGAGCTACAACCATCTCTCATTGCTCATTCTTAAGTTGTCAATACTTTTGGTCTTAGATCACGATATAAAAGTAGGTGGATAAAATAAGCCATATATATTTCTCATAAAAATAATTCAGAAACTCCTCCCTTTTCCCCTTGCACCCTGTGGTCTCCAAAGAGATCACAGAGGGAGCAGCTTTGATGCTTTGTTACACGGTGTTTCCTGAACAGCCCTTTTCAGTCTAAGCTTTCATTTTAAGATGGATGCCTTCTTGTAGAAATGTACAATCTTTAGCCATGAGATCAGTAAAACAGTGACAAAAATAACTTCCTAAATATTGGAAGCTAAATTATTTTTTTTAAAGGTAATAAACTTACTAAATATCTTAGTATTGTACGCTTTACATATAAGCATATACTGGAAATGTATATATCAGTATATATCACCAAAAAAATCTAAGACAAACAACCTTTAGCAACAGTACAAATGACATCAGGTCTTCTTTCACACGGTGTTTGGTATGGGGTCAATATTTGAAAAGATATTAAACAGTAGAATCAATTTATCCACTGAATTCAGCTTCAAAATTAATTTTCCAACATTTTTATTCTAGGACCACTAATTATAACATAAAACTGATTAAAAAACCAATTTCTTACCATCGCCTTTGTCACTATTTTCCAAAAGTTTCTGGGCATTATACTGTGTTACTGAATACAAAATCAAAAAGAAAAGATCAGATACATATCCTGAATGATGTTTTAAAGTGCATAGAGAGTAAAAAGTCCATTCACATCCAGAAAGATTTCTTAAGAGGGCTCAGCCGAAATTTGCAAACACAGTATGCTGAATGTTTGCCATCTGGTCTGTATCACTGGTTAGATTCTAGAAAATGCCTTAAAGAGTACTTTGATTCTGTTTAAGTGTGGGACGTACTGTCCGCAACAACATTATGCATATTTTTCCCTTACATAATGTCCTGGATACAATGAATAAGGTCAGTACACACCAGATTTACCAGTAGGAGTAATGGCAGCATGGAATAAATATTTGGCATAATAAATACATTTCTGTTTCTGTCATTAACTATTATCATGGGACACTTAAAATCATGAGAAGTATACATAACAATTATATAAATTTAAATAACGCTGTTTTGATGCAGAAAAAAGTCAAGGCAAGCTGACATCTTGCTCTTTTAACAATAGAGCATAAATTTCAACAACGAGGCTTTTTAATGCCTTTCTTTTGATCTTAGAACAATCACCACTCTGTACTTCATCCCACGTACATATGACCTGCAAACTGAGAACAGATATCTAAGGCATTTGCTTATTTTTAACAAATCCTGACATCTGAAGATGCATTTTTATATATATATACATGGAGATATATAACCCCATTTAAATAACTTATGTTTGAGTTTGGCATCAGAATGTAATATGTCAAATATTTTAGAAAAATGCTATTTCCTTTGACAAAGCTTTTATCACTATACATATATATATTTACACACAAATATACTTATATGTAAACATATACAGTAGGTGAAACTACTAGCAACATTCTGTTTCCTACAGTTTTCTCATACCTTAAATATGTGAGCTGAAATTTTCTACGTGTGATCTCAGTTTCAGCCTCAGGCTATTTTTATTTGGTTTAAGACATTTTATTTCAGAAAAAAAATCTTGCCATCTTCTAGTAAACATTGATTGCAACTCTGCTAAAATTAAGGTTCCTTTTTTGTGTCCCTTTGTCTTACATAAGGGACCTGATACCTCTGAAAGTGGGTTGCTTTTACAGTGTAAAGCGACCATTTGTTATCAAATTATAACCTTCTGAATTATCTTATTTTATACATACTTAAGAGGCAAGTGATTAAAACTTAGCCTACTTGTTAGAGTTTCACAGAAGATTCTGTCTGTATAGACTAGGCTCCATGTTGGAATCTAGAAAACAGACTATTTTGGTGAAAGTAATCCCAGAAACTCAGTTAGGCTGACTTTCATACCACCATCTGTCTTCCTTTCATTTTCTTTTCACCAACTGACACTGGTAACATTTCTGTTATATGTGGTCAGAAGTAGAAAACACTTTTATCTTTCTCCTGTTAGCAGCTTGTTAATATTATTGATTTATTATTTATGTATTTATTTTCCTAGAATCATAGGCATTAAAAATAAGACATTCTTTAGTACATAAATATGTTCTAAAAGTACTTGCTTAAAGTACTACAGCGCATGTTTAGTCTAAAACTTCTCAGGACAGAAATATTGTCATGCTACAACAGAATTTAGCAAGAATTTTAATGGAAATATAATTCTTTTATTTCTCTTTACAGCATACAGCATTCAATGGATTTATTACTGTTTTTCTCTGGTATAAAAAGCAAAATTTTGTTATTTACTTTCTAGATCAAAATTCAGAGGATCCTTCAACAGCTCATTTGAGTCAGACACTAGCTTTTGCTAAGTGTTTAGGGTCTCGAGCACAGCCTTATCTTGAAAAATCTGTAAACTGGATCACTATTCCTCTTTCAGTATATATGTAAACCTAGTGAGGCCCAATCAAACATAAATAATTTTAAATGTTGTTGCTTTGAATTCAGTAAATATCAAAAAAGGAAACTTAGAACATTACTTTTTCAGCAGAAAATGAAAAGCTAAAAATGAGAATTCACAAAGAGAGAACAAGGAAATGAGGAATATTCAAGTCAAATTGGTTTACATCATTCAACTGAGTGGACTGTTTAATAAGCTTGTAGCAAACAAAGAGGGATGTAGTTTAAGGTAAGAATATACTGTTTGAAAACTAAAGGGTAAAAGAGATAATAAAGGTTTGTTTTTTTAAGAAAGGGGTTTATTTATGGCACTAAATTTCTATCGTTTTAATTTACCTTCATAAATAAATTTTATTTTTTAAGGGGTGCTACACACTATTACCACATGATTAACAGAAACTTTGAAAGAAAAGTTTTGGAAACAAGCTTTAATGAATCAAATTTTTCTCATTTGCATTTATAAGTTACAGAAGTTACAAAGGTGGTAATAGCTAATAATTTGCAGTCATTGACCCAACACTATGTGAGTAGTGTGATAAGTAGAATGGAAAATCCATTATACTATGTTGTTTAATTTTATTTCTTGCATTAGAAGTTACAAATATAATCCCCCAGAGCAAGCATTCGTTCTGTGATTGAAATCTTTAACTAAAAACCTCATCATTCAACATTGATAAGAAAATCAAACTATATGCAACAATATATTTCAGGATTTCTCAAATGATCAGTCCAAATATATGTCTTTTGCAGATTGCTACTGCTGATTGCTGGAAAAAAATTACAAACTTCAATAGTACTAATCTGCCCCCTTGTGACAGACTAAGAAAAAACTGTTACATCAATAAAATCCTGGAGTCTTTACACTAAAAAATTTAATTGAGAGTTTAGTTAGTGAAACTGAAATCAAAGTTCAGCTGGCTATATCAAAGGTTCTTCATGCTGTTGTGAGAAAACAGCATCACTAAATGCAATCCACTAAAAGTCCACTATAACACATGCACTAAATGCCAGTCATAGAAGAGGTCTGTCATCAAATAGTGCTATATTTCCTCATGTCTTATACCAATTTAGGCTACTTTTATCCTAATATTGCAGTTTTCTTGTGTCTTAATGTTCAGTGATTTGACAGGGCACTTTATAAAATTTGTAAATTCTTCTGAAATGTACATACATATTTTTATAGCTAGTTTAGCCTATTTTTAAGATTAAGACTGTCAGGACAGGGGTTTTTTGTTGTTTTGAAAACAGAAGTATGATAATGGCATAATCTGGTCAAGACTAGCTTCATAAAAATATTTTCAGCTGCAACTCGTCTGACTAAAAATATAGTTCTGAAAGTATGATTTGAAAAGGTGACAAAGTAATTTCCAGGGACACTTGCTCTTTTATTACTGTACATACGTAGTTTAGAAAGCCAAGACTGCCTATTGACATTTATAGGAGCTGTTCTTCAGCTCACTAATTAGAACACTCCCTCAAAAACTTGAAAAGAGCTATTCCTCATTTTCAACTTTATAAGGGAACGAAAAATCAAAAGAACATAATCCTTTAATTTACTCTGTAAATTACTTGTGGAAAGACAATGTTCCGCTTTACTCTGAAGCATGGACAAGTAGTCTATAAATTCTTATGCTTTCTTAAAACTTTGTAATTATATTCATCAAATGCATGGATCAGCACTATAAAACATTGCCATAAAAACATAATTTCATGAGATGAAAAAGTTGTGAAGAAATTTTCATTCCAGAGATGACAGAATAGAGGAGTCCTAACTAAAACTAATTAAATGTGCTGCTTCCACAAGTACAATCACTTCTGTGTGAGGCAGGATAAGAAAGAATTTGTTCTAACTTCCCTGTTCCCAGGAGATAACACGACAGTTAAGGGAAAATGACATATAGCTGTTTCCACAGTAAGTGATGAAGCTAAGAAAAAGAGCGAATAATACTGTGGATGTGATGATTATAGATGCAGACTGCATGAGGTGAAGTTGTCACTTGAATTTCCCAGAGAGATTAACACATCATTTTTGTAAAGGCCATCTCACTGAAGAATCTCAGTCTTACTACACCCTAATGACTGTACGTCATATCCTTTGCCCAGTATAGGACATCCTCTAATCTTAATTACTCTGATTGCAAGTTTAAAAATAGCTCTTACTAGTTACTTATTACTCACACTGGTGTAGCACCAAATTTTGGCTCTTCCTATCTCGAAGACTGGACATTCTTCTCTTTAGAGTTCTCTACTCAATCAGATCACAGAGAAGAAAGAAGCAGCTACATATATTCACCAATTCTAAGACAGCATTAGATCTTTTCTATTTTACTTATATGCAATGGTGTATTCTATCACATAGTCATAATCCTAATCAGATGACAAGAAGACTGTGCAGCTGCAAAAAAAAGCAGATGAAAGGGTTATAACCTTTCTGCAGCTCTGTCTACCTGGTTACTTTAGACAGGTCCCAGATGATCCTGCCTATGTTCTGTGCTGATCAAGAGATGCGTGTGCACAGTAAATGTCGCACCATGCCAAAGCTAATAAGGCTGCTATGCGGCACGGTTAATTAGCCAGGGCCAGGCACTGAGTGTGCACACTTTCAGCTGGCACAGAACTCTTGCAGTGTGATGTTATATCAGTTTTCAGCACTGGCATAGAAAGGCTGTGTCTACTCACAGCACGACACATAGGCATATTCTGAACACAAATCAGGCACCAAAAGCATTAGGGAAGAGAACCTGCTCAGAAAAATCACTGAGGAAAGGTATAAAAAATTAAATTAATTTTGAGACACTTGGACAGGTCACAGAAATATAACATTATCCAGTACTTCCCTCTTTAAGACTAGGGATGTATGTGTGATTCTGGAACTCAGATAACCAGCTTGTATTTTCTGACAAGTCTCTCAAGACACAATACATCAAATCAAATGGGGACTCCTACACTATAGAAATCTACATCTGAACTAGACGTCTAGATATCTTCTATAGTTAATGGAAAGAAACAGGAGATTTGAAGGAGCAATTCATTTCATTCTAAAGTATATATCTAAAAATATCTCAAATGAGTCATACCTTAAAAGTGCCTATTTCTCTCCATTAAACATAAAAGAATGTCAGACCTCTAGCTCAGATGTGTACTACAGTTCTGCAGTCATCTAAAGACAAAAAAGACGAATCCCACTGTCTGGGCCTATGTTCCTTTAAGTGAGGGTAACTGTATTTCTTAATTATGAGAATTTTAAGGCATTAAAAGCTGTGAATAGTTCAAAGACTGACTTCTCACGGGCCAGGTAGCTATAACAGAATTGTATTTTTATAATAGCATTCATAAAAGAATTCTTACCTCTCAGGGTAGGTATTTTGAGATTATATATACGTGAGATATTTTGTTCTGAATAATACCTGGCTTCATCCACATACTCTACAAATATCAGTCAGCATTATCTGTATTATGCAGCTGTTTACTAAAACACAAACTAAGGCCAAGTGCTAATTTTCTGATTTCATATTTAATTGTCCAAGTAAATTGCCCAATTCTCCAAAACATTCACCAGCTGGTACTGCTGATGGATTTAAAAGCTTGATTTGGATCTCCTTGTCCTCTCTCATATATTCTCAGTACCTTTCCCATCTCACCTTGAGGTCTGCTGTTTTCACTACTTCAGATTCCTTGCTCCCATAATTGAAAGAGTTGCTGTGTTCAACAGCTTCTGCTTGAAACCTGAACAAATTACCTTTATCAACTTCTTTCAAGATCTTGTATTAGTGATCAATTTAATATTGAACACGAGGAAAACTGGGTTTTACTCTCTCCAGCTGACTGCTGATTCCTAACTTTAATGGTACATCAAAGCAAAAGAGTAGTAATCTAAGTTGTTGCTAGGTTAATGTACCTTGCAGCACTGATACCTCATCGCTAATCTTTATTGTTTAGACCTATGAGAAAATAACCAATTTAAAAGTTATGTTATTGCTATAAACAGAATAGTAATTATTGCACCAGAAGCTCCAATTAAGAAGTAGGCACGCTTCAAACAATCATAGATGGTAGATCTCTAGCAAACTAACCCTAATCTCTGCTGCAGAAAGGCATCCACAAAATTTTACCTCTGAAATGTAAGTTGCCAGTTTCTGAGTTCATCTAAGTTAGAAGTGGTGGTTATTTCTTAAACCAAAGATCTGTATCAGAATGCCATTACACTGTTCCTAAATGGTTCTATGGTATCTTACATGTTGACACTTCCCATGGTATTATGGCCTGCAAATGTCCCACAGATGATACGCGTGGAGTTAAAAACACCAGGAAAATCTTCATCACCCAAGAAAGGCAAACATTGATTATAAAGCTAATTTCATCTTTTTGCACTTACCCTTGGCAGTATGCTATTCTTGCAAGTACACATAAATTATGGGTAATTCAACATACCCTTTGGTACAGTTTTTGCTTATGGGTTACTACTGTTTTATAGTTATTGATAGTGCATTTTCTACTTGCAATGCTAGTATCATACATATATATATCAACCTAACTGTTGCAAGACTAATATATTTATTTATATTAATCTGAGTGGTATGACTAGTATACTTACAAATACTGTACATGATGAATACTGGTGGAAAAATGTAGACGTTTACGAAGTTTGTAACAAGTAACATTCGTTTGACCTAAGAAAAAAGAAAAGGCTTGTGAGTTTTCCAGTTGAAAATAATGCTTATGTTTACTATATTTGTAAATTGCTTTCTCAGAATAACACAGTACTCTGTAACACAGTGTCTGTATTTAACTGTAGCTGTAACCCCAGGTTTCTTTACATAAATACTAATACATTTTTACACTTGGCCAAAGATGTTTCCTCCCCGTTTACCTGACCAGCGCAAACAAGAAGGCAGCCGGACAAGAGGGTGATGCCAGAAGCCTTCCTCTGAGGGATGGCGGCATTTACCCCATGAAGTGAGGCGGCAACCTTGCAGGTGTGGAGCCCAGGGCAGTGCCCACGCAGGGCAAACAGCCCTCATGCCCCACAGCCTGGGCCGGGCCAGGCCGGGCCGGGTTTTGCCTGGGCTCTGCCTGGGCTCTGCCGGCGGGGAGGCCGGTGGGCGCTGAGGTGAGGGAGCAAAGCCGGTGGGCGCTGAGGCGGGTGGTGAAGGCGGGGGGCGCTGAGGGGGAGGCGGCGAAGGGAACGCTGAGGCGGTTGGTTGGTGAGGCGGCGGTTGGGGTTGTGGCGGTTGGGGTTGTGGCGGTTGGGCGGCGGGCCCGGGCAACTGCCAGAGACCCTGCGCTAACCAGCTTTGTCCAGGCGGCCGCAGGCTTTTCTGCGAGCTCTGGAAGAGGGAGCTGGTGAGGAGCTGCCTCAGGAAACCTCACCAGAAGGCTCCCCCGACAGGTGACTTGTTGCTTCTGGACCAGACGCGTCCTTTTTTTGTTTTTTGTTTTTTTGTTCTTCCCACACGTCAAAGCTTTTCCTTCCTCTCTGGACACGTGGGCCTTTCCCTGGACAACGCAGGAAAGATGTTTCGCTGTCCTGTGTCAAAATCTGCTTTCTTCAGGCAGTCACTACAAGCCTGTAAGTAAACATGTGTGAAGTTTAAAAAAACTAAAACCCAGTAAAAAAATAACACTTTTGCCTGTGGACCCTCAGGGCTAATGAGGTTCTTGTCTCAGGATACAGTTAGTGCAAGCGTACGGTGCTCCTCACATGCCAGCCGGTGTTGATGGTCAGGTGCTGCTCTCCTAGTGAGTGAGAAGCTGCAGTTATTCCTGTCTTAGGTGCAGAAATAATATGCTGTTGTCTGTGAACTTTGTAATGTAGGTTAAAGGTATATTGACCCACTATACAGAATGTTTTGAACTGTTTCAACTAAGAGGCCAAATTGGTAAAGAAGGTCAAATATTCTTGGTGCTACTCCGTTTACTTAAAAGAATTTGCAAGGCTCTATTTCCCTGGGTATAAGAGGATTTAGATAACTTAAGAGTTCCCCTGTTCATCAGAAACCACTTCAGCCTGTGCTCTGACATATGTCTTGACTTCTAACTGCGGTCGCACACTCGTACTCTTCAAAGTCAAGCTTTTTTTCCCATTAGGTTTCTATTTATGTATTTTCATCTGAGCTATTTCCCCACTTTGCCTTTCTGAACTGTATCTAGATGAAACCTTTTCATTCAGAGCATTCAGATCCCTAGGATCTCATGCATTTGCTTTTTGTTTGGGTGAAAAAAACCCTTAAATTTCTCTCACTGCTGTCTTAAATGAAGGTTTACAATTAAATGTGCTAGTTCCAACAAAGTTTAATCCAGCATAGCACATATGATTACTGCCTTGAAACATCCTGGGAGAAAGAGGATATTAGTTGAATAGTTCCTTACTATTATTTCTCTGGGGTACTGTTCAATATTTCAGACTATTACCCACTTTCATTTGGACACATTGTCTCATTGTCTATATATTATTACAGGAAAGCAGATACTTCTGCTTTGCCAGTCATCTAATTGCTGAGTGTCAGATTTCTTCAGAGCTAACAGTGGTTGAATGCCAGCAGTATCCACCTGCTTAGCTTCTAACAACCATCAGAACATTAACCAGGTCTTCTCTGTAGGTCTTTTCTACAAAGAAACTGAATTTGGAAAATGTATTCTGCAGCCCAACTGAGGAAATGTGTAACATTTCTCTCTTTCGTGCCAGAAGTATTTCTTTCAGTGTTATTCCTTGTTTTTCTTCATCGTATTATTCTTGTTTTAAAATCCTTTTCGAGTTAACTGGTTGCCATCTGGTTTGCCAGAGTTTTGCATCAATGTCATACAAAACACTTCAAATTCCAAACATACATTTCAAGGGTACAGGTAAATTACCAGGGATCTCAACTTTGTCACCTTGATCTAGATCCAACAAAAACCTTATGGTTTGATTACTTTTAAGCTGCAGTGCCTAACCCAGCATTCAGAAGCAGAAATCAAAACTCATGAGTTGGATGCTGATGTACGTTATCCAATGCCTGTAAAGACAGATTCCTAGGTTCTCTGAGACAGTCCTCTATCAAAAATGTCACAGTTGAAGAATGTAAAGTGCTGAATCAATGTTAACTGATTCTGTTGGTTCAAATGCACACACACAAATGAAGCTAAGTTCTTCCAACAGACTTTATATATAAATCAGGTATTATTGTCTGCATCATTTTAATATTAGGTCAAATAAGGTATCATTTGTCTTTCTGCAGTCAATGTAAACTCAGAATAATCACAGTACTGTTTCTGTATCTACTCAAAAGAGATGGCCTGTGTTGTCCTATCTAATCCAGAACAAATTTGTATTGTCAAGTGAATGTACAGTCATGGATTTTGGCATTGATATCAGTGTAGTCTGGGGAGACTCCTGCATCTAACCCCTAAGACATGTTAAGTTCTCAGAAACGTCTGAAAATCTCACTCCTTTTGCTTTGACAATACAGCTTATTTAAGCAATAAATTGGGCTAGTAAGGAATTTTGACTGGTTTCTCCCGACCTACTGTATAGTCAGTAGAGTAAGATAGACAGAAGGCAAATCTCATCTCATGAGTACTGAATCAGCCTGAATCTGCAGATGCTCTTCCACTTCCCTAAACTGGAGAGAAATTACAAGGTAAATATAACTTTAGGCCCTTTATTTAAGTGCTTACAGTTAAATTGGATTATTTCAGACCCTGAAGTCTGACCAATGTCTGCCTCTTTTGAGTTCCCATATGCTTTTATGCAGCTGCCTGCTCTGGAAAATAATCACTTAAAACTGAAGAGTCTCCATGTACCATTTTTTAAGAAATACCAACAATTTTCCTCCCATAATTATTTAGCCTTTATGTTTTATGTATACAGGGAAATAGATAATTGAGAAACTACAAACATGCCAAAAATTCACTTGCAGGCAGGATTTATGTTAGTGATGATGTAACACCATGTTGAAGCTTACATGAAAATTTCTTCTAGTATTTATATATATACAGTACCGCTACATGCCACACTAATTTAATTTCCTTTGAAGACATATATATAAATTTGTAAGTCCTTGTGTAGTTAAGTCACCTATTAAACTGATGTTCTATTTATGGAATAATACCGCACATTCTCTAGCAATATGTGGTCATGTAAAAAAAGACCCTATCACACAGACACAGGAGGAGATAGAGTAAGGTTGCTATGGGAACTTAGCTCTAAATGGTCTGGCTTTTGTTGGCTAAAAATCTCAAACATTGTGTTGCATTAATTATGTTTTTGTTGAGGTTCTTTGCACTAAGTATGAGATTTGTTGGATTGCTTTTTCAGTCTTACATGTACGTATGCAACATCTTTAAAAACAAAATGAAATGGTTTAGGTAATACAAAAAGAGAAGAATGTGTTTTATTACCAAGCTGAATTATGGCACTGAAGAAAATATACTCAAGAAATAAGGACAAGATTTTCTGATTATTCATCTAGCTAAATTTCAGCTATTACTATCCTCAGTTATTGAATATGGATCATGGACCCTAACTAATATAGCAGAAGCAGCAGTGGGAGGGAGCCACAACAAAAGGCAGGAATGGGGTAGCAATTGTGGGAGAAAAGGGTTGAAGAAATCATTGTTGGAAGCATGGGAGGGATTTTGGTACTGAAAGAGTAGGTGGAATGAAGCTGAAAACAGAAACTGAATGAAAGGAAAGAGACAGAGATAAATATTTTAGGAAAGACTGAGAGAAGGAAGAATTTGAGTAATAACAGACAAGAAGTTGAAAGATTGCATTTAGCACAGGAGCCACAGGGACAAGTGAGACAGAAGTGGATCAAGAGACTCTGAAAACAAGGTGAGTCCTGGGGAGGAGGAGAAGATGGTAGCTGATGGGTTGCTATTAAATAAACTGATGAGGACATTAATAAAACTCAAAATACCCCCAATTATGAAAATATTATTAATCAGATCCTACAAATTAGAAACCACAAAAACATTGTAACATAGTTTATTATAGATAGCATGAGTATTGTTCTAAGGCCACTTCAAATCTGCTGTACGAAAGCAGCAAAGTTTTGTGCCGTAAAAAAGGAGACATTCTACAGCATTGAATTTCTTCCCAATACATTTCAAGTGTCATTTGATGATTTTCCTCTTGAAAACTATTTACTGGTAATGAATAAGATTTAATTTTCCTTTCTTTAAATTATATTACCTATTCTTAAGAAGATTATATTTCATTTGCTGAATTTTCCATGGAATGATTACAAACTTCATTTATCTTTATGGGTGGTATAGAGCCTGGAATTTTTACGATGAAAACTGATACAGCACTTTAAAACTTTTCTATGCTGAAAAACAATACATTTAACTTCTATACTACAAGGCAGCAAACAGGACAGACATTAATAATAGGTCAGCTCCACTTTAAATGTCCTCATATGGTAACTGTAATTTAAACAGTCTGCTAAAATTTCACATTGTTTTAGCAACCATAAATCCTCAGTCAAAGTACATATATCTTCAAACTGATGGAAAACTGATTAGTTTTCATATTTTTATTTTGTTTAAAAATAAAGAAAACAGTGCTCAGCACTAAATAGTCTGAGTAATATGCTCACATACGCTCACAATACGATTACAAACTGCTGTGGACCTCATGCTCCCAGAAAAGACAAATAACCACCAAAGCAACTCTCAAGAATTTTTGGCAGAAAAAGGAGTGAAACACCAAAACAAGTCTAATACACCCCTGTAAAAATCTGCAGGCCAATCACATAGCAGTTATGCTCACAGTAGTTAACATCTCCTTAGCTTTTGACAAAATCAACAGCGATACTAGTGGCATTTTTATGTGACATGAGTGTGTTATTATAGGGGATCCAATGATTTCTGACAGGATTCGAAAGTGGTAGCAGCTATTCCCTGACTCCGTCATCTCCTAGCCTCTTGGCCTCCTACTTTTAACAGCTACGTGTGACCACTTGAAGAACGTGACCTGATGGTACCCATTAGGAATAATACACCAATGACAACCAGATTCATCTAATTTTTATACATGCAGATAATGATACAGATGATATATGCCTGGAATGAATCAAAGACAGGTATATAATGACTGACACTGTCATTTATCAAAGAGCATAAAGACTTGGAGAATCTTTAAAGTTAAAATAAATGCATGTGATAGGCCACTTTATAAACTGGGACAGCTTGTTAACAAATACTGCACAACTCACTATGAGTTAGAACATCTCCTCCCACTGAGATGTCCTTATACAATATAACTGTGAGCACATGAGACAACACTCTTTTCTTTAACCTCTCCTGTCTCAGAGCTCATATTGCTTCCACGAATCAAAGTTCTCTAGAGACTCCATCAGGGTCAAGGCTCTTCTCCATGAGTATTTCTTACTTCTTATTTCATAGGGATTATAAAGGGGCTAGTTTGCTTAGCCATACAATTCTGGAGAAAACTTCATCTTGCTTTGAGCCTTCCAAACACACATTTCACCATTTTGACAATTACTATATGTATAACTCACTATTTCATGTGGACCAGTGGTGTTAGTATATATGTCTATTAAAGAATGTAAATGAAATCTTCAAAAATAGCAGTGGACATCCACATCCTTCTAACAGGGGAAATAATGTCCCAGAATGACATTCCTCATCTTGTAGAAAAGAGGAAAATGACCGAGAAGAGCGAAGAACTTTGGACTTCTACACAGATAGGAAAGTCTTCTCACACATCTTGTATTCCAGTCTTCTGAGAATCACAGGAAAGCTCTGATGTCACACTACAGTTTTGTCCATCTTCATTGGAATAGCTGGCATGCAGGACAGAGAAATAATGCAGGTGATACTGATGCTAGTAAGATGTTAGCCACTGTCCTGTATGACTTCTTAAAACTGAACCTGGAAACAAGCTGAAAAAATGCACTCTCGGTGTTTCACTGACAGTCTGAGAAAAGTACTTGATGCTACAGAGGTTTATTCTAGCTATAATTCTATTATTTCCACTGGCAGACCACAAGTGTTGCAAGCACCTAACAAGTGGTTAGGTTAAGGACAGGATTAGAGTTCAAAGTGATGTGGATAAATTAAAAGAAATTATCTAAAACCATCAAGATGATATACAGTAAAGACAAGTATAAAACTATACACCTTAGATGGAGAAATCAAATGAACTAATCCAAAATGAGATATAGCTGGCTAGGGAACGACAGTGCAGAAAAGGACCTGGGATTTATATTGGACTACAAATTGAGTATGATTTAAATATGATTTTGTTGAAAAATATTTTGGGATATATTAATAATGTATTAGGATATATTAAAAAAAATGCAGTATGTCAGAAGCAGAAGACAGGCATTCTGCTTTATTCAGCTTTGGAGAGACCTACATTAGTACAGCATGCTGTTTTGAATGTCCCACTTTAAAATACAGACAAGTTAAAGAGACTCCAGAGAGATTAAAAATAATAAATGAAGGAACACTGAAGGAACTGTAGAAGAGAAAAGACTAAGAAACACAACAGCAATCTCCCAGTATAGAAAAGTTACTCAAAAGAGCACAGTGAACTCTAATTGAGGTAGAAAATGAAACTTATTTGTAGAGATTATTCAGGTTAATCTGCAAAAAAAAAAAAACCCAACCTTTCTAATTCACTATCTGTGGAGGCATCAGTCTTAAGCTGCGATTTATAAGGGCCTGTGCCAGTGACATTTTAAGTCTTTACAACTTAACTCTATGCAGAAAGCCAAATGAAATGATCCCTTTATATCTTTCAAATCCTGTATTGTGTGGATTCTATTCTTTTCAGTACAGTTATTTGTACATCTGCTTTTACTGGTTCCACCTCACAGATGAGACCGAGTACGCTACTGTACTTAACCACTGAAGTCCACAGACAGAAGCACATTCATCTTCATAGTCCAGATCTCTGACCTCCTTTGTATATCGAGAAATGTTTCAGAAGTTCTGATTAGAAGGGGAATTTGTACAAAACAAACTCAGTGTCTTATCCAGCAGCATGAGCAGTAGGGGAGTAAGTCATGCACACTGACTTTAGGTTGGATAGAGTGATTTTTTGCCTCTGCTTTCATTATGATTATGATACAACCCCTTATACACAAACCTGACCTTTTTCTTTGTATGTATTTTTGCTTGTATGTGTATAGGTTAATATTTGCCATTTTATGTGCCCTTGGTGTAGTTTATTTTTATAAACATGATTCAGATATATACAGACGTTTCCTACATAAAACACGTAATAACTTTTGCTAAAATTGCTCTGAAACCTGTCTTCTTAAAACTTTAGACAAATAGGCATCTAATGAAACAGTCAGGGAAAACATGATCCTCCTCTAAGACGTGTGACCCTGCTGAGACAATTTCAGGTAGATATTTTCTGTTTATTATATGCATTTTTTTAAATTAGACATCTCTACTAACATAAAGATCTTGATGCTAATAATTATTGACGAAGTATCATCTCCAACAATTTCAGCTACAAAACAGTTTCCTTTTCTGATGGGTGGGAGGCCATTATAAAGAAAGACCACCTTCAAGTTCTGTTAGCTGGCAATTAAGAACACGTATTTCTTTCCATGTGTGATTGTGACTTCTGTATAACTTCATACAAAAAATGTTTCAATGTCTATTAAATGTGTTTAAAAATACTTTGGCATATTTCCCATTGATTTGAAAAGCAAGAGATTAGAGACAGAGTCTGGCCCTGTGCATATATGCATAGCATGTTTTGTATGCTGAATGTTTTTGGACTGACATGCCTTAAGTAACAGTCTGAGTCTTGCTGTGCTTTTATTTTATTTTTATTGCTGTAAAAAAAATCTGTTATTTTCCTGATTACATAGCTTTTGATTTTAATATTTCGCGCTGTAGATGCATTTATTATATTTTTTTTGTTAGTAGCTGAAAGACTATTGTGATTATGCCAGACTACTTATGTTGACAAATGCAACGTTTTCTATTCTTCCTCCTTTAAATCGGTTAGAGCTTCTGCTCTTATTAGTAAAATGATGAAAGAGTTACGCTGAAAGACAAACAACTAATTTATACTGTTGCCTAATCATAAAGCTTGGATTGAAATCAATAAATGTATTTCATCAGTCTGCATGCAAAAACATACTTCCATTAGAGTATGACCATAAAAATATTAGAGAAAAGGAAAAGTTTATTTCAGATTAACAACAGAGTTGCTTCAGGAAACTTACAGAAAATACGATAAAGTGTGTCAAAATATACTGACATATCTTTTATATAGACATTTTTAATACACACTGAGAAGTACATTCTAAGTATCTCAGATCTGGTGTATTCTCTTGAGACTTTTATGTGCTCCCCTTTTAACACTTACAAAAATACTATCAACAGTTTTTACTTCCTTCAGTTAAAGATCAATATTTGCCTCAAAATGTGTCATAAAATAGTTACCCTATGTACATTACTAAGGAATAATTAAAAATATAGAAGATTATCCCAATTTTTTCCAGATGGAATATTTTATATTTGATTTATAATTGGTCATTTCTTCTTTAGTATGATTCCATGCATACATTTTAAATAATTCTGTTTTATAAAGTTTAACTTTTTCTCATGATCATAATTACACTTCTGTTTAGGAGAGGTCGCTGATGTAATGGTTCTGGGCTGTGTTACTTTTTTCTTCTAGAAAACATAGGCTTCCAGGTGTAGCCCAGGCCCTGCAGAAAGAAATGTTTATTTCCAGAAGTAATACCTAATGCTGTGTTGTGGCTAATGATGCTGACACATCTCTCAATCACTCTTTTATATCTATAAATCTCACTTTGATGCTTAATGAGTCATAATTTTTTTAGCCCAACACAGTTGCTTGATCTCACTGTCCAACAAAAGAACTTGCAGATTTAAAGCAAAACTGTTTCTCCTTGAATGGTTAGAATGCAGTAATGACTTAAGACAGTGCAGCAGATACTTAAGTAACAGCCACACCAATGAAAAAAGGGATTTTTCTTTTCAAAATGTTTATGACGGTAGCAGGAAACCTAATAAGTATTTATTATGGCTATCCTCCAACAACACAATATTGCATTTTGAGTAGGCTGATCAGATTTAAAAACCAGGTCTCCTTCAAGGAAGGAATTAAGAAAACATTTTAGACAAAGTCTGATGATTTTAAGCAGTCCATAGTTATTTACTACCTACTTGACAAACTATCTTTGATACCAAAATTTAACAAAAAACTTTTCCACATCTTGATGTATCATTATAAGTCCTAGCACATAGACGAATGGTACTTTTCCATTTGAGAGTACCGTTCCATTTGGCAGCGTTCCTGAAGAGTTAACTACAGTATGTGAGCTATCCTGGAATATCAGGTAAAAAAAACCTAAAATTTAAACACTAGCTTTAATAGCAAGAACAAGACATTGCAAGCACAAGAAATAAATCTGATTTTGCTTTAAAAATGCACAGAGGAAAAAAAGGCATAAGGTCATGAGGACAGCAACAAAACTGTTTTGTTTTTTTTTTTTTTAACAAAGGACACAGATTAATACATTCAAGGAACAGTTCTAAGAACAATAGTGGAAAACAGTGAAAAATAATTCAGCCTATAACCATTCTTTTCTGAAAGGTGGGACATTTATAAAGCATTGATTTATAGTCTGTAGAATGGGTTCATGTGTTGTACAAAACAAAAAATTATTCAAGGTGCCTATAAATTCCCTTAAATTTCTGTATGCAATTTATGTAGCAGTAAAGAAAATTAAGTAATCTACACTACCACAACTACAAAAGCTGCAAAACTGCAATCCCAATTCAATTTTATTCCTTAAGTAAGGAGATAGTGTTTCTATCTATGGAGTACCCACCCTCATTTTGTTGGCTAACCTTGAAAAACATAAAGGAAACAAGAAGTAATTGGAAAGAATCAGAAATACAAAGAAAAAAGACATATTTTTTCCCTAATTTCAGTACTGAGTCATGTAAGCCACATTCATTAATAACAATTTTTTCATTGTGGGAAGAGAAGGAAAAAATAGATTTTTAAGGCAAAACAAAAATTCTTCATTATTGCCTAATGAAGTAATCAGCTTTACACTCTACAAAAGTGCTGTGCCAACAGAGCTGTGCACATGCAAGTGTTTGTAAATTCAGGATCTTAGATTGTGTCCTGCAATTGTGGGACTCATAGTGGGACTAGTCAACTTCTAGTGGCTGCTAAAGGCCAGGAAGTAATGATCTGATGCATTTCATCCCTGGGCTCTTGTTCTGTGAACACAATTAACATTTTGGCTGAGAAGAGAAAGAAAACTCAGTAAATTCTGTATGATTTCCCCCAGCAGGAAGGGGAATGCTAATTTTCTCTTTCTCATTGATCACTAAGTTACTTCTTATACATGAAGAAAATCCTCCAGTTCTAAGCAAAGTTAAGAGGATGCTGAAAAGATTTTGTAAGACTTGAGTGTCATCGGTATTCCATTCCCTCACAAATACTTCTCAAATGAACAAAAACACTCTAAGGCTGAGAATAGACTACTAATAAAAGCTTAATGAAAAACAAATGAACAAGAGATTGGACTACATACTATTCTCTTGCATCCTTCAAGAGCTTCAAAATAAAGGAAAAAACAACACTGCAGTGAGATGTAATTTTGGGGCAGCTCTTCTCCATAAAAAAGTAGATGTTAAATTATCGATCAAAAAGTGTAAAATCAACCATGCATCCAGATGAATATTGATAACTTCTTCCCTTGTCATTTCTACTTTAAAAGGTATTTTAATCTATACTGTGCCTCAGTTCACTAAAAATAGGACTATGAAACTATATTTTATTCCTTGACTTGATCAACAAAAGCATACTACTGTGTCTCAAACTTTTATTCAAATAACTCATAATCATAACTCATAATCCTTAGTTTTTAAAAAACTGTGAAGAATTGGATAGACCTGAACCAGTCTGGTTTCAACTGTCAATAACAACTTTTGTGGATTAGTGCTATAACCTCTGCAGTAAACTGTCTAGACAAATAGCCTTCTGAGAAACAAGAGTATTTTTTTGAAAATTAGATTCTAAATTTCCTTTTTTCTGGTTTTGTTTTTTAATACTAGGGATTCTATTAAACATATGGTCTTCTGGTTTCTGTATAATTAGCTTGCACCATTTTTTCCTAATTGTTTCCTGTTAATTTTATTACTAATGAAACAATACTTTGTGATCTCTCTTTCAGAAAAAAGTTTTTTTTCTAAAGAGATTTTGAAGATCGAGATATGTAGGTTTGCCAGCACTGTTCCAGGTTTTGGAATTCTAATTGCTCGTTAACTCTGGTAGTGTGACATATCATTCAGGGAGCAGTCTCATGTCTCTTGTGTGTCTTCTTCCAAGCCAGCTCTGCACTCTGCTGCTTTTTACCTCTTGCTTGTGTAAAAACTGAGCACTCTTACTTAAAGTATTTTTAAACACATTGGCTTATGAATATGGTTCGTGTCAATACAGAAAATTCAGGAATGAAAATAACAAATTTAGAAGGCTTAAAGGAAAACAAGAGTTTTCCTCTCTCTAGTTTTTAGTTTTCATATGCACTACGTACTGAAATTACCTAACTTCAGTCTACAAACTCTTAAGTTCAAGCATTTTTGGAAGCTCGCTTTTCAGGGATTAGTCATTTTAGAAACTGGGTACTTTAAATTAGACATAAAAATTCCCCAATTCTGCAGTGAAAGTGGGGTCAGTAGAATTCCAGATGAAGGCACCTGTCCAGGAAAGGAGTATCTGGTTTTCACTAACTGTACACTGTCATAATTTACCTTCCAGTTTTTAAAAGACGTATGGTTTTGGTACTTAGGCTTCACAAGAAAGCTTTTTAAAATGTAAAAGCTTACATGCTAAAAAAGGATTTTTTTATTTTAAAAGCCAAATATACCTGAGGCCATGACTTGCAAATTCTTTATAGTTGGCTTGGCAACGCTGTACGTTTTGCAGAATCTAAGTTTTGGATTTAAATATGCCTTGATAAGGCCACAGAGGATTTCATGATTGGTAAGAACTCGTCAGACCTTTGTGGCCTTTTGCCCGAGCACGAGCGAGGTGAGACCCGCGGGCCCCAGTCCTGCGCAATGGACTCCCGCACTCGTCAAAGTTCATTCATTTTACGCAGGCCGATCCACCTCCTCACCTCCCCAAAGCTGCTGCCTCCGAGCTCATCGAGGGGGGAGCGGGAGAGCCCGAGGCATTACCGGGCGCAGCCCTACTGCGGCCATTTTATCGTCTAGGGGCCGGGGAAGCCGGCGGTCCCCGCTGCGGGTGGCGGGCCGGACGCCCGGCGGGGCGGGCCAGCCGGGGGGTCTCGGCGGGGAAGCGCTGGTGAGGCCCCGCCGCGCCGTTCATGGAGGAGAGGGGCGGCAGCGCGGCGCGCACCGTTTCCTCGTCCTTCCCGTGTGCTCGGAGGCGCCTCCGGCGGAGTCCCGGCCCGGCCCGTCTACCCCGCCGGGCGCCATCGGCGGCTGCTGGGCCAGGCCCGGCCGGCAACCGCTCGGGGGGCTGCTAGTGGCGGGCAGGGTGAGGGAGGAGCGGGCGCGCTGCCGCCGCTTCCTCCTGCACGGGGGCCGGAAGGCAGCGCGGCCCGGGCCGCCGTGCGCGCGGACTGGGGAGCGGGAGAGGGCCGGGCCTCGGCGGCGCCGCCGCCGCTGCGGGTCACCCAGCCTTCCGCAGTGGGGGTGGGCGGCGGAGCGCGCAGGCCGGGGGAAGGGCCAGGCCCCGCCGCTTCTTTGGGCGATGGAGTGAGGGAGCGAGGCTCGGCAGCAGGAAGATGGCCGGTGGCGGCGGCGGCGGCGGCTGCAGAGACAGCTTGTTTCTGNGGGGGGGGGGGGGGGGGGGGGGGAAGAATGGGTCCCCTTTGGGGGACGACAATGAGAGGTGGCTTCGTGGTGGGGGAAGGGTGGGTGCCGTAAGGGGTGGTTTGATTTGGTGAAGAGACCTGCTTTTGAGGGAGGGGTTAGTGAGGGCGATTTGATTTCTTATTCTTTTTGTTTCTTTCTTTCGTTTAATTTTCTGAGGCTTTGGAAGTGCGGTGTTTTCTTTGTAGGGGCAGAGCGCTGAGAGCAGCCCGGGCTTGGTGCAGCAGGGCCGGTTTTGCAGCGGGAGGAATCCTCTCTCGGAGGGGCGGTGGGCTGGTGGGCGGCTGGGCAAGGTTAGCGCTAGGTGAGGAGGGGAAGCGAGGGTTGCTGGGCCGCCTCCCTGCTGCATTTCCCTGCCTTTAGTCTGCTCCCAGGCCCCGGCCTAGCCCGTACCCTTTCACCCCCACCATAAAATGAGTTTCGTCTACTTCTAAAATGCTACTTTAAAGGTTTGGGACTGAGGTTAATTTTGGGAGGGGTATCATTCTTACATTTGTGATACGAAGGTGACGAACCTATCGGCTGCAACTGAAGGAAACCTTTAGCGTTTATAAAACCTTGAGTAATTTTTTTGATGTATGGGATTTTTGTTGTTGGGGTTGTTTTTGTGTGTCGCTGTAAAGCTCTTAATTATAATACAAAAAGTCTCCTGAAATTCGATTATCTTTAACTGTTGAGCCTTTATAGTTTCACCAAAAAAATCTGCTATTGTAGTCTTGCAAAATTGCTGTTAGCATATATCCTTATGACATAGGCCAAGAGTCTGCTAAATTCTGCTAAGTTACCATGATGATAATGAAGAAAAAGATATGTTAATGAAATAAATGACTCCTCATAAGTAAAGTTTTTCAAGTTAGGGATAAGTTTAGCATTGGAGATTTTGTAGTACCTATATTATACAGAGCATACCTCTTGCAGATTTTGTCTTGCTGCGGAATGTTGGGTTTTGTTTTTTATTGCTAGAGGTTTGGGAATAGAAGTACTGTGTGAACAAAATACTGCTTGTTGTTTTGAATAATTAATCTGAAATTCGGATGTTCAGAAACTTTCTGGTTAATAACCGCTGTCACATTACCTCTCTTCTACCTTTTAAATGTTTGGTGGTGAAATGCAGACACTCCATTTTTTCCTGATCTCTCTCCACAGAATATAGTGAGGTTTGTGCAGACAGCTAAAAGTCTCAGGGTGATTATTAGTTACTGTCTTCTGTGTGCATCTTGGCTACTTGCTGGTTGGACAGGTGGCTAAGAAAAGACAGATTTCATATGCAACACCCACACTTTTTTTTTGCTTCTGAGATCTCTTTCCAACAGCAGGACCAATACAACACTGGATAGCATCCCCATTCCAAGCTTCAGTACCCCACAGTTGGTGAACCGAGTTTTCAGCTGGTTTTGTGTTTCCCCATTATTTGGGGACACGTTAATTTTAGGACTGATGATGTCATAGAAACCCTAAGAGTGTGCAAGAGTGCATGCATGTGTGAAGAAAACCTAATGTGGATGATGGTGACAAAAAATTTCTGAGGGTGGCCCAAGTCCAAATGGGATGATAGTACTATAGCAGATCTAGTAAGAGCTGGTAAACTTTGTATTTATTTGAAGCAAAGGAAAAAGAAGGCTTTCAGATGTTATTTGAGAGGTTGTTATTAGGGATTTGACTTTATAGGAAAAAGTAAAGGCATAGAAAATATATATGTGTATATATGTGGGCTTTTTGGCAATCTATAATCTGGAAATGTACACCAGCACATTAGATCAACCTAATGATGTCAGAACCCCCATTATCCAAAGGCTAGAGAAGCATGAGAGTGTCAGACTTGTGAAACAAGTATAATGGGGATAAAAGTGTATAGAGTAGGAAATATGGCAACTTCTATTGCAAGATGATAATTAACACATGAGTCTAGAGTTATATCTGTAACTAGTCTGAATATGTGCATTTCATGGACTCTGCTGAAGTCTTTGTAAGCAACAACCAAAAATTGTTTACTTGATTTTTTTGGAAGTGTTATATTAAAGGCTGGTAGAGAGGAGGGAGAGGACTCCTCTGTCCATCCCTGCCATTAATACGTGAAACAAATGAGTTATGTGCCAAATGGATGTCTATCCATTCCATATCGCTAATTGAACTCAGTCTAGTGGAAACTGTGCTGTTTAAATATGTAGCTATGTATGTATGTGTGTATACATATATGTACATAGAAACTTCTGGTGCTGTCATGCTTATGTTGACTAACAGTCAAACTGAAGATAAACATACAGTTAAATGAAATTGATTGCTTTTAAGTGTGTAGTTGTTCAAAATTTCAGTTTAAATTCCGTATGTCCAGTAAGATACTGCTTTTCTCTCATTTAGTGTAACAGACGTTACTATGAAGAAATATGGCTGTCATTCTGCTCTTAAAGTGATTCCTTTTAATATTTTTATTATTTTATTCTCCAATAAAAACAAAATGGTCTTTCTGGAAGGGTGTTCCTCGAATGATTTATCTGTTGCCTTTCTGGTAATGCTGTTCTTGAACACAGTGATTCATACTAGTACATGGTTTTTGTCCAGTTTGCGTATCTAATGTGTCATCATTTTTTATGCTGTGTTGTATAGACTGTTTAATGGAAAATGTGAAAAAGATCCCTAGAACTATAATGTTTGACTCTTTTTAAAGGTGCATTTGTTATCATTCTGGAGCAGTGCTAACAGTTGGTATGTATCATATACATGACCTGCGTGTTTACTTTCCTTGAACTGTCAGGACTGTTAGAATTTAGAAGTGTGGCAGGTACCTTATTTTTGTTGTTTCAGCTAGTTTGCAAGTGGAATTAGTAAAACTTTTCTGAATTTACTTTTCTACAGTAAGGTTTCAAAGTTATGGGCAGAATATGCAGAAATGCACACTACCAAATTCTGTTGCAAGGGAATTCTTTCCTGATTTGGAGGACTAGAAATGCAGTGATTAGAGATTTCCATCTGTAGGAATTTCTGTGTTTTTTAAGTGATAGTCACAACTGAAATATAAAGGCAAATCTATTGGATTTATAATAGAGGAGTGTTCAACATATAGGAGTGGACAGGACTGTTGATCATCACCCCTGGAGAAAAGCTGTGAGTCTTGTTACATTCTGCCTCCTTGGGTATTACTGAGTTGCAAGGAAGTTGTAATTTCTATTTTCCAGCTCTGAATTTAAAGTTTCACTATGTTTGTGCAGTAGATAACAGGCAAACTTTAAAGTATTCTTAAATGCACGTATTTTCCAGAAGAAAGAAGAAACGTTTTATTCCTTCTTGTTTTATTTTTTCATCTTGGTGGTTACAGTAGTGATGCTGAGAAGCAGTATCAAAGTTTCTTTTTGAGGATCTGCTTTCTAAGGAATGTTGCCAGTCCCTACCTTCAGAGCTGCTGAGAGATTTCAGTGCAAACATGACAGGAATTCGCTCAATTTTCATTCCATTTTCTTGGCTACAGGTTTCCTAATAACAATAGAGAAAACTATGTGGACTACCCATTAGCAGCAGAAGAAACTTCACCGTTGTCTGCCAGAGGACTTGAGAAGACTTCTTTGTTTTTCATTCATCTCATATGTAAAGAATTGTCTTCACCAAAACAAGGATTATAGACTTGTGTATTTTCTTAAAGGTAGCTGAGATTCTGGAGTGGTGGAGAAACACACAGCATTTGTGTATTAGTGTATAGACATAGAGTTGCCGTTTGAAGTGGTGGTCAGCCTTTCCTGTTTTGTTTTTTTAATCACATTGAGAAATCTCTGGTGGGAGTAATACAAATTGGGAGGGCAGAGTGGCATTTATATTCAGATAGAACACTTCAAATTTTTCTACCTGCTATGACTCTTCTATTTTTCTCTTAACAGTGAAATTTAATTCTTAATTCTTGTAATTGTCTCTGAAGCAGTCTCTGATGCTTTGCTTATGACCTAGTGGAGATAAGTATTAGCTTGAAAATGAGGGCAAGGGATGTTTCAGGTATCATTCACCTTCTTCTGTGTCTGTCATAATCTATACTCTCATTTTATTCTGTTGAATTATTCTCTGGTTTGCATCAGTCCCATCAGTGTCCAGACATGTTCCATTCCTTCCTTCTGTTTTTCTTGAGAGTAGTTTTCTATCTGAAAGTGGGAACTTTGTGACTCTTCCATGGCTTGCTTATGTCTCCCAGTCCTCTGACCCATTTCTTTCCAGCACTGCATATGTGTTTTCAGCTGTCTGCCTTTGTTCAGTTGTGCTTTCCAGTGGTTTTAAGAATAAGAAACCTTCTCATTGACTTCAATGACAGCTTATTTTCTATGAATGAAACCCACTTGAGAACTATTTCTCAGCAAAGTCAAATTGAAACTATCTTCTTACTGTCTTATTTTTTGTATGTGTCAATCTAACTTGGGTGATAGGTGGCATGAAATATTAAGAAAGACAGGCTGCGTCTTAAAGTATGTAGAAAGATACTAAAAATAAACTTCATTTATCTATGAATGCTGTGTAAGATATGTTGCAATATGCCTGGTAGTGTGTTCTAAAACTATAGCCTTCGCCCAAGTCCTGTTCCACATCATCACCTTCTTTTTAATTTTGAGACATAGGATTCTAGGAGCCCAGGCTTGTCCTTGGCTTTCTAAATTGGAAAGCATCTGTGTGCAATTTTCTGGTTTTCATGATGGAGGCTTTTATTATTTGGTATCTTTTCCTAAGTAGCTGCCGCTATGATAATTTTGCATGGTGGGACATAGAAGCTTCAGGTGTAAGAGTAACTATCTTGTATGGTATGCCTCATCCCTTATTTGCTGGCACTTGGATTTGATAGTAAAGTACTACTCTTTCCTCAGAAAAAGTATAGAAATTCTACTGGTTTGTAGTGGCCGAAAAAAGATTAAATTGAGAATGTTCCTAAAAGAGATTCTTAAACTCTTCTTTATATAAGTATAAATAAAAAAGTAATAGTAATAACATCAATATGTGGCTTGATAGCAAGCATAAACCAACATTTTGCAAATGTCTTGCTTGCACAGATATTTTTATGATAAGCCTGTTTGGATATTTTAGTGTTTTGCTTCTTGTTTTATGTACAAGGATAAAACATAATGGATTATTTATTGTAATGGTTTCAACAAGAACTTTGACTTATATTACTGTTGTTTCTGGAAGATTATGCACGGATTTCAGTGCAGTACCAGAGTTCACCTTTTCTATAAAGTTTTAGCTGTGTCTCTTAATTGAGATACCTGAGGTGTCAAGGTGTTTTGCATTGTAGCAGGTCCTATAATGTGAGACTAATCACCAAAATCACCAGTTATGAATACTGCTTTGTAAGAATATGAGGGGATTTTGAGTCACCTCTCATCATTTTGTCTCCTCCCTTCCCGCTAATAGCTATTAAACCTTTTTGTAGAGATCTCAAAGGTAAATAGCTAGAAATTTTGTGAAACTTGTCCACTTCTGTAAACAGAGAAGTCTGATGTCCCTGGTGTCTCTGAAGTGAATGTTTCAGGCCCCTCAGCACGGTTTGGTTTGCTGCTAACTGGTGTTAGTACATATACTGGCTGAGCAGTCAGGGGTCAGGGCAGCTAGAGGACTTGGTACACAGGACAGTGTACACCTCCATCTGTGTGTGTGTGTGTGTTGCAGAAAGGAGTGTACAGCATAGCTTAAGATACTGCAGGAGGCTGAGAAAATAAGATAAATAAAAGCGGAGCTGTTGTGGTAAGGGAGGCTGTAGAGATACAGGGAACAAACTCTTTTTTGGGGAAAAAGGGCAACTGTAATTTGTCTCTTAACTGATTGTTCTAAAAAGCACTTCCATTGTGGGACAGGAGGCAGGTTTGGAAAGTTCCTTTCTTTTGGCCTACATTTTAGCATCTATTTGGTTTCAATTTGGAGGGATATTCTTGCATAGGTTGAAATCTGTTTGATGCTCTGTACTTGATTACTTCCTGCTTAAAATTAAGAAAATTAAAGCACTAGTAAAGTGATTACTATTCTTATTTATTATATAGAATTAAACCTGGTGGTAATTTTATCTCACATGTTTAATTTTTAAAAGCATGTGTTCTTAAACTTCCTCTTAATGTGTGCAACAGCCTAGCATGTGTAGTACTTTCAGGTGAAGCAGACCTTAAGCTGTGGTGAAGTCAAAGTTGGTGTCTTGTCTTGGTCAAGTCAGTTGCTTGTGAATGTCGTGTTCACAGGAATAAATGGCTCTTCCACAGTGGGTGCTCAGCAGCCTGTGTTGATGGGTATAATGACGCAAAAAGAATTACCTGGCAATCTTTATTTCCCTGATCCTTCACAAATATAAGGTAAAAAATGTTTTTCATTTTGCTGCTGAGTTAGAAAATGTGGAAAAGATAACCTGTTCTTAAATAATAGGTTAAAATCAAGTGGTGTATTTTTAATCATTAAATCACTGCCTAATTCAGTGATACATATTTAGGTTGGAAGCTTTTTATGAGAACTACTAACATGTTATAAGTAGAGCTTAGTAGTTCATTAGTACATAGACAAATTTGTGAGATGTCTTTTGAGTACTTGCAACAGAATGTCGTAAAAGTACTGAAAACTTATTTAATTTTCTTGTATGGTGCACAGAACTGGGGATTGTGCCAAATGGAATTCAGTCTTTGAATTACAGTCTAGAATAAATCAAAATACAGAATGGCTAATGGTTATTTGGGTACTGTAGCTAACAGGAATGATTAAGAGCAAATAACTTTTGATAAGTTGGTTGGGTTTTTTTTTATTTATGGTGTAATGTCTGCTATAAGTTAAAGAAATAGCATTTTGGCAATACTGTTGTTTGAATAACTTTTCTTCTAAATCTGTGGAAGGAATTATGTTGTAATATATATGTTCTAACATGCATTGGTTATTAAAAGGATTGTAGTAAATGCTTGAGTACTGATGTCTTGTAGTTAGTGTACACTAGCAATTTGCAGCATGGATATCAAATTTTAAAATCATGCTTTCAAACTGTCCAAAGAATAGTAAAATGATTAAGGTGTGATACTATTGTGTTGTACAGGGTAATGATGAATTGGGTGTATGGATTCCCGAAAGCAGTGAACTGTGATGTTACTGCTTTTATCTTACCATGCTGTGACTCAATTTTGAATGCAAAGCTGCGTGCCAACTATTTATTGGTTCTCTTTGCAAGGCTTAAAATTATTAACTGACTTGGGCATAGGGACTAGCAGAACATATTAACTTATAACACCAAGCTGAGTGGTGCAGTTGACACACCTGAGGGATGGAATGCCATCCAGAGGGACCTGGACAGGCTCGAGAAGTGGGCCCATGTGAACCTCATGAGGTTTAACAAGGCAAAATGCAGGCAAGTGGGTCAAGGCAACCACTGGTATCAATACAGGCTGAGGGATGAAGGGATTGAGAGCAGCCTTGCAGAGAAAGACTTGGGGGTACTGGGGGATGAAAAGCTGCACATGAGCCAACAATGTGCGCTTGCAAACCAGAAGGCCAACTGTATCCTGGGCCGCATTAAAAGAAGTGTGGCCAGCAGGTCGAGGGAGGTGATTTTGCCCCTCTACTCCGTTCTGGTGAGACCCCACCTGGAGTAGTGTGTCAAACTGGAGTCCTCAGCACAGGAAAAACATGGTCCTGTTGGAATGGGCCCAGAAGAGGGCCGCAAAAATGATCAGAGGGCTGGAGCCCCTCTACTGTGAGGACAGGTTGAGAGAGTTGGGGTTGTTCAGCCTGGAGAAGGGAAGGCTCCAGGGAGACCTTATTGCGGCCTTGCAGTACTTGAAGGGGGCCTATAGGAAAGGTAGGGGACAAACTTTTTAGCAGGGCCTGTTGCGATAGGACAAGGGGTGATGGCTTTAAACTAAAAGAGGGTAGATTCAGACTAGATAGAAGGAAGAAATTTTTTACAATGAGAGTGGTGAAACACTGTAATATGTTGCCCAGAGAAGTGGTAGGTGCCCCATCCCTGGAAACATTCCAGGTCAGGTTGGACAGGACTCTGAGCAACCTGATCTAGTTGAAGATGTCTGTGCTTATTGCAGGGGGGGTTGCACTAGATGAACTTTCAAGGTCCCTTCTAACCCAAACTATTCTGTGATTCTATGATTAGAGTTAAGTGTTGCAGCTGTGCTGCTCTTAGGGCTCACTGCTGCAGGTGGGGAGAGGGAGGGGTCTGCTTTGCTTCCCCCTTTGCCCCCCCCCTGCAAATTCCAGCCTCATGGTGTGTCTCCTACTGTCCACCACCCCTGAGACTTATCAGTTTATTGCCAAAGAGATTGAACTTGCTGTGTACTGTCTTGCCAGATTGGCACTTTGCCAAACCTCTGTTGAATTTGCTCAGTGAAGGGTAAGCAGGAGAGGCAGGACAATGGCTTGGATTGGAGAGGGCAGACAGACTCTGCACGTGAGTAGGACATTACCCCTTTCATCTCTCCCTGGTGAGCGCTAAAGTTCGGTTAAGGTGTAATACATAACTTAAACTTTAGAATAAATACTTTTATGTAACAGCAGCTTTATTCTGCCCAGGGAAATTCAATTATTTTAAATAACAGGTTCTGCACAGAAGTTTATGGTGAAGGCTGGAGACTGGAGGGAATAAATTAACAGGCTGTGGTTACTCTTCCCAGGTTGGTCAGCAGGCCTTTAAAAAATTTTTGTTAACAGGCAAGTGCTGCAAGTGCTGCATGAGGCAAGGAAACATGTCTGAATGCATCTCCCAGTGATTCCTATGAAAGGATAATTTGGAGTGAAAGACATTGAATTTGAGATGTATTTCTCTGACTGAATCTTGAATGATTATAAATGAAGAACAGTATTGATTCAGAAATTCTGTGCTAAGCCTTCCTGGGGTTTTGTGTGGTTGTTTTTGGACCATATAAGCTGTAGCTGGAGCAAAGTCTACCTGGTTTTTGTTTGGTTGTTTGTTTGTTTTTTTTATTATAAGACTTGCCACAACCATGTTTTAGGAATGATAAATGCCAATAATATTTTGCTGGTGTGGTAAAACATAATACTATATGAGATGATTAATATTATGTAATCTTAGAAATTTATGTCTGTAAGAAACAGCTGCAAAAATAATTATTTTCATGAGATTTTTGTCCAGTGCCATACAGTTGTTTCACTTGTACTAAAATTCATTCTACTGATGTATTTTTATTAATGTCATAGGATATAATGTTGTGTTTGTTTGGCATGTCCAATTTTTATGGCTCATTTAGAAAAATATGAATATCCTGCTGATGACAGAATTTAATACGACAGTCTTAACAGAAAGAGTATTCAAGAACCCATTAGATGAGAATTTGAACTATTCAGTAGATGTTAGGTTTCATACAATTGCCTTTGTAATTTCTGAGGCTCACTTCTTTTTGAAACACTTACTAGAGTCCATCGTAACTTTATTTCTACCAAGGCTTACTGCTCAGGAGGCAATTTAAGGGTCCTTTACAATTGAGAATAAACTTTCAAAAGGGAACTTCTGGACTACTCTGGTCCAGGTTATTATGGTTGCATACACCTGGCACAGTGGAGCAGTAGACCTTAAACTGAGATTACTAGTTCTGCCATAAAGCAAATATGTTGTAGCTGAGTCTTTACCTGATGAATACCACAAAAAAATAATATTCGTCATTAATGTAGTAAAGAAGCTTTTTGTCATCTAGCAAAGCCTTTGTTAGATGGTAGAGGCACTGCTCCTTACTTGGAAGACAGACTGACTCTGTGTCCTGTGATAGAAAGAACTGAGAGATCAAGGTAAATGTGAGTTTCATGTTTGAATTAAGGTGGCTGAAACTCATCTGCACTTGCAGGATGGTCTCTTAAAAAGTTGGATGTTTTGCTTCAGCTGTCTTTTGAGTGGTATTTCTTGAAAAGTAAGTTCATAACTGGGTGCAATTAGCAAGCTGGCATGTGTTATATTGTATATTAAAAAGTAGTTGATCCATAGCACTTCCTCATCTTCACTGCCTTTACAAGTAATTACTGAGAAAACGTTTGTTTTTCCAGGGATGTTAAAGTTATTTTTTATCTTTTTAAAAATAAAGCCTGCTTAGTGAATTTTAGCATACTGTGGTTTAGTCTGCAGTTGTCAGTGTTCCTTAAACTCATTGTTGTTAGGTCTAGTGAAGTTTGATACTTCCAGTACAAAGATTTATGCGTTTTTAATGCAGTAATGTAGTTGCATTGCATCATGCCTCACTGCATTGATGATCTCTAATTGCAAAGGCAGTTGAAGTATATAGTGTATCTAGTGTGAGCAGGAGGCTGTTGCCTGTATTTGTGTTGCATTTCTCGGATTTTTTTTTTTTTTTTAAGAAACGGCTGTGATTTACTTGACTTTTAACTGTATGTGTATTTGCAGGGTCATTTTCTAACTCTTAGTAGTCCCCGTGTCTGGGGCCATACTGTAAGGCTATGCAAATAATTGTGCCAGCTATTTACATCGCAGCCAAGGCTACCTAACTCCTCTGTGCTTCTCAGAGTGACAGTCCTGCTGCCCCTCCCAGAGACATTGCGCTTGCAGCTTTGCTTGAGTCAACACTGGCACTTCTCTGGCTTCATGGCAAGTTGGCTGAAAGAACTAAATTGGCAGAAAACTAATCCGGGGGGAGGGGGAGGTGGGTGGTGGGAAGGGAAGTGTTGGTGGAGCTAGTCTCTGTTACTTTTCAGCCATATCAGCAATCTAATCCAGCTGTCTACCCTCTCATATGGGTATGAAAGCTTGCCAGTGTCACTAAGAATAGGGAGAAAAAACAGGTCTTTGGCCTTTACAGAAAGGCAAATGCAAATTTTTCTCACAGCTTACAGTTTAACTAACTCTTTCATCCTCCTTTTGTCCTTTTCCTACTCAGAATTTTCCAAGATGTGCCTTTTTGTTTTGACCAAATTATAGAGGTTTTCTTGGTTTTGAATGTTTTGGGTTTTTGTGCTTTTTTTTTTTTGCTGTCTATTTCAGGTGAATTTTGAACAGTTGACAACATCAAAGAAGTGCCTTGCTTTTTTTCTGCTTTATTTACATTTTAGAATTTCTTCTGCTGTCGTACATTTGCAAGTTATTTTCTTGTAGAAGTTATGGAACCTTTCTGGACTTTAATTTCTGTATGTTTTTATAGAGGGGTTAAGATCTATCTGACATCATCTTTGAAAGTTTGCAGGATGAATCCAGAAGTATTAAATAATACAAATTCTTGATTTTTTTTTTCTTCTTCCTTTTGGTGTGTACATACAGTGCTTTATTTCAACCTGACATTCCAATTATTGCAGCAAACCTGGAAACCTTCTCAAAGTGTTGGTTGCCTAATTTCCAGGTAGTTAGGCTAGGTTATTAATCTTATTCAGTATGTAACTGCCTTTCAGCACTTTCTAAAAATAGATTGCTGTTTGTTTAGTGCTGCTATATTCTCAGTTGCACAAGCTTAGCTTTTTTTATGAAGATGGATCCCATGGTGCATAACTAAGTCTAAAACCAGAAGTGTGCAAATTGGATGCATAATATACTGTAAGGTTTCCTGCTGTGTTTTGCTTGTCTTATAAAACTCTTCCAGTGTTCAGAATTTGAGATTATGTGTGATTAACATCACATACTGATTTGCCACAGAAATCGTATTCTGGAATTCTTATTCAAGTGTTATCTTCCTTGAAATGGCTTGTTAGCTTTATATAATTTTTCACATCTTGAGTAAGTTGGCAGTTCAGAAATCATCCGTAGCCTATCATAACCTTTTATCCTTCAATTTTTCCTATAAAATAGGAAGATATCTCTCCTATAGTTATATTTCCTAAAAAAACCCTGAAGCTTTCTTCTTCCTTTCTGAATTTTTAGTGTATCTCCAGTCTAGCAATAAAGGTCTTAAGTAGAGAATTACATACATTCATAATACTAGAGATGAAAAAAATACTTTTTTGTTTACTTCTTTTTTTTCCCTTTATTTTTGGATCCTGCTTTTGATGTTATCAAAATTATTTTACTTGTGTGGAAAGTTTGGGTGGGTGGCATACTTTATTCAGAGAGAGAAAAGAAGGAAAGTGACTGAGGTACTCCATCTTGGAAGTGTTTGTGATCATGGTGCAGTTGCCCTAGGTGATTCTTTGTACCTACGAGTGAGTAGTCACTGGTTTTACTTGACTGCTGGTTGGAAGGACATGGGTTGGAACCTCCTATTCAAACCAAGCCCAGTTAGAGAAGTTTGCTCAGGGCTTTGTGACCTCTCAGGTAAACTTGGTCCACTCTTGATCACCCTCATGGTAAAAAATAAATTCTTGCATTGAGTTGGATTTTTCTTCTTTCCATCTTGTGTCCATTGGCCCTTGTCCTTTTGTTGTGCTTCTCGGTGGAGAGTTTGGCTTTATCTTTGTCTGTGTCTTCCCATTAGGTAGTTGAGAAGAGCAAGAAGGTCTCTCCTCCCCCCTTTTGAAGGCTGAATAAGTCCAGCTTTTTTAGCCTCTCCTTATATGTCATGTGCTTGAACCCCCTGGCTATCTTGATAGCACTTCACTGAACTTGCTCTGGTGTATCAATGTCTTTGTTATACTTGAGAGCCCAAAACTGAATGCAGTGCTCCAGTTACAGTTTCATATGGAAGTGCCATGTGGAGGGGAAGAGTCACTTCTCTTGACTGCTGGCTAAACTTTTGCTAATATATCATGAGGTTGGCCTTCCTTGCTGTGGGGATGTACTGCTGATCCATGTTCAATTTGCGGTCCTCTGGGACCCCTAGATCCTCTTGAAGAGCTGCTTCCTAGCCAGTCAGCCTCCAGCCTGCGCTGCTGCATGGGGTTATTTGGTCCTGGATGTAGGACTTTGCATTTTGCTTTTGTTGAACTTTAAGGTTCTTGTCAGCCCATTTCTTGAGCCTGTCAAGTCCCTCTGAATAGCAGCCCTGGCTTCCATTGTGTCAACTGCTTCCCCAGTTTGGTATTGTTTGCAAACTTGCTGAGTGCACTTGGTCCCAGCATCCAGATTATTAACAAAGACATTAAACAGTATTGGCTCCAGTACTAATCACTGAGGGATGCAGCTGGATTTGCACTGGTAGTCATCACCCTTTGACCACAATGGTCCAGCTGTTTTTCCCCTCACCTTCTCATTCATTCACTCAGTCCATGTCTCTCTAGTCTGGCTCTAAGGACCCTATGGGAGACCATGTCAGAGGCCTTGCAACATGCATTACTTTCCCTTTACCTACACAGCCAGCCTTCTCACTGTGGAATGCAGTTGAGTTAGTCAGGCACAATTTTCCCTTGGTAAATCCATGCTGGCTGTTCACTTTCTTGTCATCCTGTAGCTGGGAATGGATTTCTGAAAGATTTGATCAATAACCTTAGCAAGGGTGGAGGTGAAGCACACTAGCCTGTAGTTCACCAGATCATCCTTGTTGCCCATCTTGAAGATAGGTATGATGTTTTTCCAGTCATTGGGAACCTCTCTCATGCAATGACCATTCAAAGATAATGTAGAGTGGCCTAATAGTGACATTGGCAAGCTTCCTCAACACCATCAGATGCATCCTGTCTGGTCCTATGGACTTCTTCATGTACAACTGGCTTAAGTGTTCCTTAAACATATCTTCCTTGACAATGGGTGGTGTTGCATTCCCAAAAGTTCTGCTGGTAGAGTTGGGGAACTGGGAGGTCAGAGGGCAGAACTTACCAGTGAAATCTGGAGGAGCAAAAAGAAAAAGGGTCAAGTTCTTCAGTTTTTTCCATGTCCTTTGTCACTAGGTTGCTGTCTCATTGAGCAGCGGGCCCACATTTTCCTTAGCATTCTTTTTGCTGCTGGGGTAAATAAAGAAGCCCTCTTGAAGTACTTCTGCATTGTTTTCTGATGCTATCATAAGGGCAGCATCCTTGGGTGATACCTCTACATCTCTGTTGAGGTCAAGAAACACTAGTTGTCCATTATGTGGTTACCGCTGCTATCTTACCAGAAAAAACTTCAAAGACATTGCAAAGAAAACTTTTAACATACTTCAAAGCTCTGTCCTCCTCTGATACTCCTTGTTAATACTTAGAAAATATTAAACACAGTTTGGCAAATGATCAAACTTATTGAACTTTACTACTGAACTCTGTGCTTCATGTAATATCTCACTTACTATCAATTTATGATTACTGCCTGTTGTTAGAAATGAGTTTGACAGCTTTTTTTTGTGTCTGCAGCTAATTTAGGGAGAGGAAAGTTAAAGCATCTTTTAAGCAATAGATCTCTAAATCCATACCTATAAATGTAGGTTAGGCTATGGTTCCATGCAGATTTATTTGGTATCCTTAGTGCCTGAAACAATCTTGGTTCTGGGATGCCTGTTACATCTGCTGTGCTGTCATAGCTATGCTGTGGTAGTGTAGTTGAACAGAGAGGGGAACTGATACGGTTGAAAAATACCTTGAGTGGCAGGGGAGGGGGAAGGTTATTTTTTGCCTGAAGTAGTTTCCTTTCCCAGGTTTGCTGTCAGTGAAGAAACAGCTGTGCTGACATACACAGAGTACAGGACAGGAGCAAGAAGCCCCAGCTTTCAGGAGGTGTGAGGGGTGCATAAGCCTGTTCATGTAGTGCTGCTTCAGAATGTGAAAATGCAACCTCACTGTGGTTACACAGTTGATGTACTAGAGCTGATAGTATCAAAGCTGGAAGATAAAAAGCTATTTTGCATAGAAGCCTTTCTGAAAGAATAATGAAGCAACAGGGAGGGCAAAAATTAAAAAATGTTTCTGTGTCAGATTTTTATGAGTACTTGTATCCTCGTAACAATATAAGTGATGACTCTAAATGAACAACAGATTAGAAAGCTTAGAAGCATTTTTTTTAATTTATTTAAATACAAGTCTGGATGAAGGCAGTGATTCTGAGCACATTTAAATTAATTTGCATTTTTTGTGTGAATGCTGCAATATCTGATAAGTTGGTTGCAGTTGTGATAGTCTAAGCGTTTGTAAGATGAGGCTTCTATTATTTCTTTTTTTCAGACCAGTATAACTGGGGAGAAAGAATGTAAACTTCACATCCTCCTGGAAAAACTCCTTGGTCCTGAATCAAACCTTTGTTTGATTTAGGTTTCATGTTTAGGGTGGTTCTTGGACACATGGAAAGAGATGTGATCTCAGCAGACGAAAGACTTGTAAAAGCTTCTGTGTGTTGTAATAGAAACCTTAAAAGTCTGTACTGTTCTATTCTGGGGGTGGTGGGGATTTCTTCTGGCAATCCGTTGGTACGTCTGAAAAAGTTGCTTTCCTAGAAAAGCTGGTCTTTGTGTGGCTAGTACTTGCATCTGTGATGGGTTGATCTTGGCTGGTCACCAGGTGCCCACCAAGCAGCTCTGTCATTCCCCTTCCTCAGCTGTACAGCGGGAGAGAAAATAGGACAAAAAGCTCCTGGGTCAAGATCAGGACAAGATCACTCAGCAATTACTGTCATGGGCAAAACAGACTTGACTTAGGGAAATTAATTTAATTTATTAGCAATCATATCAGAGTAGGATAACGAGAAAGAACAAATCTAGAAACCCCTTCTCCCCCACCCCTCCCTTCTTCCAGGCCTCAACTTCTCTCCTGATTTCTCTACCTCCTTTCCCTAAGCAGTGCAGGGGGACAGGGAATGGGGGTTGTGGTCAGTTCACAATGCATTGTCTGGGCCATTTCTTCCTCCTCATACTCTTCTTCTGCTGCTCCAGTGTGGGGTCCCTTCCATGGGAGACAGGCCTCCGTGAACTTCTCTAATGTGGGTCCTTCCTACAGGCTGTAGTTCTTCACAAACTGCTCCAGCATGGGTCCCTTCCATGGGGTGCAGTCCTTCAGGACCAGACTACTCCAGTGTGGGTCCCCCATGGGGTCACAAGTCCTGCCGGCAAACCTGCTCCAGTGTGGGGTCCTCTCCACAGGTCCGGTCAGGAGCCTGGTCTAGTGCAGGCTTCCCATGAGGTCGCAGCCTCCTTTGGGTACATCCACCTCTCTGGCATGGGATCTTCCACAGGCTGCAGGTGGATATCCGCTCCACCACTAATATCCGTGGGCTGCAGGGGGACAAATTGCCTCACCATGGTCTTCACCAGGGCTGCAGGGGAATCTCTGCTCTGGCGCCTGGAGATCCTCCTCCCCTTTCTTCTTCACTGACCTTGGTGTCTGCAGACTTGTTGCTCTTACATGTTCTCACTCCTCTCTCCCGGCTGCTGTTGTGCAGCAGTTTTTTCCCCTTCTTAAATATGTCATCACAGAGGCTCTACCACTGTCACTGATGGGCTCAGTCTTGGCCAGCACCAGGTCCATCTTGGAGTTGGCTGGCCTTTGCTTTATCGGATGTGGGGGCAGCTTCTGGCATCTTCTCACAGAAGCTCCCCCTGCAACGCTTCCCTCCCCCTGGCTACCAAAAAACCTTGCCATGCAAACCAAATACAGCAATGTATCCGAAACAATGAAAAGAAATAGATATGTTTTTCTGGTCAGCTGTAATATATATTCATATGGAATGATTTGCCTTAGAGCATGGGGTGCAAGACATGCAAAAAAGTCTTCTAAGATGATACTGTCTGTTAGACACTAGGACTTTACTAAATACTGTATATGTCACTCCTCACTTCAGTGTTTTAGGCAGAATTCTAAAGGATTTTTTTTTTTTGCAAATGCACAACTTTGCTGTTATTTTATGGAGATTCACTGTGAACTTTTTTGCTTCCATTTAGGAATTGCTTAACGACACTGTTGAGTGATAGAAACTCCTGCTAAAGGAGTTTACAAAACAGTGCCCACACACAGTAGCTTAAAGGTGTTAATCTGCTTTCTGCCGTTCTTCCTACAAGCATACTTTGTTTTGTAGTTCAAAATTTGCTGATTGGGTTTTATACAAAAAGGCAGTATGGGGATTTTGAAAAGGGTGACTTCAGGATGTGGTTAATAATGCCATAAAAGTTTTGATAAAAACTTATTATTAACAAATTATTGTTCAGCAATTTTTTTAATTGGCTTTTTAAAAATGAAATGTCACTGATCACAGTTATTTTAAAAAGCAGTGATATATGTCAGATACACCAGTTTAAGGTGTCTATTTAAATTCCATCTAGTTTCTGGGGCTCAGAATTGCTAATCTCCCTTGGTATAACAGCACCAAAGGGAGCTTATAGTGAGAAGAAAAATGATTTGTCATTGCTAGTGAAATCTGCTCCAGCGTGCTGCCTTTCTTGGGCAGAGGCATAGCAATTGACTTCTGTTCGCTCAATATCTTAGGGCCAGGTCTGCTCATTTGAATATTTTCACCTTCTGAGTATGAACGTGTCTTGCTGATTAAAATGGTCTTCGCAATATACATAGTAAAAATTGCAACACAGAAGTTCCAAATTTAAGTCTTAGTACAAAATAGTTAGAGACTTAGACTCTGTGACAGATCACTTGTTATCCCTGTTTAAAAAAACCCAATCCTGTATAGAATCAGATCCCAATTGACTGTTCAGATTAAGTAACTCTGTTAGGTGAACAATCTGGCTAATGTGATGGTATACTTATAGATTTGCATTTTTGGTAGGACCGAGAATACTAGAGAGAGTGGAAATTGATCCAGAGCTGAGTGGGCAGAGCTGGGATACTAAGACTATTCTTTCATGGACAACTGAGGTTGTCTGTAGCGGTGAACTGGATTATTGCACAAATAGGTTGCTGGGTTTATGACAGCAGACAGAATCTGTGGCAAGTTGTCTCTTGGGAGCAGAGATGGTAAACTTCATAAGATGTCTGAAGAGTTGTAGAGAATGCAACAGAAGAACTGGTAGCATTGATTCACATGACAGAAATCTTAGCATCTTCTGTAGCAGGTGCAGGCTCACAAAAATGGACAGAAAAAAATGTGCAGAGAAGATGAGTTAACATCTGTAAATTCCTTCTTTAGAGAGGGAGTTCTATGCAGTGGGGATGGATTTTCTCAAAATGAAAATAGAACCAGTCTTTTGTGGCACCTGAAGTGGAAGGAGGCTGATACATGTGGAGCAGCACGTGGTTTGATGTAATTTATGCTCAGTGGATAAAACTATTAAAAACCCAAAACCAAATGTCCTCTACTTAAGCTGGTAAAACTAAGGTAGGAACTAATGTAGAAAATCATGTACAAACAGCCTAATTTAAATAGAAAAAGAACCAAAAGAAACCCCATACCAAGAAATGTGTTTGCTTCATTTGTGTGAAAAAACCTAGAAAGAATATTTTAAGTAAAATGGGAGAACTAGAAACTGGCAGAATTAACTTATTTGAAATTAGATAGAAGGAAAATAATTACAGGGACCTTATGACAAATTGAGACTAACGGAGGATTGGTGGAGGAGAATTGATTGTGTTGACTGAAGAAGTACTCTCTGTTCCAGAAAATGTTCAAGTCGGATCAGACTTAAATGCCTCCAAAAGTTATACGAAATCCAGATAGATTGAAGGACTATGTAAAAAATATGACATTGGAATTACATTAGCAGTTACTTGTCCAGGATGATGACGGTTAAGAGAAACTCTGAAAGCTGCAGACACAGACACTGAGGGAAGTCTTGGTGAAACACTGCCTTCCAGTTCTCCTGCTAGAGGAGAACACTGTGCGCAAAAAGAAGTGGCAGTGTATTTCAGGAATTCCCTTTCACGTGAAATTGGGACTTTTGGGATGTACTTGCTCTGCAGCATATAGAGAGTGTTGTTGGAAAATCTTCCAACTTGTTTGTGAAGTACATCATGTCCTGTAAGGATGCTGAATTTCTAAACCTGAAGGAAAACCATGCGATACAGAAATGTTTAATTAAAAGAAAAAAAAGGACTAAAGAAAATATTAAGAAACTCTTTGAAAAGAAGCTAAAAGATGCAGCTAGAGTGGAAAATATTTTCAGAGAGCTTGGGAGTTATTTAAAGACGCCATATTGGAGGCTTACAGTACATGCATGCTGCTTCATTAAATAGACTTCAAAAGACCCCACAAAATGTTGGCATGGCTAAACAGCAGAGTAAGGGGAGATGTCTGAAATAAAACATCATCCTTCTTGACTCTGAACTTTTGTCCAAATGATGAAAATAAAGAATAATAAAAAAGCTGGTGGATTAAACTTATAATTCTAATGAGGCAGGCAAAAAAAAAATTTATCAATAACTCCCAACAGGCATAAACACTATTGTTAAGTGTTTCTTCAAACTCAACAGAAAAGTTTCTGGAGTATTTGTAGGGACAGTAGACACCTGTGTTGTAAAAGGTGACTTTGGAGAATAGAAGGTCATAGCTGAAAAATGGATTTGCTTGCACCCACTTTGGCAACACTTAGAAAGGTCTTTATGCCAGAATATTTCTTAAGAAAGAGTGTGATAGAGTATATCACTCAAAACAAAACATCAGTGGAAGAAATTGCAGTACATTAAGGAAACAATGAACAAGGCAGCAGGATCAAATGGCATTCATCCAAGTGTTTTAACAGGAACTTGGGGATAAAGGAGCTAATGACTAGTGTGTTACTTGTTGGTTAGCATCGTCTTTCTGCTACAGGTAAAGAAGGTAGCTAGATGATACCAGCTTTTTAAAAAGGTAGAGGAAGTATTTGAGAGGCTTTACATCCATGAGCTTTGTGACCATACAACCCAAATTTGTAGAAATGATAATGAAGACCACAATTATTTCATTATTCCCTCTGTAAAGTCCTTTACTAAAGGCTTTTGGAGAGGCTAAGTTGCCTCTGGATAAAATGGAAAGCTTTATAAGGAACAGCTGGCAACAGATGGAAAGAGAGGGCAAAAATAGTTCATTTTGTTAATAGAAGGAGTAACCCATTGAATTCTACAAGTTTCTGTGTTAGCATTGGTACACAGATATAAAGAAAAGTATTTGATAATGAGTTTGTAGGTGTTGCAAACTTTACTTGGGTTAGTATAATGGCTAGCTATTTAAAGAAAATTGCGGATGCTGAGATTTTGGGTTATGTGGGTGAAAATCATATATGAAATTCAGTGTAGGTAAATGCCGAGTGAATAAGAAGTAGGAAAGAGATTTGTTTTGTAGACAATGAATGGCTCTGAACTGGTTCTTACCAACTGTGAGTGAAAGATGGAGTTATCTAGTACATAAAGATCAATGCAGTTCTCCATAGCAGTGAAAACAGCAAATCCAGTGTTAAGACTTACTAGGAAAGAAATAAAGAACAAACCAGAAACATCATACTGCTTCTGTAGAAATTCATGGCACGTATGCATCTTGAATATTCCTCATAGAGTTGGTATCCTCATCTCAAAAGGGGTACAGTAAACTAGAAGAGGTTCAGAGAGAAGCATTGAGAGTGACTTAAAGGCATGAAACAGCTTTTATGTGAGGAAAAATGACTCAGTTTTTTTTCTTCTTCTGCCTGGGAAAAGGATGACCGTGAAAGAACACAGCAGAGATCTATGCAATCATGAGTGAATAGGGAAGGATTACTTATCACTATTTTCCAAAGTACAAGAACTGAAGGAGTGGAGTACTAAGTAGGAGCAAAAGATGCCAAATCGAATCAGGGCAAACAAAAGGAGATACTTACTGTTGATTCTGTAAAGTGGGCAAGCGAGTAGAAGAAAAAGACCAGCAATGGCTGTTAAAAACAAAAATATCACCCATGGCTCAGGAAGTCCTTGGTAGATGTAAGTAGCTGGAATCAGAGGTTGAACATGCAAGAAATACTTCTGTGTGCACTCTTTACGCTTTACTCTAGACATCTGTTGTTTGTTGTGATTTTTTTTTTCTTTTTTATCAAAACATAGAGTTGCATTCATTATTTCTGAATGCATTTCCAACTATGTAAAGAAAAACACAGTAAGAAAAGACACATTTAAATTATACCAAAATCAAAGCCCCTGCATAGTTTGTCATATAGGATTTGTGTGAGACAGGTCTTAGTCGCAGTAATGAAGGTGTGGGGTGAACAGTGCCTTGCCTTAATGGATGCTGTCTCCATGCTCTGGACCTCCTTCACTTAAGAATACCCCCATGCCATCATATTATATGAAAATCTCCATACTGTTGGATATTGCAGTAGATAAATCTGAAATTTGATGTAGTGTGGCTGTTCTCAGAAAATTCAGGTTTTTACTTACTTCATGCTAGCACTGAAATTTCAGTTAGCGTCAGATGTTAATTCTGGTCAGTGTCATATGTTGAATTAAAAAAAAAAGCGTATTAGGTTGAAATTGTCCTTTCGGCAGTTCAGAACTGTTACTTCTATATGGAAAAATTAAATATGAGCTTGGGTATTAGACATTTAAATAAATTTTAGGACCCTTTCTGCGTGCATATAGTTCATATCAGAGAAAGAACCCTTAAATTTACATGGGTCAATAAAACAGTTGAAATCCTTGTAAAACTACCTCATGTCGTCATTTTTAATAGCTTGCTAACTTGTTGCATTAGTAATCAAGATGTTGACAGATACTCTCTTGTATTTATTTAGAACAATGAGTCACCGCTGCACTGATGAACTTTCTTTGTCAAATGATAGTTAAACATTGACATCAACAAAATAAATACTTGGGGAAAATACATGCGTCTGGTTTACTCCTCTAGTTTGTGTTGATTAATAACTCAGCTTGAAATCAAGACTTATTTTAACTTGTTCTCATTTCAGCTTTGGATAGATCACAGTCCAAGAGAGATGGAGGTTTTAAAAATAATTGGAGCTTTGATCATGCAGAAGACAGTGAAGGAGATGCAGAGAAAGAGTAAGGATGCTTTTATCTAGGCTATTAATAGTATAAGTGTACATTTATAAATAAATACTTTTTTGTAATTTATTGATAAGAAACAATATATAATATCTTAAAAACTTCGGTGATTAAGAAAAATGGTTTCAAAGAAGTAATTATTTTAAATAGTATTGCCACATAAAAGTGCTTTATAATATAAAGTTAATTGTGAACATGGGGCTTACAACATAGGGCACAGTACATTTCAGAAATGTTGCATTTGTCTTTGGAGCTACTGTGTAAGCGTAAGGAACACAGACGAGAAATATGTCAACATGCAAAGTAAGGAAATGAAAAGGTAGGGTATCCAAGCAGCTTCAACTTTTCCTTTAGTGGGGATGCTACTCAGTACTTCACAGTTATGGTTAAGGTACTTTAGTAGCCGTAGGCCTGTAGGCCTACATCAAGTTAAACTGAGTTTAAAAGACTCTAGTTTTTTGTCCATTGTGCTTATCTCACTGGATAGACTTAAGGCTGGTTTTGTTCCCTGATTATTTATTTCTTTACTTAGTTTGTTTGGGTTTTGACTAATACTTAAACCCTAGGTATGTAGTTTGAATACATACTTTGTCCCTGTGACATTTTATTGTTGCTGATACGTTTTCTCAATATTAATGTATTTATTTCCAAAAAGACTAATGAATTGTTAAAAGAACAACAACTTACGTGCATGAAAAATTCATGCTAGGTTTATTAGTTGTTCTTAGATATTTGTAGAGTAGAACCCGTAAGTTTAAGAAAAAATGCCATGGTTCTGTAATAAGGAAAAACTGAATCCTGTGGTTAAGTACAAAAATAGTTCTTATATGAATGTGTATCCTTTAATATTCTGCCAAATATTGTGCGTTGAAAGGGAGATGGGAAAATAACCAATTAGGCTGCAGCAGCAGGCTATGCTGTAATCTGACAAAAACATTAAGAAATACAATGTATTAGTCATTAAAAAATGAGTTCAGGAGTTCATTGAAGTGTGAGGTAAGCATTAAGAGCTTTTGTCAGAACTGTATCAGAACTTTAAACCACTTTTTAAAAGGTGCTCAAACTAAGGGCATTTTAGTTTTATAAAATTAAGCTTGCTTTTGTTTTTCACAATTATACGTCCATTTCTGGTGCATAGTAATATGTTTTAAGTGTAGTGGCAGTACATGCAAAACACAAATACTAACTGTATTGTTTGTCTTCAGAAATGAAAGTAACTCACGTTTGTAAGCATAGCAGCTTTTTTCCTTGTAGTAGTTTACTGCTGCTTTCCATCTGTCTCCAGCTGATGTTGACTTAAGAACACAGAATGACATATGTGTAGGGTAGTGATGCTAAAAAAAAAAAAGTTTGAAAAACTGATTATGGAACATATGTTTTATATAATTATATCTGATTTTAAGATTGTATTTCTGAGTGATTTTTCATTCCTTTCAAATATTTTGTATGATAAACAGTTTTCCCATAGCCAGTGTTGAAATTTTATTACCTACTCACATTAGTAATTTGTTTTTATACCTATGAATTATGCAGAATCTTATCTGGAAGTTTTGAAAAAAGAGTAGTTGAAAATTGATTTAAACTGGAGATCCTGTCTTTTTTGCTTACCCCTCCTTTGATACCACTTCAGGCAGCTTCTCACTCCCTCCAAACAGCTACATGTTTTAAGCTGCCCACGTATTTACATTTGGTAACACCTGGGGTTTTGTGTCTTAATGGCATTGTAAGCTTTGAGCATTTTGAAAGAAACCTGTGTATTTCTGATATGTTTTTATTTTGTATAACAAAATATTGACAGAAGGGAATCTTTAGAAAACAAATGATTTGACAGTACATTTTCTTTCTAAATTCCCTTAACCCTTAGCACATTTCGAAGATTAGCAGCTTCAGTTCATAGAATCGGTCTAGCCTAAAGCCTTGTGTCCCCCCAATATTTTGACTATACTATGCAATAAGTATACGTTCTGGCAATTTTTTTAAAAATGTTATTCTTATTTGCTTTGTTATGCTGATATTTACTAGCAGTGTCTGTAATTTACTGCATTTCTGTGTGGACAAAGCTGTAAATCTGAAGAAAGCATCTGGATGCATGTCATGCTTGTTGTTGAGGCACTAGCATTTTAATGTCTGACCTTATCACAGCTTTTTGCCCTCTTAATGGCAGACACACAATAAGTTTGTTTTGAACTGGCCCAAGAATAACATTCCAGCATTTAAATGATTGGCTGTGTTACCCCATGAGACCTGTGCTAATGTTGTTCGTCAATACTGGATGTCTGCTTGGATTGTCTTTCCTCGGTGAGATGAACACAAAATATGTGGCTAATGACCTCCTACCAAAGCAATTTTTAGAATAGGTAGATTATTTTGAAAGAAGTGTGTCGTTGAACTTGGGGAATTAGACGAGCTGTATCATAATGGTCAATGTCAAGTAATGAACACAAAAAGAGTAAAGTACTTTGTAAACTGAAGAAGATTTGGAAAAATTAACGGGCACTCAACACAATATGTACATTTTAAATGCTGCTAAAGTTGATACTTGGCATGGAGCTAGAGTTACTGAAATGGAAGATGATAATTGACAAGTATCTTATCCCAAAGTAAATGCCTGCAGATAATTTTCAGTCCACTTGAAAGAGTAAAAGTAACATTTTTGATGATTTACAAGATTTCATCTACAAGGTAGCCATCAAGACGATAGCAAGTGATTTGACACTTTTCTTGCTTTGTACTTGGAGATCTCACAGGAGAGAAACCTTTATGTAGAACAATAGAAAAAAAGACCAGTTGGTCAGTTGAACACTGAAGCCTGGGTAGACCATCACAGAATAAATGATGGAAATTATATGTGTCTTCTGTAGCAGAAGACATGAAAGGATGGCAGACTTATGCAAACATGGCCAAAGTAATATATTAATTAAATTGATTTCTGAAACTAACATGTTATAAGATGCTTTCTAGTTTTACAGATTATTGTTCTTGAAGTGTCTTGGATAATTTATATTTACTTCCTTTTTAATATCTGGGTAAATGTTTTTGAAATATGTCTTGATATGCCCCACAGTGGTTTTGTAAACGGATGGGCCAAATTTTCTCTTGGCTGTTATGCTGGTTTTTTTAATAGTCCAGACTTGGGCCTTCGCCTGAGATTTGTTCAGTAGTAGCCTTATCAAAAAAAATGTGTGTCTCTAATTTATTTGCACTATGGTATCCTTTCTTAACTAACGTTTCCTTTCAAATTTTTTTTTTTTCCTTTTGTTTAGAGGGATAAACTGCTTGTTCACTTGTATTCCTGACTGGAAAAGCAATGATACTTTTTTTTGTTTTTACAATTTCTGTTTAGCTTTTTTCCAATACTTTTTTCCTTTTTATGCTTTTGTCACACCACCCTCCCACCCTCCCCCCCCTCATTTTTATATAGATGTTTTATCCCTCTTTTGTGACTCTGTTAGTAAGGCACTATAGCCTTTAAATTGATAAAAAACTATTTGTTCAGATCTTCAGTTCTTAATTTTTAGCAGTTTTATTTAAGGGTTTTTTTTAATAGGATGGCATTGTGCATGAGTTGAATAATACTGCTACTTCTTTTATGCCTCTGGTATCATGGCTTTTTTAAATGTGCTGCCTACCACCATGTAATTTAAAATAAAGAGAGTACACAGTGTGCAGTGAGAGGAAATATGTCAGCCTCCTGTTTTTGTATATAAGAGTTTTGAGAAAGAAATTCCAATTACGTTTGAAACGTGACTGAATCAGTTGGTAGTTGATAGAAATATGCTTGCAGCTCATTGGAGTGTAACCTTTATGATCAACAGAAGTTTAAAGTTTGGGTTGCTTGTAGATATTAGTGAAAACATGGTCTATTAAACTGAGGTATCTAACAAGCTATTACACAGTTCTTAATGTTTTAAAATATTAAACAAATGACAAGTGATTAGAGATAAGTAAATGGAATATTTTTTTTTCTTGTTCATTGCCTACATTTGAATGCATAATTATGAACTCCCCTTTGGAAAGGACTCAGTTTACCTAAATTACTTCTATGTTTTTCTTAATTTTTGTTAAGACTTTAATTTGTTATAAAATTTTAATTAAAGTATTGAAAAGTTAGAAATTATAGTTCTAATATGAAAATATCTCTCTCTGATTCCCTGGTTAAAGGTGACAAAGTGTGGAGGCATAGCTTCCTTCCAGCAAGACCACTGATGTTTCATTTCAGTAGTGTTAAAACATTATTGTCTGGTATGTGGGAGTGTGGTATAGTGGGTTTTTTTCCTGTCTGTATAATTTACATCATTTAAGCAGGCAACTGTAAGCATGTGATACATGAGCAAGTAGACATTACTCAGTTGCTATGTATTCTGCTGTCTGAAAAAACAGCCTTTCTGGTACTGATGCCTATACTTTGCATTCCTTAAGATCTAAAAATATTGGCTTTTTAAAAGCATCCAATTCCCAAATATTTTTGTAGTCATGTTATTTTAGTTGCATCATAAGAGTTATTCTTGTTCAGTTTAATTTAAGGATTTTTTCAGTGTTTTGTTCATTTGCAGTCTGTTACGTTCTCTCACCCACCCAAACAGCCTTTGTTAAAATGGTTGCAGTATTGAAGCTTGAAGCTCTAAAAGCCTCTGTACAAGGGCATTTTGAAAATAGTCATGATTTTTGTACAAGCTGGAGCTGAAGAAGGAAAACATATCTAGAGGTGGAGTGATCTGGCTAGGTCAACACAGTAGGTGAATGCCAGAGCTGCAGGTACCTACTGCAGGCTGCTATTCATGTCTGTGCTGCAGGGTTTTGTTTATGCTTTAGGATCTGGAAAATTTCTGAAATCGTTAAACTCATTGTCTTCTGATGAAGGGTTGAGAAAGCTCAGCGAGCCTCCCTTGAAAGAATAAGCTATTCTGGAAGAGAGTATAAAAAAGGTTACAGTATTTTAAAATTTTAATATCCATGGATAGTCTGTACAGAAGTACAACTATACTGTTTTGTCTTTGTGACACTTTGCATTGGAAATTAGTGATGATCCACTACACCGTTCATTTTACCATGATGCACCTAGAATTGTTGTGGTCTGTAGATGAAAGGATAATGCAACAGTGCCACTGGCTAAGTGTTGACATTTACATCATTCTTCCCATATCAAAATCAATTGTGTGCACAATCTCATCTCCTGAGGCTTCAAGGTCTCAATTCTCACCCTTTGAGTCAAGAACTTTTTTCTTTTATTTTATTTGATGTAGGGATATCTGTATTATATAAGGTGGAGAAATAAACTGTAACATGATGTGAAATCTTGTGCATGGAAGAAGTTTTTAGGAAATTGCGGGGGTGGTACTGAGTGGTTACCTATATATAAAGAGCTAAAGCCACTACGTATATTGCAATCAACATGCCATACCTGCAGCTAAGAAATGTTTCCACCTTTACCTCCATCATTGTTTCTCTTGTGTAGCTGTTTCCTTAGAAGTCCTGGCATAACTGCTTGTATTCTGAAGTAATTTCTGCCTGAATGATCTTAATTAAAAACCCAAATTACAAGGTGGCAAATACAAGGTGGCTAAAGTTGTGTTATTTTGTTGTGACCAAGAGAAAAGTAACCTTATCGGATTGATGAGAAGCGATTATCTGCAGGTTGCTTCTCCTGGAAGCAAGAATGTGGTAGCCTAATCGAGGTGCTATCAGTATAAAATGTATGATTGGGGTTTTAATTTAAATATTTAAGATTATTTGAGGATAATTGTCTATTACTGAAAAGAGTACATTTTCACAGTATCATGGGGTGGGTTTCTTTTTTTATATTTTCTTCCCCATTGTAATAGCTTAAGATTACAGACAGAAGTACTAAAGAAACGCAGTTTAATGAGCAGTTGAGCCAAACTGAATACACTGTTTTTAGGAAGACATATTTTGGCCGTAATTCCTATGGGATAAAATTTACTTCCACGAAAATTTTTCTTCTAAAGCACTGTGAAGTTTGCAGTTTTGAACTACATACTTGAACACTGATATGCATGAACAAACTAAGACTATGTTTTATAGGTTAATTTAGTATTTGACTCAATTTATGCATAGGGTTGTATAGAATCTTTCATGATGTCAGTAACATTGGCATAACAATATTGAAGGTTCAATAATATTCTCTATTTTGAATTAATAACATCCTTTTAATTTTGCTTTTTGTGAAATAATTTGATGTACACTTTAAGTTCAGGTTCACATAATATGTCTTGATCACTACGTTGCCCAATTTATGTTCCTGATGTTTTGGGCATATATACACAATATATATGTGACGCATTTAAATTTAAAGAGGGAAGGAAAAAAAGCCCTTTGTGTGTTTAAAATGTTTTGCTGGTGTTCTGTTTCATTTACAATGTATCTGCTTTTCTCTCCCGTACTTACCTAGTGAGGCAAATCTGCTCAGCATAGATGACAGTGATGGGCCTTTCAGTCCCAATGAAGAAAGAAAGGTAAGTACTCTATCTGGTGGTGAAAATGTATCTTTAAAGCTTGCTAGGTTTGTAAACAATGTTGCTTAGTCATCTGTGCAGTATTATAAAATGAAAGTTTATGTGTTGATTTAGCAACATTTGCTCAAGCTATCTTTCTGCCTACCCTTAATGTTTTTGTTCCTCACGCTCCTGTTAGTTTGTATAGTATTCTGAAAATATGAGCATGAATAACTAGTTTTAAGTGTAGACAATTATCATTATTGGGATTATATTTTTTAATTAAAAATATTAATCCTTGTATCCCATGATTGCTTACTGTCATATTCCCAGTTTTGTATGCGTATATATGTGTGTGTGTGTATATATATGAAAAAGGAGATGATAGATAGGTAAACCCCATGCATTTTATGGTTGTTTTTTTTAAATGTATACCAGAATCGCTTACAACTGCAAGATGCTTCATAATACTTTGAAAATATTCATATTTTGTTCAGTAAGGAATTCTAGTGAGTAAGGGTGTAGACGGGGTGTGTTTTACGTGAAGTTTGGTACAAAAGCAGTCTGAAAATGAAGTCAAAGTAATATTTATGTGAATGTTTTCCAATTCATTTTTTCCTTTTAACTTTTATACAAGTATTTTAATATATTTGAATTCTGTTATTACAGTCACTTCGTTGTCGGCCTGGAGCTGTCGGCACCAGTGGTGATTTCATAAAAACATATGCGAGGCGAGGCAAAGCTGCAAGCTTGAGACTTTTTAAAGGGAACTCAATTGGCCTCAACATGATGGGAAACAGCAAGAAACTGAGGTACTACATTTAGCTTTCTGTTTACTTACCTACTTGATCATTGATATAAATCAATGCTAAATGAACAGAATTTGTAGTACATTTGCATTATCTGCTGTGCATTCTAAGAAGCTACACTGTTCTGTGCTTCTGAGCAAAGATAGAAAACTAGATTGTTAAGGTCCTTCCTCTTTCAAGAAGTTAAATAGTACATTAGTAAAGTACCAGAAAATTATTTAAATAGAGTTAGAGCACTCACTGGCATACTTGTCAGTGCCCTAACAATGTTGTCTGCATGTGCTATTGTTTCCTCTATACAGTGCTAGCAGGTAGGAGAATATTTCTAGCATCCCCATCAATAATTTCTTCTTTCCATGACTGTGAATTGACAAGGTTAACTAAGGATGCATTTTCTGTTTTTCTTGCTGCAAGATTTCATTTGATTTAGGAATCACAGGCTGTTCCTTTAAAGGATTCAGCAAATATCCATACTCCTACATGATAGGATGAGATTGTCACTTGCATTTAGACCTGACAGGAACAGTGTTTGAGCATTCAGTGCTGTACTTGCTTGTTACTACTGTCCCTAACTTGTAACAGACTGATGTCTTTATTTAGTATATAATAAAAAGTGATACGTTCATATAACTTCCTCTGGGAGTGTTTCATATTGCTACAGTGCACTCAATTTGGTTACCTTTGAAGGAAGGAAAAGTTCATAAGAGAGCTAGCTGTAGTTGTGCCAGTCATCAAATATCTAACCCATACATAGTTGTTTGAGGGATGTCCTTGTCTTCATTCTTGCATGCGGATCCGTAGAGCTTGGTTGGTTAGTGGGACCATCTTATCACAGAGTCATTTGAGAAAATAAATCCTTGAAGTCTTGTTTGATGTGTGTCCTCTCCTGCTGTTCTGTCTGATGCACAGAAAACAAATCCAGAATTTCCAGTCTCGACTGGTGGTCCGTCAGTTTGATAGGGAAGAACGAATACAAGATTTGTACATACTTCAGTCAAAATAAGGACTGTAGTCCCAGTAGTAGTAATTGTAACTTATTCCCGCATATTCTTCTTCTGCCTTCTATGATGTTATGACTGGTTGGCTGAATGAGGGGAGAGCCGTAGATGTAATCTACCTTGACTTCAGCAAGGCTTTTGACACTGTCTCCCATAACATCCTCATTAGGAAGCTGAGGAAGTGTGGGTTAGATGAGGTGACAGTGAGGTGGATTGAGAGCTGGCTGTGTGATAGGGCTCAGAGGGTTGTAATCAGTGGCACGAAGTCTAGTTGGAGGCCTGTAACCAGTGGTGTCCCCCAGGGGTCAATACTCGGTCCAATTTTGTTTAATATATTCATTAATGACCTGGATGAGGGGACAGAGTGTATCCTCAGCAAGTTCGCTGATGATACCAAACTGGGAGGGGTGGCTGACTCTCCAGAGGGCCGTGCTGCCATCCAGCGTGACCTGGACAGGCTGGAGAGCTGGGCAGAGAAGAACCTAATGAGGTTCAACAAAAGCAAGTGCAGGGTCCTGCACCTGGGGAGGAAGAATGCTGGGCACCAGTATAGGTTAGGGGTGGACCTGCTGGGAAGTAGTTCTGAGGAGAAGGATCTGGGGGTCCTGGTAGATAGTAAATTATCCATGAGCCAGCAATGTGCCCTTGTTGCCAAAAAGGCCAATGGAATCCTGGGCTGCACAGGGAAGAGTGTGGCCAGTAGGTCGAGAGGGAGAGAATGACCTCCCTAATCTGCACTGATGAGGCCACGACTGGAATACTGTGTCCAGTTTTGGGCTCCCCAGTTCAAGAGGGACAGGGAACTGCTGGAGAGAGTCCAGCGTAGGGCAGCTAAGATGATTGAGGGATTGGAGCATCTCCCTTATGAAGAAAGGCTGAGAGAGCTGGGACTTTTTAGCCTGGAGAAGAGAAGGCTGAGGGGAGACCTTATTATGGGGTACAAGTATCTAAAGGGTGGGTTGAAGGAGGATGGAGCCAGACTCTTTTCAGTGGTTCCCAATGACAGGATGAGGGACAATGGGCACAAGTTGGAACACAGGAAGTTCCGTTCAAATACACAGAAAAACTTCTTTATGGTTAGGGTGACAGAGCACTGGCACAGGCTGCCCAGGGAGGTTGTGGAGTCCCCTTCTCTGGAGATTTTCAAGACCCGCCTGGATGCAGTCCTGAGTAATGTGCTCTAGGCAATCCTGCTTTAGCAGGGGAGTTGGACTAGATGATCTATAGAGGTCCCTTCCAACTCTGAAAATTCCGTGATAATAGTCTGCCTTGTTGAATTTCAAAACCTAAATGACCCTTCATCCACTATCTTAACCAATTATGAGAACAGGGCTCTAATTTAGTTTCTCTGTAGCTTGTGGATGGTCTTAAATTCATGCATACTCTTAAAAAAACACAACAACAAACCCAAAACAAAACTAACCCCCACAGATCCTGAATTTTCTTATAAAAGAAGACCAGTTATGAACACTTTCTTGTTAGGAACTACTGCTGTAAGGACCACATAAACAATAGTTTAGCTTATTAGGTGAATAAAGGTTATTCTTATCCGGCATTTTTGGTTTTTAGTGGCTTAGTTTTGACAAAGAACAGTGAAACTTTCATTGATGAATAAAATTCTGCACTCATAATAGTTTGAGTTATTGTTATTATAACCAACATGCCATTGTATAGGGGATTGTTTGGGTATATGTAATGTATATTTGGAACAGTAACTGCAGGATATTAAGTATTGTATACTAGGTTATTTTGAATAATCTTAAGTATCTGTCTTTAATACTTTATTTACATTTTGTTAAGTTGTCAATTGTCTTCTTGTCAGAAGAGTTGAGATTTCTAGCTAAATGTTGTATTAATAAAGACAAAAAAAGGCATGTAGACTTATATAAAAGTATTAGTCTCTTCCATCCCATCACTGTTTAAAAATTCACCTCTGCCCAGAGTTTTCTTGTATAGGGTTTGTTCGTATAAACCTAAACCAAAGTCACTGCCTTCCTAATGTCCAATAAAACATAAAAGCAACCATTGCATTCCCTCCGCAGATGTTGCAGACCTGATCAGATCCACAGATCAGACATGATCAGGCATTTACGAAAAAGATTTCACTGAGCTTTTTGGTGAGAGTGCACGTACATTTTCCCTGCCTTCCTTCGATGGGAATACAGACAATGTCTTGGTTTTTGAGATAGACTAATAGGATGTTATGTGGAACTTTAAATCTTTTTAAAAATAAAATAGATATTATAATGGCAAGTATTTTTGTTATAGGTTAAAAGTTGTGCCATTGCACAGTCTGTTATTTTTCAACACGTTTAAGCACTTCCTTGGCAGCTCTTGCTAACTCTGAACATGGGTACTTCCTTCCATCCCTTTTTTGAATTCTTTTTACATTTACATAAATTAGCATAGTACTTAATTATCCTTGATTTATGCTATGCAAATGATGTTTTGTGTTTCAGTCTTTAATTTTTAGTACACACAACAGATTTATAAGATTATATCCAGATTTCTACCTTGCTTCTCTTCAAATTGGCCAGTTCTTAGGGAATCGCCCTGGTTACTTCCAGTCTTTAGGATTCTGTTCTTGAATGTAGACGTAAAGATACAAATGCCTGTTACAAATCTGTCAGGACTTCTTTGATCTGTTTTAGTACTGAAGAAGCCCGTGAATGTACTCTTTTTTNACCTAACCATTTAAAATAAGATTCCTCTAATCCTCTGGAACCTAGAATTTTCTTCTGTCTGTCTGTGGGATTTGTAGTGAAATCCAACCTTACTACATAATTTTTCTCCCTTGTCTATTAAAGCAGTCATACTTGACTGTGTATGTTTTTCTTAAGTTCCAGAAAGGTATGTAGGTTTTATTTTGTTTCTAAGGTAAATAATTGCTGAGGGCTTTTTAGACAGTCTAAGCACTTAGTTCAGACATTGTTACTTGGATTGGGACTTCCTTCTATTGACAAATACTACATTATAAACTTAAGACTTAGTATGATTTATAAAATTCAACTAAAAATAAAGTAAAATATATTGCATGTACGTTACCTTACTTAAAGGTCACATGATCTACTTTGAACGCAGGCATCTGCCTTCTGTCTAGTACTGAGCTGCATGCTGAATTTAAATAGAAAATATAAGTATCCACTTTCTTCTTAATAAATTGTCATTAATGAAGGAATTTAGTTGGGAATAATGGATGTGTGTAGACCACTATGACTGCCTTAAACACTTGGTAGTATGAGTTTAAATCAAACATTATTTAACTCCTTTTCAGATTTTGGTCACTAGGTCTGCTTGGAAATGTGATTATGCTATAAGTGACTATTTTGATTTAATAACTTAATTGTGATACCATTATATCTTTCATAACTACTGATTTGTGGATTTTGTTATGATACATCAAAGGTTTTTGATCCAGTCACTGTCTGTAGTGAAGAATGGTGGTGTGTTCACTTTGCCATGCAGCATGGAAGGTGCTTAATAGTTGTCCTTTCAATATCTGGACTCTTCGATGAGAGAAAAATCTGAAGGTTGATCATGCAGTTAAGCTGCTAGGTTTAGTACAAGAAGATCAGATACTTGATGAGGTTCTTGAGCTGTTCATGGTGATTTTGCTTGTACTGCAGAGCTTGTACTGCGTCCAGCTCTGGAGTCCCCAACATAAGAAGGACATGGACCTGCTGGAGCGTGTCCAGAGGAGGGCCACGAGGATGATCCGAGGGCTGGAGCACCTCTCCTATGAGCAGAGGCTGAAAGAGTTGGGGCTGTTCAGCCTGGAGAAGAGAAGGCTCCGGGGAGATCTTATTGCGGCCTTCCAGTCCCTAAAGGGGGCCTACAGGAGAGCTGGGGAAGGACTTTTTACTAGGGCATGTAGTGATAGGATGAGGAGGAATGGCTTCAAACTGGAAGAGGGCAGGTTTAGATTGAACATTAGGAAGAAGTTTTTCACTTTGAGGGTGGTGAGGCACTGGAACAGGTTGCCCAGAGAAGTTGTTGAGTCCCCATCCCTGGAGGAGTTCAAGGCCAGGCTGGACGTGGCCTTGGGCAACCTGGTCTAGTGGGAGGTGTCCCTGCCTATAGCAGGGGGGTTGGAACTCGATGATCTTCAAGGTCCTTTCCAACCTAAACCATTCTATGATTCTATGATTCTATGATTTTTATCACAAAGTCTTTTTTTTTCCACTTTGTCTACAGAATAGGGATTAAAAGCTCTTTAGATCGGTGGAGTTTGACTGAAATTAGTATTATTGTAGTACAAATATTCCCTAAAATTCAGAGAATGAGTGATAGGAAGATGGGATATGCAAGGACAGTGAGAAGAAATTTTCCCTGTACATGTCCACTTGCATGTACAAAAATTTAAACCAACCAAAAAGTTATCACCTGTTTTCTGGTTAAGCAAATCCAGTATCAAACTCTAACTTAACCGTAATAGTTTTGTGGTTTGGAGGTTTTAATCATAAGGTCTTATTTTGAATTGCTTTTATCTTTGCTAGTTTTCACTAACTTGTATAAAAACTTCTCACCTTATTAAGTCCCTTTTAGAACTTTTTTTTTGGTAATATTTCATAAAAAAAGTTAATTTGATGAACAGCAGAATTAATATAGTCTATAGTTATGTCCTTTGTTCCTCAAATTTCATACTTCCATTACTTCTAGATCCATCCCTTTGCCCAGCACAAGATTCCTCTGTGCTTTGCCTGTTGAATGTGTGGTGTTAAGAAGGTCCTAAGATCAGCTGATAGAATGTGATAGTGTAACCTTATTTTCATCAGAGCCTAGACTTTAAATGATTCTGTGGTTTCTGAGGTCACATCAAGGAGATACATATCGTTAATACATTGTAAGTTCTTTGAGACTTTTAGAACATTTGTTCTTTCAAGGAACTTTCTGACCATTACAGTACCCTGGCTTTAGTGTTGTATGTTAATTTTCTTGAAACTGTGCTGAAACTTGAAAGCCCAGATTTCAGTTTGGATGTGCCCATTTTGCAACTTGCTAGGACTTTATGATTAAATTTTCTGGTGATTCTGTCTGCACTGGGTATGTTCTATTCAAAGAACAGGATTATAGAGCAGATTGTATTTTACTGCTGTCCTACTTGGAAGCATATCTGATGCCATATGAACCATTTAAGTGTGCCATCTACAACAGTCTGCTTTGATTCAAATCTGATCACCCAGCAGGCTGTGATATTCTATTCCAGCAATTACTGGAGTTTCTCCCTACTTGAGTGTGAGGCAGAAAGCAGAAGCACTGCTTAACAGGTTTTTTTTTGTGCTGTAGGGGCACAAGAGTTAGAGTTTCCCAATCACAATAGTTTGGCGAAGCTCTGATTCAACAAATAAAATGAAAAACATGAGGTTAGGTTTGTTTATAGACTTGCTTGCTTGTTTAAACTCCTTAAGTCTTAAGCATTTGAGAAGGCATTGCTGCTCTTTGCTTGTGTTTTCTTTTATAGTATCTCTTTCAAAGACATTAAACTGGAAGACAAAGAGGATTTGAGACACCCTAAAGTATTTAGGGCAGGTAGCTGTCGGCTTTTTGTTTCTCAAGTGACAACATTAAACCAAAGGTTGACTGTAAATTCATATGGATGGTGACTAACCAGCTAGAGTTGCATAGTCTTGACTTGGAAGCATGTGTGATGAGTGTGTTTACCTTTCAAGGAGTTGGTGATTGAATGGGATGCTCTTAGGTTAGTTTTGAGAAGTTGAACTTTTACCTTGGAATGTTTATGATGTTTCTAAACTTCATATTCTAGAAAAGAGAGTTTTACCATTTGGTTGGTTTTGATATGTCTTGTTCTGTTACGTTCATGGTTATGTTATGATCAGTCAGATCATAACAGTCATCAGTCAGAAATCCTCTGAAAGCTTCTAATATTAACTTATGATACTTGATATAAGGCTCCCAAAAGGATTTGTAGCTCTAAACTGAAAAGAAATTTAAAAAGCAATCCAGCAATTTGCTTAGTTTCACCTTTTGGGGTGAGGAAGGATTAGGAATTGGTTGTCAGCTTTTGGGGGAATTATGGTACTTCAGGTTTTTTCATTGTCCGTAACAGGACAAACAGCAGGAGCAAAAATTCTGTTGAATAATATTTCTGAGAAATATTTTTATCAATCAGAATGCTTTATTTAGTGCAAGTAAAATTTCCAAGCAATTTTACAAGCAAAATTTAAGTATTGTAGTTCCATAATTTGAAACAGTTGGCATTACCAACATGCTGTCTGGTAAAAGTTGCATGTTTTTTGAACACTTCAAATCTAGTATTGTGTGTCCTGTCCAGAAGTGCGCAGGATAATTGTTATAGTCTAATGATCTTCAAAGGAGTACTATATTATTGATCTTTATATCAGCTTTTACTAGAGATGGTAATGGTAAGTAATCTTCTCTCCAGAATTACATGTTTTACACAGTAATGAGATTAAAGTGTCAAAAGGCAACAAATGAAGAAATCAAGGAAATGCTAAAAGTCATTGGTGAATATACTGTCTCTCTGCAGAGTCCTGCTGAAACATTTGAACACTGGAGAATCCTTCCCTTTTCTTTTTGAGCTGTGTTGTTGTTTCAGTTACCAGCCATCTTACATCCATAAATTTTCTGTGTTCGTTTTCCCTTACGAGTAGTAAGATGAGGGAAATTCCTGAATGTGCAATTCAGTGTTGGCATGTTGTGCCCTTTAAGTCATCTTAATAAAGTTAATATTATGCCTTAATAAAATTTATGGATTGAAGTATAAAATTAATTATAAATGGTTATAGTTCATTTAAAAAGGCAGTGTGTTTTGTAGTGATGAAATTGAGTAAAGGAGGGCTTTAAGGAACAGATTAATAAAAGGAATATTTTAATAAATATTTTAATAAATAAATAAGCTTTAATAAAAGGAATTTTAAAAATTCCTTACTTTTTCTTCCAGGAAAAAGATTAATTGTGTATATTCTTATTTGTCTATTTCATTCTAGACTGAATGTTTTTATGCCTGTCAGAGGATCCTAATAAGTTGTATTACTGATTTAGAAATACTTTGTTGAATTTTGGTTTTGTATGGCTGTTATTGTAAAAGCAGGACACCACATTTTTAGCTAAGACAATGTACAAATACACCAGAGTCTTTTCTTTAACCATTTCTCTGTACGTTTGCAGTGAAAATGCTCAGAATATGTCTTGTCCTGTAACCGTGGTACATGGTAGACGTTTTCACCATGCACATGCACAGACAGCAGCAGTAAAAACAGCAGCCCAAAGGTAAGATATAACATTTGTTTCTCCAGATGTTCCAACTGAAAAAAGTCCTTTGTGGTTTTGTATGTAATGGTTTTCCTCATGCTATGAAGTGTTTTAAGGAAACATAAGTAATTACACGGTGCATTCTTGATCATGAGCTTTGATCTTAAATACTTAAGTTTCATAAAACTTAACATTTATGACTTATATAATCTTAGAATTTACTAATTTTAAAGCACACTATGGCACATATTCAGTAGGAGAGCACCTACTAATGTAAATACAATAGAAAATACTTTGAAATGGACAAACATAGTATGCAGTAGGAATTCACATAACTGACAACATGATCACCAAATACTAGTTCACAGAAACACCAGCTTGAATAAGATCCATCTAAAGATTAAGTTATAGATCTGTTGATCCTATATAGTCTGTAAATACAGCATAAAGATACAAACTGGGACATCTCACAGAAGCAAAGTTTTGCATTTATATAAATAATTGTTAGAATGGACAACTGGAAATTGGGGAATCTTACTCAGCTATGCTGAATTAAACTTAATTATTTTGAAAACTTAAAACTATATCAGACTTCTACAAATTGCAGGGTTGTTTTTAATTTTTTTTTTACAGTATTTTCACACCCAACATGTATCACAAACATATGAGCTAACCATTGCTTTAAGGGATTTTCTTTCAACATTTGTCCATTCAGAGCTCTTTTTATCTATGAATTTCGTGGATTTCCACCAGCCCACGAGTGCTTCATCCTGTCAGCATTTTGTAGCCTCCTTTTTCTGCCCTCTTTGTACCTTTCTGGTTTTTAGTGTAGATTTTTTGGGGGTGGTGGATCATATGTAGGCATCATCCTCTCTTTCATCCCACTTCCCTTGCTTTCATTTGCTATCTTCCAAAAAACAAAGCCCATATACTAATGTGAGTGAATGATTTGATCCAAACATGCATTAGGGTAATCTGGCATTGAAGAAACAGACTGAAAAATGGATTTTGCAGTCCTGTCCCTGAGGACCTACACTATTGTTGCCTCCTTCCATTTCAAGCTGTACTATCATCTCTAAATGGAAAATAGCACGGACATTTCCTTCCCCCTAGTAATACCGGATGCAGTAGTAGAGATCTCCCTTTTCTTTACATTTCTTCACATCATTGCAGGGCAGGGTTGACTGAGGAGGATTGGCAGAACTTTTCCCACAAATTAACTGAAAGATGAGGTTTATGTTAGCAGCGTGGTTTAGGCTGAACCAGCTGTGCTCTTTTCTTCTTGCATGCAGTCCTTTTTAGAATATTTTTGTTCAGTGTTTCATTGAGGAAAGCATGGGGCATCTCTTAAGTATTCATGCCTTTACCATTCACTTTATTTTTTCTTTTTGTAATTCTAAGGGATAAAAACTTGATCTGCAGTGCTAATTAAAATGATTTGAAGTAAGCAAAATCATGCAAGACTGCTCTTTCTTGGATCTCTGAATGCTGACCTTAATAATGTTAGTGTACTTGATTAAACTTTGTTGTAAGATGGTTCTGTGAAACAGCCATTATATCTAGTTAGGCGCTGTAGGCTTCTTCAGTATGCAAGAGAGTCTGCTCCAGAGATTCTTAATCTTGAGAGGATGTTAGACTTGCCAGCTTGCCTCTCTCACCTATGCGACTTGCTGCTTTATAAGCCTACAATGTAATGTGGAGGAAAAAAAAAAAAAGTAGTGACTGCATATGTGTGACATGCAAAAATAAAACTAATGCATATAGGCAAGCTGAATATTGCATGAAGTAATTGGATAGTAGTAATCTTGAACATTTCTAAATGTGTTTTCTTCTAGGGTTGTTAGTGTTAACATTAACAACATTGTAGTGTACATTAACAACAGACAGTTAACTCTTATGCTAAGAATATTTTGGGAGTTTCAAAAGCAGGAAATACTCATAACAATTCCAAGCAATGTTTTGCTGCTGGAGGATGTCAGAACCAGCATGATCTAATTGACTGAGGGTGAGCTTTACATAGGAACTATGCAAAGGATTAATTCCAGTATCTTTTGCCAGTTGACTCAATTGACTGCTTTTTAAAAGATTCTAAATCTGTTTCTGAGTTAGAGGGTTGAAAATAATGAGAACATAGCCTCCTGACATACTTTTTTTTTAATTAAAAAAGAAGGGGGGATCTCAAGGCTTCCTGGTATGGAAGATGTAGGTTTATCAATGAGGAGACAATAGTTGTTAGAAAAAAATAACTAAAATAGGACTGTAAAACTGTTCTATACTAATTGTCAGGCAACACAAAGTTGTGTTCTTTTACGTTGTTTGTATTTGTAGACTTGTTTTATGGTATGGTGATCAGTAATCAGGGGAATCAGGGGAAAATAGTTTTAAGTAACCTAACATATTGTTCTTAAATGTATAGTGGATTACTGAAAGGATAACCAAAAATAAAAATGTGATTAAATTAATTCTGAGCAGATTGAGTCTCTGGCACTGACATTACAGATTTTGTTATTTATGCTAGGTTCTTTAAGTGGGGATGGTGTCACATGGGGCAACCTAATTATAGAATCATAGAATGGTTTAGGTTGGAAAGGACCTTGAAGATCATCGAGTTCCAACCCCCCTGCTATAGGCAGGGACACCTCCCACTAGACCAGGTTGCCCAAGGAAACTTATGAAATTCAGTTATAATCTCTACCAAGTTGAATTTGGAGCTTGTGATACATACTGTATTTCTCATCTTTCTCCAACTTTTTTGCACATGCATGTTAATTTAAATTCTGGTTGAGTATCTGTTTCACTCATGATTCAAATATAAGCTTCCAGTACAACAAAATTGGACATTTCAAAATAATACTTTGATAAATATTATTCATGTTTTTTTCCAGTGAAATATGGGGATGAAATTAAAATTTGTCCACTTCTGATACAACAGATTTTCAGATACAGCGTCGCCTAGTGTTGTACTTGGTTCAAACTATTTTGCTTCATTTAATAGACGCATAGTTCTATCTTATGGTATTGACTGACTGTTTTCCAAGTCTTGGCATTGGAACAGCGTGTATGTACAGCATGTCTAACAAATGTTAATGCATGGGCTGCATGAAGCAATTTGTAGGGACACTGCTCGTTATAATTCCTGGTTCTGTCCAGGATTCTCATTCTTTCTGAGATGTAAAAGTGAGAATTCTTTTGAATGCGTTATGTTAATACGGGATTTGGTGGACTTGGCAGCATTAGGTTTATGGTTGGACTCGATGATCTTAAAAGCCTTTTCCAACATAAATGATTCTATGATCTTAAAACAAGCAAGGCATCTAATGTAATGGCAGTGTACAGTATCAGGCATTCTGAAAATTTTTTCATGCCTTTAAGTTTCCTTAGCATTAAAATTTACAATTCTTAACAGAGTGACTCTTTACAGCACCTGCAAACAGTTAATCCAAGTTACATATTAACTGTGCCAAGGATACAAAGATACTGGATATGACTCCATATGGACATGGTTTGGATCTGACTGGATTTATAAACTTGGATGTGACTTGCACAAAAACAGTGTTTATTGTTTGTAAAGGCTAGGTCGAGTTGGAAGCAATTTTTCCCTGCTTTCATGCAGCATTGGCTGATTACCCCCATCCCAGTCGAAGTTGTAGTCATCACATTCAGTTTTGCATTCCTTTTACTCTCTTCCCAGAACCCAGAGCACTGTGGGGATTGAATGTGTTTTCATACTGTACTGTGTAGAATTATCAGGATTACCTTTTTACCTGGTTTACTTTCAATCCTGACGTTCTTCTTGGTAACAGAGAGTTAGAGTTTGCTTTATTCTTGTGAGTGTTCTGGTTGTAAAAGGAAAGGAGGGTGAGTTTCTATTACTCTCTAATATTATCACTCTGTTTAATTTGACCGAAGTAAAACAGGAAACAGTTTTTTCTGTTTTAGAATACTGTTAGCGTAATGCATATATTAGAAGTTTGCGAGGCTTTTGATACTTGGGAGGAAAAGCCACATAGATTAAAAGCTTACAGCATTCCATATGGCAAGATTTGAAAAGGCAGGAGAGATAAAGATACTGTTTTCAAGTTGTCTTTGTGCTGTGCTTAGTTAGATCTATTTTTATATCAGACTTGGTTTACAAAGGACCTGAGTTGTGAGCACCAGCTACGTTCACTGATGATGATGGAGATGCTTCTGAAACTAGTAGCCCTAAATACTTTTGGAGGTTGTTTTTAGCCAAAACCTCAGGAGGAGGCTGGCTGCTTTTGTTTATCCTTCTCTATCCAGTAGCTGATTGCACATGGTCTCCTAAATATTTAAGTAGTACTTTCTGAAATTTTTTTTCTCAATTTTATCACTTAAATATTTTTTTGCAGAGTTGAAAACAAGTTGTTCTGTAAATTTGTTTTATCTCCTTTTGCATGGCAATCAGGGATTGGAAATGAGGCTTTATTTTAATTCATGTATTGGGATTCTGTCACGTCAGGTTCTACATTGCAGTGAATTAAGTGAGACAACCAGGTTGAGTTCAGAATTAATCAAATTTTACACATCAAAAAAGAAGCAAGACAATGTAGTATTTAGACCACTGACCATTTCTGTCTGTGAAGTAACATTTGTGCTTTTATAATTACTGTTACAAAAATGCTGTGGAAAATAATAATGCTCATTTGAAAGCTAGTCCAGTGAGTGCAAGAGACAACAAACCAGTTACAGTTTATATTTAATAACTTGAATTTAGTGATATGTGCAACACATGTGGGGCTTTGCATCTTATGTTTTTTTTTCTTTTTTCATATTTTAAGCAATCTGGACCGAAAGGAAAGGTAAGCTTACTGTTGATGAAATGAGCATGGCAATGAGCATTAAGAAAATTATCTGAATGAGTGCTTTATCAATGCTAGTTAAAGAATATTCAGTCCAGTCAATCCTATCTGCTCATGTGTAAGGGGGGTTAGTGGTTTTTGTTCTTTCTTTTTTTTTTTTTTTTGTGGTTCACTTACTCCCTTTTACCAAAAAAGGACCTTTACATCCATCTCTAGACAATGCCATGTTAATATGACCTTTGGGTACGTTTCCACTGGAAATTTATCTATCTATTTATATATCCAATGTGAAATAGATAAATTCTAACTTTCTCGGGAATTTAAGAATTCACTGCTACTTCTTTTCATAGAGCAACAAACTGTGTAATAGGATGGTTCTGAAGCATTTCTTAGTAGGGTGTTTAACTGCTTTCACTCTGTCATCTCAGCTTGGTTTGAATAGCATTAAAGGTTTTTATTGCCTTACTGCCTACATTCTGTTCATAAAGTGTATATGTTAAAGCAATTAACAGAAAACACATAGCAAAACCAGGCACACTGGTTTTTCGTTGCTCATTTCAGGCTCATTTCTCACACATTTTGCTTCTGTTTTACTGCTGTTAATATTTTGTTAGCAATATGAAATACCATACATTTGCTTTTCTTCCTGTATAGCTTAAATTTATGTTAGTGGAAATGTTTTGTTGATAGTAATGAACTCATTGATTTTTATTTTTTTTTTGTAAATATCCTGTCTATGTAGGTGTGCTTTAGCATTATACGCTTGATATCAGATTGAATTGTTTGAACAGTCTATATCATGTTTAACTGATAATGATATAAATAACACAGAAATCTAGTGTAGAGTTGTTCTTTGTAAAGTCAGGATTTTCTAGATTTATTTCAAATTCAGTAGTAAAATCAAGCCTTTCTGTTTTACTGTGTTTTGTTATTTCTTAAAAGAAATACCAAAGAGATACTCGCCAGTTAGTTTTGGCCCTCTAAGAAGGGATTTGATCATCCTCCTGCTGCCTGGGCTTTGAGTTCATGTATTTTTCCTGTTTTTCTTTGTGCTGAATTTATGTTATTAGTTAACCATTCACCTATTAATGTTTTTAATTTGGCACTGTGTCATACAATACTAGGATTGAGTTGCATGCTGGCAATCTTAATTTTCCCCTGGGGACACCTGCTGCTTCTTAATCCAGTACTACTGGCTATGTTCTTTTTTTCCCTTCCCTGCTTTTGGTTGCTGTCCTAGCAGGGGGAGATGATTTAGCAGGAGCTGCTAAATTTAGTTTTAATCATTACCATCATGATAAGTGCAGCTGCAACTCCTGACTTTCTGGGTGAAGTGGGGCTCCTGACCTGCATACTGAAAACCCAACTCCCTGTGCTGCTGCTTCTCTCTTTCAGCCTTTGATTTTTGTACTCTGCTTTTCTTATAAGACACGCTGAAGGTAAATCTCACCTCAGCACCTTGGTGCTTCCTGTCTTATCATGCTTTACTCTGCTTTTGTGTAATGATGTAGAAACCAACAGCCTGCTTGTGGTGGTATACCTCCAAATAGTAGTATACAGAGACAGAGTGAGGAAAGGCTGAATAAAGCAGCCTCTCAAAGAGCCAGGCTGCGCATTAAACACAGCTGTTGTGTGAGCCTACACCCCAACAAAGTTAGGAGTTGGTGCAGCCTTGCACATATATGGTATTCTTGATGTGGCTCAGACCAGATTGTAGGTAGTTTTGAAAGCTCTGATCTAAGACAGCACTCCATCCTGAATTCCCAGATCCAAATGTTTCTTTAGGTTTATTACTTTCTGGCACAGACAAAAATTGTTGTCCCTGTGTCGTCATCATCGTGTCCCCCCCACCCCCCCCTTTTTTTTTCTAGAGAATATATTTTAATATTAAAATTTCACTTTGGCTGGAGGGTATCACAGAGGTCTGTCTACCAGCCCAAGGTGAAGATATTAAGGTCCAATTCCATCAGCATAGGAATGGGGCAGTAATCTTGAATGTTGCTGAAAATACTAAATCAGTGTCACTGTTCTGTCTGGGCAAAACATGTTAAGTTAAGAATGCTGTACCATTTAGCTGTTAAGATGTGTCAAAAGTTCATGACTTTCCAAAGTCCGGACTACCTCAGTATTTTTGTCATGTCTGTTGCAGGAAAAGCCTGATCTTTCTTGGTATTGTAGTTAAAGTTTTGCTGTTTGAGGCTTTACTGCTTCTTGAGATTGCTTTTATCAAATACTGGTCTACCTACCCTTAAAGGTATTAAAATCAGAACTGCTTATAATGGATGAGATAAATGAGATGCCTAAAATGATTTAATCTCTGAGCATGGTGCCGCCGCCTTTAAGCAAAATCTAAAACTCATAAATATTTTTAGGAAACCTAACAGGCAAAAAAAAATTTGTGTATTTTTAATATTTGCTAGGATGGTAGGAACAGCAATCAATATTGTATTTCTTGTTTTTCAACAATGTATTTCATTGTTGGACACAGTATGTAGGTAGTCTTGCATCTTGATCTGTTTAGCTATTTGATCCCTCACTTCTTCCTTTTGAAATGTGAGACTATTAGTTTAAGTTAAGATTTAACAGCAAGAAGGCATTTGTTTTGAAGTACTGTATGCTTTTTAATCACTTACAAGACTCGTTTCTTTCCCAAGTAGTCCTTTTAAAGATAAGTGTCATGTTCAATTTAAAAAAAAAAAAATCAACTATAGTGTACATGCTGTTTCTGCACTGACACACAATTAAACTGTTCAGTGTATTAAGTACTTTACTGGAGAAGGTATCAATGGATCTGCAGCTGTTCAAATGGCAACTGAGGGGGGAGCCTTCATTTTGTCATCTGTAAAAAACTTGGGGGGGGGGGAACAACCTCTGCCTTATTGTTTGTGTGGAGGTTTTTCAGGAAAGGAAGCTAGTAGGAGACGCTTCAAGTTGCTGTCCTCTTGTCGGATGGCTGTTATTGTCTCCAAGAAAGCAGTTTTTTCAGATTAAATCTACAATTAAGTAGTATTTAAAATTGTCTTCGCTTTTGTTTCTAACTCAAAGCAACTTCAAACCTGACCTTGAATTGCTAACCTAGTTAAAGTGTGTTAGGAAGCCTCAGTTGACTTGGAGCTGGTTTTTGTACCTTAGGTTTGGGTATTACTGGTTCGTTGTGAGCATACAAGTATAAGTCTTGTATTATGGGAGAAGAAAGATACTTGTTTTATGCTAGCCTTTGTGTATTCTTGCAATGCTTGGCTATTTAATAAGTATCAATATAAGTCTATGCTGATAACACAAAATTCAGACAAGGGTAAATAATGCTACTATATTCTTATTTTTTGTCAAAAAATTATTCAGCAGTGTATGGTAAGTGATGAATGTATCATCTTAAAAAGATAAATAAATGTTGTGTGTTAAAAATGTAATACAAAGCTCTATGATTTTTAGAAGAAAAATCATAACTTACAAATGTCCAGAGACCTTGAATTATCAAACTAATATTTAAAAGAAATTTTAGTATTGTAAATCTACCATACTGTTTTCATTGCTTTCAATTAAATGTCAAATAGTTTCAGTATTGTTTCTCTTAAATATCAATTAAATGTTTCATATATAAAATATTTTACAGAAAATAATTTTTCTAACAGTGGTTATGTTCAAAACAAGACTTACTGTTATGAGGTATTACTGGAAGATAATTATTACGTGTCAAACAACAGCTCACGCATCCTTACTGCAAAGTTTATATTTTTCAAATCGCCTGTAATGATGTGACAGGTTTTTTTTCTACCCTTTAGAGTGTCATTATTGTTGGTTTTGATAGTAACAGCTTCTCATTAGGTAATGATTAGTTTGAGCTCTGCCTTATATTTCCACCAATTCTGCCTTTAAAATAATCCCTTGTGATTTGAATTTTTAAAGAAAATGTAAAAAAAAAAATCATACACTTAAATTATGAACAAATACTCATGTTGAGTTTCTGATTTTGGTTCAGTTTTTGTGTGTGCAGGCATTAAAAAAAACTTTTGAGGGGATTCAGAAATGTTTGACACTAACAAATAAACTACTTAATCTGTCATCTGTGATGTGCTTGTGAACAGTCATGATAAAGTACTGTGGCATCTCTACATTCTGTGTTGCAATCCAACCACGCTTATTTCTCAGTCCTTCTTTCTGCTCAAGTTTTCCTTCACGCTGCAGCCCCTCGACACAATAAAATGTGTTTGCATTTAGGTAAGATGTACCCTAAAGGGCATTATAGATTAATCTTGTTCCAAAGGTGTTAGTTAATAATAAAATATGGGAAACCCCTGAGAAATATTACCTAGAAATGCAGAAAACTCAATGTTTTTATGATTTGATGCATTAGGAAATGTTGTGCTGAAAGAAATAGAAAAATTATGCCTAGTGCTGAAGCCTGCTTCAGCCATAGCCAAATTTTTACCAGGTCGGTCCTCAAAATCTAGCTGTTAGTTTGAGATGTTACTGCCTACAGCTGTTTTCTTTGCCCTGTTGCTGTTGGTTAATGTCCTTGTAATTAGCAGTATGGGATGAGTGTGACCCATTTGCAGCCCAGTGTACTGGCTTAACTTGCCAATAAAAACAGTTTCAGCTGAAGTGGTTGGCAAGGCCTCCTGAGTTTCAGGTGCGTGCCATCTTGTGTTGTAACAGGAACACTAATCTGCAGCACCAGAGCAGGGTAAGACAGCTGAGAAAGAGAACTGCCACAAACAGTAACTGAGATGCAGTGAGCTTCAGGAATCTTAATTTGGGAGTAGCATGATTTGACATGCTTGTGTGTAAACTGAAAATATCTTTCAGGAGACTCAAAAAATCGTACTATAATGTTTTATATTGCATTAATTTGCACAAAAAATGTGGTATGCATATTATGCAAATTATACAAAGAAAAGTTTTATTATTCACTAATTTGTCTATATTATTATATTTTTAAACAAATATATAGGAACTATATCTTCTCCTGTTTTGTTCTTATTATTTTCAGGCCACAACAATTTTTGACATTGGATCCCTTTCCTCTGTTTTGCATTTTCTCTTCCTGTTTTTTAAGTTGTGGAACTTGTGGAATCTACTTTAATATTAAAATAATAGTTGTTTCTATTTTTGGACTTTTAAAGTATCTGTCTTGTACTTCATGAAAGAGGAGGAGGAGATTCAGGCTTCAGTCTTTGAAGACTTGGGTCTGAAAGTGAGAAACTCCTAAACTATCGATTACTATCAAAGGGGTTTAGATCAGAAACACTACTGTAGCTGTTCCTAGCATTCTGGTAATATTTTTTAAAGTGTACAAATAGCATGTAACAGGAGAAGTTATTTATTAGTAGTTTTCAGATACATTTCAGGTTTATTTTGTTCCTGTATAATTGTGGCTAAATTATAATGGTGTCTGTCAAAAGAACAACCGTATATCTAATTTATTTTCCAGAAAAGAATACCCCCCTCAGCTTCAGAAAGTAGAAGCAGACCACATTAGGTTACCACGGTCTCAAGGAGTGGGTAAGTTATGTTTAGAGTTCTCATTTCTTTTAAGCAGAATAGTTTTTTTTAATACCTGCTTTGGGTGGGTGTGTTGCCAAACTTCGTGTAACCTTTAGTATATCTATTTCTATCCTTATATCCTATTATTCTAGATGTGTACAAGTTTGCACAAAGGGATGATTTTGCCCTTTTTGACAGATTTCTGCAATCTGTTCAGTCATGTTAGAATTAATTTTAAATTAGGCTTCAGTTATTTTAAAAATAACTGAAATTGGGAAAATTTAGAATCATAGAACTGTTGGAATTTGATCAGATCTCAGGAGATCATCTAATCCAAGCCCCCAGCTTGTTCTCTGATTATTGACAAGGAACTTCTCTAGCACTGTTAGTATGTGAAAAATGTAACACGGTAAATAACACTTGGTATGAAGTATATTCAGGCGCTGAGGTCGTGAGTAGAAGAGTCAGCATCAGCACTGCCCTGTAGCTCAACTGAAATATGCTCTTATATTATTGGTTAGGGGCCATTGATGGACATGCAAGAGAGAAAATACAATTTGCTTTGAGGGGTGGAAATTGTGAAATTGGAAAAGAAAAATTGCTGTTTGGTTGAGCTTTGTCAGTACAGATAGAGATACAGTCTGTAAACCTGCTATGCAGCTGCATAGCCATCTACACTGGCCACCTATTCTGCTGTGCCTTTTTAGATTAAATTAAGTAGAACTTCATGAATTCTATGCAAAAGTAGTAACCTAGGAAAAACTCACTTATTGTTTCTTTTTTGAAGATGACTGATTCTTTAGTTTTGAGATGTCTTCTAATGGTAGGATGTTTGAGACTATTGGTTTGTATATTGAAAAAGTGTTTATATCTGTTAAAAAAAAAACAAAAACCTTAAAAAAGTTCCAGTGTGGAGACTGCAATTAGACTGGAGACTGTAAATAGCGCTTTTACATTAAACTGAATTAAGGCTCTCTTGTGCAACATACTGCGCTTATTAAAAGAAAAATCTCACTCTCTGCATTGTTAGTTTAAGTAGATTAATGGATTTCTTTGTTCCTGTACTCTTCCAGTATTTAAATGAGTGCCCCAGTATAAACCAGGATATGGCAGTAAAGTTCACTGTACTGCTGAGTCTTGTTTTGAAGTAATAAATCCTAATTACACACAACATTTTCCAATGATTCTATATGCATTCACCAGCAGTGCTTTATTGAAAATTACCATCAGCATAATCTACTGGATCCCCTCCTACTTTTGGTAGCAGAGGCTCAATTCTAGTTGTAGTGAAGTTGGTATCGACTTTCAAGTCCAAAGCCTCCTCCAAAGATATTAAGCTACCTATTGTCACCAAGGAACATTGAAGTAGTATTCATAAACCAAAAATTTTGAAGTTACTTTGGGGATTTTTTTCTTATTTCTACAACAAATCATGAAATACTTGAAGCAGTGTAGTTTATTGAGTCTTTAAAAAGTTGTTTATGTTTAGTTCAAGTTACTGTATGTGAAGAAATAAGTTGATGATAATTTTAACAGCATATGAGTAGATAAGTTGTGTTAACATTTTTGCATTTTTTCCCTACTAGACAGTATAATGGAAAACACAGAAGAGTCAGAATCGGAATCAGATTCGGAAATTAAGAGAAAGGTGCAACAAAAACGTCACTGCAATTCTTATCAATCTGACCTGACTCTATCTTCTGCTACAAAAAAATGCTTAAGCCAATTAAAGGTGGGTTAGATTTTAAAAACATGTAAACTTCTGTTTAACTTTAAAAGTTGATGCATATTTTAAAAACAGGCATTCAGTTGTAAAATAAGTTGATGTTCTAAAAATCCTTAGTGTTGGGAGAAAGATTTAGATAATTAAATTTTTAAAAAATTTACAACAATAGAGATATTGAAGTGTTAATATTGACACTAGCTATGAAGTATTTATTTTCTGATTTGAACAAATAGATGCTGTACTGGAAAGCAAAAGAACCTGCATTTAAATTGATTGGCTGATCGATAAACCAGAAACTGATAATTTTGGTTTGCTGTCTATGAAATAGAGGAATAATATTTTACTCTTTGACAGATTTTTTTTTTTTTTTTGAGGCATCCTGATTTTCTGTACTCATTGTAACAATGAAGACAGAGGTACTGCAAAGATACAAGTGTTTCTTACTAAGTTGCTCTCTTTCTCAGTGAAAATAGTGCGGGTATCCAAACGGCATTTTCTGGTCTAGATGCAGCCAGCCAGGATGTTTTGTCTGGAACTTTTCTGAATATCAGATATAAGATATTTTGGAAATTCCTGTGAGCCTCTCTGTGTTTCTTATCATCTTCCAAGGTTACTATGGAAGGTTCATAATGCCCACATACAGGTCACACTGACTAGCAAAGCCAAACTTCCCGTAAGTTGTTGATCAGAAAAAAAAACAAAGCACAAAAACAAACAAACCAAAAAGTAGGTCTGTGATTATTATATATAATCAGCTTGTTATTGCTGCTGTGTATTAGAAAGTAAGTCAGACTGTATTTCTTTGTTAGGATGAAACATTTAGTACTAATCTTACACATTTCCATTATATATTTACTTAATTAATATGATGTTACTCGGAAATTTTAAAATGAGGTTTTGATCTACCCGTGACATCTATATAGATATGATCTATAAAAGCTAAGTAATGAAGTAGCAAAGCAGTTAAAAACAAAACAAAAGACATTACAGTTCTGTGGGTTTTGTTTTAATCATTATATTGATAACTTGATGTTTGTTTAAAGAAGTTGCTTCTTTGCTTATGTCCTGTCAGGTAAGGGACAAGAGCAGGAAACGGTCTCCTAGATTGAAATGGTCATGAAGAAAGCAATTTAAAAACAAATCTAATCTTGTCACTGCCTTGATAAAACAATTTTCAGTCTGAAGATCTAACAGATGTCATCTTTTAATACATAGTTTCTTGCTTACAAATAACGAATTAGCATGAGAGGAAGGAGAGCAGCTTCATCATTTGTGGCTGGATTGTGATCTGTGCAGGCCATTTGCAGTATCTCCTAGCTCGAACTAGAAGACTCTGTGTACATGTAGAAGCAAGGCATGCTTTCAGTATATTCCTCCAGATTAAAGCCATGGTACGGACTTCCAAAACTACTTCCTGCATTGTATACACATGGAAAGTGAGGGTTGGAGCTGCATGTAGAAGCATCAGCAGCTTGGTGTCTTTGAGCCAGATTGCATGTAGCTGACTGCATTGCTAAAACAAGCTGTTCTCTGTCTCCCTGATGAAAAAACGCAGACTCGATTATGTTGTTCCAGGGGCATGATTTTATTTCCAAAGCCATCAGACAGATTGCACTTGTAAACAGTATTTAATAATTACATCTGGTACTTTTTCCCATTCGTGTCTTAGAAATACATAAAGTTGAGAACACCAACAGTCATGAGAGGAAACTAGTTAGTTACTTTTTCTCAGACACAAGATCTGAGTGCCTGTGGTAAAAGTGTCAAGCAGTAAGCTTAAAAAAGGCAAAACCCCAATATTTTTCACACAATGTATTATGAGATTTCAAAAAGGGATTGATAAAATTTGTGAGGCTGCATCACCATTAAACAGGTTGATTTAAATTCAACTGCTGATTCAGGGAATGTCTAAATTGGTAATTACATCAAGTAAGGAGGATATGTCCTTACTCTATTCCCTGTGCTCCCAACACTACCACTGGCTACCGTTGAAAGTACAGCACAGGGCTAGATGAGCTTTTACTGTAATCCCACAGGATAGTTATGATCCTGTAAGACTATAGTCTGTGGATACACTTTCTGGATACAGAACAGGTCTTGGTGCAACTGAATTCACTAACACAACTCTTGGTTTTCTGTTCTTTTTTTAAATGGCGTAAGAGTTTTATCCTTTGTTACAGCAAAGGGATTTAACACAATGATTTATGCATTTGTCATGAACCATATGCATTTTCATGAGCCGTGAGTTGCTGAAGTGTGCAGATGATCGATCAGAGGTTTGTGGAAACTGAACAATTCAAAACTGTTGTTAGTGGTTTTGTGCCAGAGGAATTACTGACATAACCAGCTGCTTGTCAGGCAAAGTACAAATGGTTTTCGTCTTACTAGACTATAACAGGTTGCACTTTTTAATTGTTAAAAATGTACATAATTTTAAAGGAAGGAGGATTTTGTACTTCATGTGTGCTTACTATATAAAAAAAAGCTGAAAAATAACAAAAGCTTTGGATTCTGAATCATTTCTTAGAGACAGGGCAGAGTATTTTTATAGTGCATATAGTATTTGTATTTTGCAGATTTTAAAGTTTAAAAAAATCCTTTATTATAAAAATTATAAGGCAGACACATTTAGGTAGAACACATCTGCTTAAGTAGTCATTTATCTTAAAACAGAGTCTAAAAAAGACTATGCCCCTCTTAATTAAACACTGCTACACCCACCATCAAGATGCAGGCTCTCAAACCATGGAAAGGAAATTTGTTTAAAATTTTTGGTGTGTGGTCGAAGTATAGGGGTGCAGTTATTCTATACTTAAGATCCTTCAGCTACTTTTGGTAGATTCTGTTGAGTATTTTAATGTCCGATTGAAATGCTTCAATGTGATTAGCAGTGTCTTTGTAAAAACTGCATCCTGTAACTAACTGACCACTGAGGCACAACACTGTTTTTCATGTCACTTGCTATCTTATCCCACCACTTGGGTTTTAAAGGTCTGATACATTTTATACACCTTTTTTTTTTTTTTGCATCTGTTTTGCTACAATATGTGTAGCTTTGTTAAATTGCAGAAATTTTAAAAATAATATATTATTCTTGTATGACTTTTGTCTTTACGTTTATTTTCAAAAATGATTGAAGATCCCACACCTGAAGAAGTCCACTTTATTGGAAAAATGTTCATGGCTGGGGATGCAGGGGGTACAAATTGTGAGAGCTATGTTTGTTTTGAAAATAGGTTCAAAAAGTGGGGTGTAGGTATTTATTATCTTAAGTAGTTCACAGTACAGTGGTTATGTCATTTGAGCTCAGTGCTCTAGGAGACAATAACAAATATTAAATTTCAGTTCTAGAGGGTGTTCTGTATTCAACTCAGTACATTTTCAGTAGCTTATGTGTTAGTATTAAATCCCGTAGACTTAGAAGTCCAAGTTCTGCACTTGTGATACGTAATTAAGTAGGACCTAGTACATGTGGGAGAAACAAAACACATCTTTGTCTTTGCAGTGATAGGATACATTTTCTCTTGGAGCCCCTGCTTTCCTGTTGAAAGTTTAGAGAATTCCGTATCCTCAAGTCCTGCTTTCTTTTCTGAGATACTGGACTCTAGAGCAATGTATTTCCTTTTCTTTTTTTTTTTCTTCTTCTTTCTCTCTCTCTCTTGATTTTTTTTTTTTAATTTATCTTTTTAAGGAGTGATTTTTCTGCATGTTTTGCCGGGCTGTTAGAAGATATCCTGGGAGGACAAATGAACTTCACGACCAAGGAGGTCGCTTCTAGTTCTCTTTACCTCTGTGGATCCTTAGGTTACTTTATTTTCATCCAGTGAAACTATTTTTAAAGAAATTATGTAACTGGACCTTCTTGCTAATGGATATATATATCTGAACGGCGTGCAACCTTTTACATATGGAAAGAAAAAAGGCAAAAAGGAAAATCTGAATTGTCCAACATTAATCCCTTTTTAAAAATTGCCACAAATGGCATTTGTTCCTGTTAGAACATTTTTCATTTTCTTAAATGAAAAAAATCAAACTGTATTTTAATTTTTGCTTTCTCTGTAATTGCTAATATAATGTTGTCTATCTTCATTCTGAACGGAAATTAAATGCAAGATTTGGAAATGGTATCTTTGTACTTATACAGTTACTGATTTTGTGTGTGTGCTTCCCCTCTAGCTTTTGGAACAAATTGATTATTCAACTGATTGTCCAAATTGTGGGCGGGCAAATGAAAACCAGACCAAATGCCGACATTGTGAAAGTGCTTCTCTAAAGGATTTACAAAGAGTCTCCAGACAAACTGTGACATTAAGTGAATCTGTGGGACCTTTATCACGTTCTTCAATACATCAGAATTCAACAGGGCAAAAATCTTCAGGTACAGGGTTCAACACAAAGAAATTTTATAGTTCTGCTGTTGGGAAAGGTCCGACGGATATTCTACTGAGTAATGAAGTTGTAGGACATTCTATGTTAAGACAAAATGGAAAAGTTGGTCTTATAACTGGGACAAAAAGTCCTAAAATTACAGGAAGCTTAAGACAGAGGAGTGCAAGACCATCTGAACTAAATGACCCAAGTAAGTACCTTTTTTATGAATATAGCCATAAACTGGAAGCCCAAAATATTGTATAATGAAGGAACTGTCCTTGCAGGTTTACATTTCTGAATTTGAATGAAAATTTTTTGTGGATTTGTTCTTGGGGCAGAGACACACCTTTTTATAATTTCCTTTTCATATGCCAAGGTACTCCCTGAGAAAGATGAATACTGGGATAAACAAACATTATTTTGTGAATCTTTTTAATTTTTTTTTTATTTTTAAAGGCTTACACTTTATAACTTTAAGAAAAATGTTCTTGGCAAAATTCCATCATTTATTGTCCTAAAGGGAAAGACAGTCTTTGGTTTTTTTAATTTTATATTTTTTCCCTCTTTCCTTTTGAGCTATGCTTTTATTTGAATTTCATAATTTGTAAAATGGTAATTGTTGTGCTTTCTCTGAGTAAACTTGAATTAATCTATAAGCAGGAAGGAACTGGAACTTGGGAAATTATGTTTCTAGTTCCATGTTTAGCTTACTAGGCCATGTTGTCTTTCTCATTTGAACAATGTCAGTCATGATTTCTCATGTCAGTTTTTCTTAAAGTTGTATTATTCGCTGTCAATTCTTGATTGAACACAGAAATGTATGCCTTCACTTCTGTGTCTACCCAGTTTTTGTATAGTTAGTTGTGAGAAATAAAAAATGAGGGAGAGAGCACCTGCGAGCAGATTCCAAATAAACATTAATAATAGCATAATATAATGATAAATGTGGACTTTTTTGGCACTGCAGGACAATTACATAAATTATTTTTAAGCTGTTGCTTGAAAAGAAATTTCTGTTACAGAAAAATGTAGTGGTTGAGAATTTAATATTTTCTGTTTAGTTGTTTTGTCTAGTGATGATGATGAGGAGGAGGATAGTGGCAGCACTAGGAGAATGGAAAGCATTTCACCTCGTCCTGCAGATTCAGCCCGCTCCTCCCCAGCTCCTTCTACAGGAAAGGTGGAAGCAGCATTAAAGGAAAACAGTTGTGGAATAGAACAGAGAATAGGTAGTATAACAACAGATACAGAAATTGCAGTCACACTACCAAGAAAAGCAAGAATGAAAGATCAGGTACTATTTAATGCTTTGTTTAAAGAAAACAAAAATCAAATCATAAATGGAAAATGTAAAGGCTTGTCTTGCATTGTCAGCAATTGACTGTATTTGATTGCTTTTTTTATTTAGCAGCTCATCAAGTAGTATCTTTGCTTAAATAATACTGGAAACATATGAAAATGTGTTCATTATATTTTAACAAGCGTTCATAATGATTTGAATTATGCTTTTAAAGTAGATGCTTCTGTGTTGAATGTATACTCTTTGAAACTGGGCAGGGTATCTCTCTCAAACTCAAGGGCCTCATTAGTTTGCAGAAGAATGTCAGTACCAGCTGTTGCCTGGTAAGACTTTGGACATACGAACTTAAACAAAAAGAGACACTGGGAACAATAGTGGCCCTTTAAATTTAAAATACTTTGACAACTGTCCCAATTAATAGCACTTATTTTAAGGATTTCATGGTGGGCCTTTTTTTTTTTTTAAGTTGAGTACCACTGCAAGAATTGGATAAACAAAGACAAAAAATGCACCATGAGCAAGCTCCTTAAGTGCTGTCAAAGGGGACAGCTTTCATGCTATGTTAAAAGCTTAAAATACCTCAGTAGTGAGCCATTAAGAAGAATAAATTCCCGGTGATAACTGGTGTTAAATGAATAGTGCTGATTAAAATCATTCTTGGGTCACTTGTCCAGTTTCACTATTGAGAGTTTGGTTCAACAAGAGTATCTGATCGGATTTCCACCTGCAGTCTCAAATCCTTTGTTTTCTCAGTTAGAACACTAGAGTAATGATGCCAAAACCTTCATGCTATTTTGAGATTCAGAAGCCAATATTCTAGTGCTGTAATTGATGAAATTATGGATGTTTATAATGTGGTGTATAATTAGTCACCATATAAAGCTGTGAACCTCTAGCCTACAATAAAGCTGTGGGGCTAAAAGCTTGAATTATAAATACTTTCAATTTTCAGTTATTCTGGTGTTACGTGCTGGATTAACTGAAAGCATTGCATTGTGAAGGCACTGGTGTCTGAGGCTTCTGAAACTCTGCCAAATGTTTTCCTTTGTATATCCATATGTTCCTGTTCACTAGTCTTTAAGAACCAGTTGTAACATTGGAAATTACCTGCATATTTTACACAAAAGTAGAAAGGAGCTTGGTTTTGAAAACAAGGGAAACAGACTTTTCTTTTTTTTTTTTTTTTTGCTTAAATTTAGCACAAACTTTGCATTGATTCAAGGAAACTACCAAGAATTGCAGCTATCACAGTGGTTTTGTCAGATACGATAGAACAAGCTTTAAGAAGCTTTGTTCGTTTGTTTTTCTCTCACAATATTCATCAATTCTTTACTGAAGAGACTACTTGAATATAGCATCACTTTAATGTTTACTGTTTTACTGTTTGTCTGTGATGGGAGTTTTGAGCTTTTAATAAAATTTAGCTAGTCCACCAGACAAAAATGAAAAACTGTCTTCAACAAGAGCCCTAGGAAAATATTTTAAGTGTGGGGATTTAGAATCTCTGGCTTCTCCACTGTATTTAGGTGAAGCATCCAAAACTATATTTTAAATTATGGCCAAGATAGGCTAGTGATTAGGGACTTGAAATAATTGTCGAGATTTAGTCTTAATAGAAATATTGGATCCCTTAAAATGTTTTTCTGTGGGAGTTTAATTGTATTTTGTAACCTAAAAGAATGTTTATTAATGGGCAGCTTTATGAAACAATATAAATACCAAAGAAAAGACTAATGTACAGAAAATCCTTCAGCAAAGTAGAGCATTATAAGCAAAACAACAAATAAATATATTAATCTGAGGGCTCGCAGCCAGCTTTCTTTTGTTTTAATAGTTTTTTTGTAAGATTGTTCTGTTGGTAAACAGGAGACTTAATTGAGATTACATCTTCAATCAGCACCTGGAGCCAAACTCCATGTGGCCTTCGTTCAGTATGTAGTCTTTTGACCCTGGAATCTGTCCTGAAAACATCTTAACAGTTTTGTGAAGTTGTTTTAAGAAATTTTGATTTGGCTTATTTATTTATATGTCTTGAAGATTCTACTCCTGCTACTGTACTTCAGTAATTACTCAGTGTTTTCAGTCACCAAAAGCTTGGACTAATAAAAACTGAAAAAAAAAAGTAAAACCACCAATATTGTGGTGCTTTTACAGCTTTAGTGTTTTTATATAAATAAACAAATATATGAAAAATAGATTTGTTTTGCGGGGCTGGATGGTGTTTCAAAATGACAAAAATTAAATTGGTTTTGGCAATTTTAGAATCCAAATTTGTGATTTGGAAATGTTAAAAAAAAAAAGTCTACAAGTTTCAGCTTACTTTTTTTTCTTGAATCTAGCAATGTTAACATCATCAGGCGTTTCAAAAAGTCCCTTAGGAAATTTCTACCTTCTGTATATGGTTGAGGTGGGTACTATAGTAAGTAATCCTGTTGACCAACAGAAAAGTAGCCGAAAATTTAATCACTAATTTTTAACATGCTTGTTTTAGCAATAAATCTGAGTGAGACATTCTGAAACCTTGAAAATTACTTTTCAGTTTGGGAACATTGTGTCTAACGCTCCAATAAAACGTCGTAAAGTTATTTCTCAAGAGATTGTAACAGAGGCTGTACCTCTAAATTACCAAAATTCCTGTGAAAGTGTCATTCTGAACTGTCGAAGTATACGAATAGGAACGCTACGAAGAATGGTAGTAGAACCTGTCATTGTAAGTAAACTTGTTATTTAACAAATCTTCTTTCAGTTTTTGATGGATGTTGTTATTTTCATACTTGATCAACATAATATTTTGCCTTTGTCTATGGAACAGTAAGTTTGTCTCTATTTCAGAGGCTGTGATTCCCAAAGAATCCCAAAGTACTATTACATACTAATACATACAGTCTAGTTCTGGTTTTTAATAGAAACATCATGGCTGCAAAACCCTTGAAAACCATGTTTACTTAGTTGGGGGGGCTTATGGATTAGAGTGCATTTGTTAAGAAAATTGAAGGCAACAATTACCAAAAAATGGATGTTGATAGGTGGGAAGAAGCAGCATGTCTGCAGGTGAATAATTCTGCTTCTATAGAACAGTATCTTTTTTGTTAGCCTTTTAACTTACATGGAGACTTTCAGGGAGACATTGCATGTTAGTTGTATGTAGTAAGCCAGATAAAATGCGTGCTTACTGCTGGGGTAATCACATAAATAGCAGAGAGGTGTTACTTGTTCTTTCCACCTCTCTGCAAACCCCTATTGTTTGATTTCCTTAAATACTGATAGATGACATTCTCTTTTGAAGATCTTTTTTTTTTTTTTTTTTCCTCCCTATTATTTCTGGTATTTTTCAGTATATTTTAAACTTTTTTGAAAATGGTGTACTTAGGAGAGAACTTAAGTTTCAACAGTCAATATGACTGAAAGAGACATGGAATACTAAAGAATATACTTGCTTCCTTGAGTTGTGCTAAAATGTACACTTTGTTTTTTAAAAAAAATTACATTTTATATTTTTGTTTTAAAATTTTCATTACTTAAGTACTTCGTCAATTGAAATATGTTTACTAACAGTTAAAAGGCATTAAGTCAACTTTGGTTTGGAGAAGATGTGAAACCTTGTTATTGTGTTGTCTTCCACAGTTTTGCCTGGATTATATCAAAATACGCCTAGAAAGTCAAGAAGGTGAGTACATCTTTCATTTTATGTTAATACTCAATATATTTTGAATTAAATAACTTTGCCAAAGGAATTAACAAGTGAATCATAATGAAATGTAGATTCTGGTTTTATGTATGTAATAAATTATACTGGGTCCCTGTAGTCAGATAAGAGGGAAAAAAAAATGAGAGTATAAATTTGACCTGAACTGCCTGGTGAATAAAAACCAAAATGATGTTACATTATTTCTGCCTTCTACTGACAGAAGGAGAATTCAGCAGGAGTTAGCAATTTGTGGTGTGCATGCAACTGGCTCATTAGTTCTTCCACTTCATCCTGGTTGAAGAGTTGTAGATATTCTGATGATGATCAACAAAGCTTGTCTTGAAAACGATTAACAAAAACAAAAGGCAAGAGTAACCTCCTGTAAAACATGTTAGCTTTTTAACACTTCATTAGTTCTTTTATTTCGGATGCAGAGAGTAGGTAGAGTAAAAACCACACATGTGTCTTTGACCTTTCCTGTCTATATCTCCCTTGAAATTTTTTTATTCTCTAGCCTATAAGTTGTATATTTTATGTTATTGAAAGAAATACAGTGACATAGTTTAGGAAATGGTGAGCTTACAACTGTTTTTTTTTTCCTTTGTTTTGCTTTGAGCCCGAAATAAGCTTTGCCTCCTTTTGTTAATCTTAAGTTTCCATGAAGATGCAGTCTTATCAAATTTTACCTTTTGTTATTTGTAAAACAGAACTATTGTATTTTGTCATTATTATGTGCAAAATGGTGTCTCACAACCTGTAAAGATAAGTGTAGCCTTTGCTCAGTCAAGTATTTAAGTTTGTTGCATCTAACATGTAGGTGCATAGAAACTACCACTTTTCATGCATTAAATATATTTTTAAAAATGCTAAGAAGCTTAGTAAAATTTGTAGAAAATGTCTACCAATTTTTAGTCAAAATAGCTGTGTGGTGTTAGGGTACTGCACCTGGGGAGGAATAACTGCATGCATCAGTACAGGTTAGGGGCTGACCTACTGGACACCAGCTCTGTGGAAAGGGACCTGGGAATCCTGGTGGACAACCGGATGACCGTGAGCCAGCAATGTGCCCTGGTGGCCAAGAAGGCCAATGGCATCCTGGGCTGCATCAAGAGCATGGCAAGCAGGTCAAAGGATGTTATCCTCCTTTTTAGTCTGGAGAAGAGAAGACTGAGGGGGGGATCTTATCAATGCTTATAAATACTTAAAGGGAGGGTGCCAGGAGGATGGGACCAGTCTTTTTTCAGTGGTGCCCAGTGGTAGGACAAGAGGTAACGGGCACAAACTTGAGCATATGAAGTTCCATCCAAACATGAGGAGGAACTTCTTTACTTTGAGGGTGGCAGAGCACTGGAACAGGCTGCCCAGAGAAGTGGTGGCATCTCCGATTCTGGAGACATTCAAAGCCCATCTGGATGCCATCCTGTGCAACCTGCTGTAGGTGACCCTGCTCTCAGGGGGTTTGGATTAGATGATATCCAGAGGTCCCTTCCAACTCTTATCATTCTGTGATTCTATGGTGAAATTATTTCCATGGGACTTGATCCCTCATTAGCATAAAAATGGCGATTCACTAAATGCTGTGTTTATTGTAAGGTTTAGCACTTTTCCATTTCATTTTTTGAGTTTTGCATCTGGAGGAGGATGGGTGTATTCCCAGCTAGCTCCATTTTATTAACTTCATAATCATAAGATGATTTGTTTTAATACAAGTAAGAGAGAGAAAATTTGTTTCTCATTTTTTGAGGAAAAAAAATGGCATGTAGTATTTCTTTTTTCTTTAGATTGATTTCAATGGTCATGCTTTTTCAGAAAAGGCAAATGCTTTGAACAGCTGTAGAAACAGCAGTACTGTCCTGCCTTGAGCTTGTTTTTGCATATATAAATATATGTCAAGTTCTCAAAATTCACTCCACATCCCTTGTCAGTTTTCTGCAACTCCCAATTGGTTTTTCAAGGAAAGAGTTTTCTGTTTCTAACGTATGAAAAACTATTCACATTGCCTTTAATGGATAAGTCCTATTGTCTGTCTTATGTCAGTATTACAGGGAATATTGTTCACAGGTTAAGGCATTTATGCTGAAATGTTTTAGAAGATGCCTGTCTCAATGCAAAAGGATGAATGTGATTTAAATTTTCGTCTGAAGAGTGGGCAGTCTTCCTGTCACATGAAAGTCAGTATGCTTCATCTCAGTGCAAATACAGTTAGAAGGATTTAGAGTTTTCTGCAAAGACCAACTAGCTCATGTTTTGGCAAGGACCTTCTGTCTAGACACTATTAGAAGGACATGCATGCCTCAGTTAAATGGGTTGAATCCACTTTTAAGTTGGGATTGTCGTTATTGCAGTTTGCCTCTGAAAGTGGAAAGTTAGGTGAAATGAATTAAGGAAAGCGCGTACGTTTAGGAAGTATAAAACTGAAGTATTACTGTAAAGACTGTGGTATTACAGCCTAGTCTTGGAAAGCTGTTTTGTTGTTTGTTTTAAACACAAAGGAGAGAAGACTATAGGAGTCGTATATAAACCTTCTTTTAGTTACTAGCTTCATTTTCTCCTATGTAAGTCCGTAGGAAAATAAAGGAGAATGAATCAGTGCAAGAAGATGGACTAGTTAGATCCTTGCAGCGTATTTCTGCTACTCTTTTCCTGAAGAGATGGCAAACTGCTGTTCTGAGCAGTAAATGCTGCCCAGTTGGCTTGAAGGAAGCATGTTGTTGCTGCAGCCTGACTCAGAACTGGGCTGCTGCTTCTCCAGGTAGTGGGACCCCAGGGTATTGGAGGTTTAAAAGGAAAAGAGTTGCTTTTCTTCACAAGAAACTGTGGTGGCCCCTACTTCCAGTCTGCAGCCAGTGGATGCTTTGCTTTGGGTAACTGTTTGCCCTGGCTTTATGAGCAGCAGGCACAGGGGTGTGAATTCAGTTGCTAACAAGAAGAGAGGACGTAGAGAGCTGCTGCTGGACATTGGCTGCTAAATGCCAAGAGAAGGATAGGGGAAACGGTTTAAAGGGGGTTAGGGAGAGCAAAAAAAAAAGCACTCCTTCCACTAATAATAAGAACATCTAATAACTAATACTAGTAAGGTAGAAAGCAATGGTATGTCTTTTATGCTTTTATGTCTTTTTTTTTTTCATCATATGGTTTTATGCGGTTATGTTTAGGGTGATGTAAATTAAACTCTTCATGTGGTAACCTTTTTACTAATTTTTACTCATCATCTGTCTGGTCATGAAATGTTTACTAGAATTTAACTTAAGAAAGGCCTTAGTCTTTTCAGGAATTTCCTGCAGTCTCCTCACTTTTATGGGGAAAGGAGGAGGAGACTTCATGCATTGCTTTTTATTTGTTAGAAGGACTTTATGTTGGCTCCATTTGTCCTTCTATCCTGTCTATGTTTTGTCCCCTAGGTAAAGGGATATAGTTTTTCTGGTGGAGGCTGCCATCAAGCATGTGGTAGAATGGTGGAAGCTGCCACTAACTACAGCTTTAAGTGACTACCATTAACCATTTTTTCTGATCTAGCAATAATTACTGGCATTGAAATTTTGGGTCTCTTCACCAAATTCGAATAACTATGACTTCACACATTTTTCCTTCCCTTTTTATAATTCAATAAAACCCACAAAATAGTCAACATTGGCACCAGCAGCATCAGATATAGTGTTAAAAATTTACCATGTTGCTGACATTTCTCTTTGGTAGTAAATTGAGAGCAGTACCTTATTTTCCTCAGGCAATCAGATCATTTCTCTGCGTGTGTTTATTCTCCTCTTCATTTTAAAGTCATTTTTCATACGGGAACTTGGTCAAAGATAAATCTACAAAGAAAGTTTTACAAACCTATTGTAAAATATGTCATAGCAGTAGTTGCTAATTTAAATTGTCACTGGAAATGCTTTTTTTCTGTGGAATAAAAACTAGATTAAAGTTGGTGAGAGGAAAACAGTTTGTTTCTGATGACTTTCCTGAAAGGTGGCAGTGGAGTTCAGTTCATCTTTTAAGATATTAACAGACATCGCTTCCTGGATATGTGTTAATTTTAAACTTCTAAAAACTTTCTTAAAAGTTAATGAGCACACGCTGATTTCTTGTTAAAATCAAGGGGGAAATTATAAAGGAAACCTATGTATTTTTACTATAATTTAATATAATGACATTATTTTTGTCTAGAATCAGAAAGTGATATCCGAGAGATTAACCTGAAAACTTCAGAACTTACCAAATGTGAATGGTGTAGTGTCCGAAAATTGCCAGTAGTTTTCCTACAAACAGTACCATCAACTTGTAGTAGCCTGAGAGACCAACTGAAAATGAGTAAAGATAACGTCTGGTACGAATGTAAAGGAGACAGTAAGTAAAACAATTTTAGTCTACTATTTCACTTTAAATTGTGATGTTTTGGATCATGACTGACTGCACTAAAGAATAAAATTGGCATCATTGACTGGGGCAGGTGTAGTGTTTTTCCAGGCACCCTCACCTTCCCAGGCTGATGAGGAGTACAGTTCAGAACAGCTTGGCAAAACTGTAGTCTTCTGTTTGTCCAGCCACATGCTAGTTACAGAGTGTAGTCAGTTTAGTACAACTTTAGTCACTAATATTTATACTGAATGAAAGCAAGTTGGTTTGATTAGCTTTTGTGTACGGGCCTTTACATATATATGACAGCGTCTAGTATACTTACTTCTGGTTTCTCTGCTGCTCTGCTTCCAGGTCTTAGTTTCAGTAGAAACTGTTGTGTGGGTTGAATAGATATATTCAATAGTATAGATACATATAGATATCGTAGCTACTTGATGCACTCAAATGGAGGAAGAATGCTTTTAACAATCTCAGAATTGTGTGCTTCGAACACTGTTATAATAACTTCATCCATCTCCTATAAAAAGTATGAGCTGTAAGGAGTATTGTAATTACAAAAGTAATTGGAGAGCATGCAGGGGAGCTAGACACAATCCTGGGAGCAGACGTTAGACCCAAGATAAACACAGGTGTTCACAAGTGAAAAAAGAAAAAGCTTCCTGACTTGGCCGGCTAAGAAATCCTTCCCTTAGCATGTCTCTCAGCCTTTCTCTCTCCAGCTTTTCCCTCTGAGGCTGTGACACTGTGCGAGCTTTATACCTAACTGCTTTATTGTACTTGATACTTAGGAGTACTTTTTGGTAACAGTTGCTATTGGCTTTGTAAGCAATGAAATTACTTTAAGCCTGAATCCATAGCTGTGTAAAGAATTGTGTGTAGATGCCTACTTCCCAAAATACAAACACCCAAAACCCAGTTAGACACCTAAATTCTCTGTGCAGTGAATTGGGAAATATGCTGCTGAAGAATTATTTTTCACAACAGTTAGCATGCCAAGTCAAGAATAACCAAAAGGAGATGATTATACATGTGTCTGAAACTCTTCTCTTACGGAAAAACAGGTCCCCGCAGCTCTGACTTAGCCAGCTACATGAAACTGGGATTTGCTGCCTGAATCATATTCCTGTGTCTGCCTAAATAATTGCTCTTAGTGCAACTTACTGCTTTTTTATTTTTCAGATGATGTGAGCGGGTAGTATTTATACAGTAGCTGATTAATCCGACTCACATTCTTCAACTTTTGCTAAAGGTGTAGGCTGACCTGTTGAAGCTAAACCACTGTACCAAAAGAAATATGAGGTTTATTAGGGTTAGCAAGACTAAGCATGAGAGAACACCTGACGGTATTCTGTTCACAGAATGTCCACTGGGGGCAGGGAGATTTTGGTTTGTTTATGTTACAGGACCTGAAATCAGGGCTTTGTTCTTCTAGGTGGTGAGATCCATTTACCTGTGTAAGGAGATGAAGATTTTGATTACTGTGACATTTTAAATTCCTTTCCTTATTCAGATGCATAATTTTTAGAAATGAAAACTGGTTGCCAGTGGAATGGAGATCCTTAAGAGATTTCTGTTTCTATGGTAACGGAAATCTGATCAGAGAAAAATAACTGTCTTTTGTGAAATTGCTGTTACAAGTTTTTGTACTTATGTACCCAACAACAGCTGCCTAGAGTCAGTAAGAGTAGTTTTGTTAGAACTTTGTGCTTTTAATATGTATACAGTTTGTATCCACTCTTTAAAAACAGTCATGCTTATTTTCCCATTTAAGTCTCTAAACAGTTGTCTCAAAAATGTACTTTTTTCCCCACTTAATATTCTGTTCAGTTTAGTTTCTAATACGTTTTGCATCCTACTTGCTAGCTACCCCAAGTTAGACCAGTATTTTTTTCAACCTGTCACTGTTTCTAAGAATCTCTATTGTCTGAAAGAGCTGACATGTAGAGGTCAGTCCTATATAGGCATGTATATCTCTAAATTGGAAAGATATGGATTTGATGGGTGGATTGTTCGGTGGATGAGGAATTGGTTGGATGGTTGCTTCCAGAAGGTAGTGGTCAATGGCTCAATGTCCAGATGGAGCTCAGTGGCAAGTGGTGTCCCTCAGGGATCTGTCTGTATTGGGGCCAGTACTGTTTAATATCTTCATCATTGACATAGACAGTGGGATCGAGTGCACCCTCAGCAAGTTTGCAGACGACACCAAGCTGAGTGGTGTGGTTGACATGCCTGAGGAGAAGGACTTGGGCGTGCTGGTGGATGAGAAGCTCAACATGAGCCGGCAATGTGCGCTTGCAGCCCAGAAAGGCAGCTGCATCCTGGGTTGAATCAAAAGAAGCATGGCCAGCAGATCGAGGGAAGTGGTTCTGCCCCTCTATTCTGCTCTGGTCAGACCCCAGACTCCACCTGGAGTATTGCATCCAGCTCTGGAGCCCTCAACATAAGAAGGACATGGACCTGTTGGAGTGAGTCCAGAAGAGGGCCACGAAGATGATCAGAGGGCTGGAGCACCTCTCCTGTGAGGACAGGCTGAGAGAGTTGGCGTTGTTCCACCTGGAGAAAAAGCTCTGGAAAGACCTTATAGCAGCCTTCCAGTACCTAAAGGGGGCCTACAGAAAAGATGGGGAGTGACTCTTTATCAGGGAGTGTAGTGATAGGATGAGGGGTAATGGTTTTAAACTGGAAGAGGGTAGATTTAGATTAGCTATTAGGAAGAAAATTTTTACTGTGAGGGTGATGAGACACTGGAACAGGTTGCCCAGGGAAGTTGTGGATGCCCCCTCCCTGGAAGTGTTCAAGGCCAGATTGGATGGGGCTTTGAGTAACCTGGTCTAGTGGGAAGGTGTCCCTGTCCGTGGCAGGGGGGTTGGAACTAGACAATCTTTAAGGATCCTTCAAACTCTAACCGTTCTATTATTCTATTATTTTAAAAACTTATCAGGTGCAATAATTGACATTTCTAGATTAAGGCAGAATTAGAATGTACTCTTTTTGCAAATGTAGGTAGAAGGGTTTGGTAGTTGATTCTTCTGTCGATCTGCGTGCATGTATATTACTGCTTGTATGCATTGTCAGTAGTGTGTACACATGTTGGTCCATGTTTCTTTGAAATCTGTTTATAATTGCAACATATTTCATTTTGTTTCTAAATTAATAGTATTCTGTCTGCTTTTTTTTAGGTCAAGAAGAACAGTACATCATTTTGATTTTTGAAACTGGTCTTGATACTCATGCAAACTCAATATTTGAAAAAATAATTACTGACATTGGTATTAGAAATAATATTTCTGACTTCTTTGTGAAAATTTCCTTTGAAGAAGCCAATGGCAGGCTTGTTGCATTTACGAAGTGCTTGGAAGACAATTCCAAAGGAAGCCCATCTCACAGAGAAAACAAAATAAAAAATGTAATTATGTTTTTGTCTTAAAACAAAGTCATTATATTATTTGGGTTACAAATACACTGAAAATAGTGTGCTAGTCCTAGACCAAAAGAAAAAATCCCAACAACTTCTGCTGGCTTTTATATGAGGATTCCCAGACTGGTCCATGGTGGGTTATGAAACTGTGGGAAATAGTCTGTGCATTCACAATACTTTTTAATGTGCTTAGTTTGATCATAAGGTTGTACAATGGTCTACAAGTAATGCTGTCATTTAAAAATTATTAAGGGATGAGAAATTTGTACTATAATTAGACAATAATTGTTTCCAAATTCATCTACTGGTAAAATTGTAATATTTCAAACAAGGAGTTAAGTTGTAGTTAAGTTTAATGCTTTCTTTAAACAAAACTACCTCTTAAAGAATTTGAAAGTTTTGTGGCTCTGCAATAAATGAGTACAGACCTAAATGTAATAAATGAACTAGGAAAGGAAAAAACACAAACTTGAAATACACTGCTTGACTTCACAAAGCTTTATTACCTTTTTGGTAAGTTTGAGCACATTGTGCAAATTAATATTGACTTTATTCTTTTAAGGTTGCTTCTGAGTCCAAATTGCAGCAGCGAAATAAACAGTTACCGTATTTTGATGATGATGAAGAAATTGGAGAACCACATACAGTATTTATCGGTCCTATAGAAAAGTAAGATATTTATATTTGCCCTGTAACAATTGTCTAAGTTTTTTTGGCATTTCATATTTATTATTGAATGTATTTTTCTTTTCAGGTTGATAGTTTATCCACCTCCTCCAGCTAAAGGTGGTATTTCTGTGACCAATGAAGACCTCCATTGTCTAAATGAAGGAGAATTTTTAAATGATGTTATTATTGATTTTTATTTAAAGTAAGTTTTATTTCAAATCAGTTTTTAGTAGTCTTTTACTTTGAAACTTGAAAAGTTCTGAGATTAAAAATTCGTAGGTCAGTTGATAACACTTGGTCTCCAACCAATGTAGCTGTAATTGTAAAGGTTGTTTTGTATCTTTGGAAGAAATTTTGGTTCCTCTCCTGTCCTGATTGACAATGACATTGTTCTCACTTGGAAAAAATGTCCTTTAAAATTTCTTAACATCTGAAGAGGAATTTTAACTGCAAGGAAAAAGAAAACCTTTAAGTTTGTTTTTTTTCCAGAGTATTTGTGTTCCCCGGAATTTCATTTTTTTTTATTAACATAATACATAAATTAATTTTTGGTGTCACTGATGCTACAGATGTTAGAAGAGTCTTAAATTGTTGCATTCTGCTGTGTTTATGCTACACGTAAGGTGCATGTGCATAATTTTTGGTCTGTTACAGTATTTTAGAGGTGGAAAGAAAATTAGTGCATCACTGTGGGACTGTTTGGAGATTTAGTGGCTGACTTATAAAATGTGGGTCTTTCCTAGATAGGTCATTATGTAACAAACTCATTGAAAGATTGTTTTCCTGCCATGATATAATACAACAGCTATGTTGATTTGTTGAACAACTTTGTTGATTGAGCAGAGCAGTTAGTACCTTGAAATATTGACACAGATTTTGCATGAATTAGCTGCTGTGGTTAGTTTGCTCTAATATTCTTATAGCTATTTTGTGAGAGGCTGCAAGAATTTGGTAGGGAGGTAGCACTGTTGGTAGTCCTTTTTACTCTGGTAATGAATACTTTGAGTTAACACATCCATGATTTTATTTTTTTCTAACTAATTAGGTATTTGGTACTTGAAAAACTGAAAAAAGAAGATGCTGATAGAATACATGTATTCAGTTCATTCTTCTATAAACGCCTTAATCAAAGAGAAAGAAGAAGTATTCATGAAACTTCAAACCTTTCGTAAGTCTGTTGATAAGGTAGTGCAACTAAGAGCTAAGTACAGTGAAGACTACAAGAACAGATGCTTTACAGAGATAAAATCCTTATTATGATAGCAACAGAACTCTAGGAAGCATCCACACCTATAATAAAGATAGAATATGACATGAAAATCTTAAGCTGTTAAGGTGAAAATATTTCCAAAGGTAGTCTTTCAATTAAAATAAGCCACCCTACAAATCATGTCTTGGTTTCTTCTTGTAGAATACAACAAAAACGACATGGGCGAGTAAAAACATGGACACGGCATGTTGACATTTTTGAGAAAGATTTCATTTTTGTTCCCCTTAATGAAGCGTAAGTAAATATACCTTTTTATTGTATTTGGTAAAGGGTTAAGCTTCAGAATTCTAAACTTGAAAGTTATAGTGTGAATTGAAGTTAAAAATTAAGAGAATAAACATCTTTTTGCAAGTGATAAAAACAAAATAGCAATGTAAGACCTTTAAGTGCATTGTTGTAGTATAAGAGGTATCAGACAATATAAAGACTGAGCAAAAATGAACTTTGAGTACTTTTTCTAGGTTTTAACTGGTCCTCTGGAGTTCTTTCTTCTAAGCTGTTGTTGCTGATAGTTTTTCAATTTGCCCTTTTTAGTCCTTATGTTTTTATTCTAATGAGATCTCTTTGATATAGATGCGATCATCCTTTAGTTACAATAAACCTATATTGGAAGAAAATGTGATTGAAAATCTCTACTGCCCTGTATTGGAAACGTTATTATTTTTTTTCATATCTGTTAGCATTCTAATGGTTGTTAAGGATTTTTAATGATGCTCGCTTTCCTTAAGATCAAGCAGGTTCTCACAAACACATTTCTACGTTTCACAAAAAGAATATAAGCAGTCCTTAAGCCAAAATATTTAGGAAAGTTAAACTACTGCATGTTAAAAATATACAATAAAAACATAGAATCATAGAATGGTTAGAGTTGGAAGGGACCTTGAAGATCATCGAGTTCCAAGCCCCCTGCCATGGGCAGGAACAACTTCCACTAGACCATGTTACTCAAAGCCCCATCCAACCTCACTTTGAAGACTTCAAGGGATGGGGCATACACAGCTTCTCTGGGCAACGCATTCCAGTGTTTCACCACCCTCAGAGGGAAGAATTTCTTTTTAATATCTAATCTAAATCATTGGGTCCCATGGTCCCACTTCTTATCAGGTCCCATGGACTTGAGCCCCTTCAGGTTCCTTAGATGGTCTCGCACCTGGTCTTCTCCTACAGAGGGCAGTTCCTCATTCTCCCTGTCCCTGCCTTTGCCTTCTGCAACTTGGGTGGTGTGGCTAGAGTACTTGCAGGTGAAGACTGAGGCAAAAAAAATATTGAGTACCTCATCCTTGTCCATATCCTGGGTGACCAGGTCGCCCAGTTCCTTCCAGAGAACACCCACATTTTTCCTAGTCTTCCTTTTGTCACTGAGGTACCTGTAGAAGCTGTCCTTGATGTCCCTGGCCAGATTTAATTCTATCAGGGCTGTAGTTTTCCTAACCTGATCCCTGGCTGCTTGGGCAATTTCTCTGTAGTCATTTTAGGCTACGTGTTGTTCCTTCCACCTGCTGTAGGCTTCCTTTTTCTGTTAGAGATTGTCTAGGAGCTCCTTGTTCATCCATGCAGGTGTCCTGGCATCTTTGCTTGACTTCCTCCTGAGCTTGGAGGAGGTGGTACTTGAATATTGACCAGCTTTCTTGGGCCCCTCTTCCCTCCAGGGCTTTATCCCATGGCACTCTACCAAGCAGATCCCTGAAGAGGCGAGAGTCTGCTCTCCGGAAGTCCAGGGTAGTGAGGCTACTGTGCACCTTCCTAATCCCCCTAAGGATCTTGAACTCCACCATTTCATGGTCACTGCAGCCAAGGCTGCCCTTGAGCTTCACATTCCCCACCAGCCCCTCCTTTGTTGATGAGAACAAGGTCCAGCATGGCACTTCTCCTTGTTGACTCCTCTGTCACGTGAAAAAGAAAGTTATCATCGACACATTCCAGGAACTTCCTGGATTGCTTATGTCCTGCTGTGTTGTCCCACCAACGGATGCCAGGGTGGCTGAAGTACCCCGTGAGGACCAGGGCTTGTGAACGTGAGGCTGCTCCTGTCTATAGAGGGCCTCATCCGCTCGGTCTTCCTGGTCAGATGGCCTGTAGCAAACCCCCACAGACCTCTCCCTGCCCCCCCCTTAATGTTAACCCATAAGCTCTCGGTGAGCTCGTCATCCATGCCCAGGCAGAGCTCTCTGCTCTCCAGCTGGTCATTGATATAGAGGGCAACAACCCCTCCTCATCTGCCCTGCCTGTCCTTGAAGAGCCTGTATCCTTCCATTCCAACATTCCAGTCATAGGAGCCATCCCACCATGTCTCTGTGATGCCAATGAGATCATAGCCCTGCAGGCCTGTGCACATCTCTAACTCATCCTATTTATTCCCCATGCTACATGTGTTCACATAGAGACATTTAAAGTAAGGACAGAGAGACAGGAGAATTGTAACTGACTTATCATAGGCATACCTAACTGATCTTTTAAAAATTCAAAGAATAGGGGTTCTTTTAATTAAAAGCTCTTCAAAGAAATTTATCTAGAGATGGTGCCATTGTGCAGTGGGGGAAAACTTCTGAATCTTCTCTTTTCCCACCTCCTCCCCAACTGAATTCTGAGACTAGCTGTAGAGAGGCAGTTTTGAGGTAACTGACCATACATCTTTGTTATAAAGTCGTAAGTAAATCCCTGAGAAAGCTGTTCACAAGTACCGACTTTAGAATTTGGGATGCTGTGACCGCTGTACAGCCATGGGAAGACAGCCAGTCCTTAGGTGATGAAAATAACTCATGGAAGATATCCCTCCTGTCCATTGCAGGTTTCATCCTTGCCATCCCTAAGAAGTGCTGATTATGTTTTTTGTCTTAATGGCAAAATACTAACCTGAAGGATTTCTGATCTGGTTAGGAAGTACAGTATAGATCCTATTTGTGTAAGTTACAGCCTCAGGTAGCATTCTGTAGCTGTGTGTATAATGTGTTATGAAATATATAGCCCCTGGACTTTGTTAATAGGACTGTGAAACCCTGCTTTCGTGCCAAATACAACATTTATATATATTTGTGATGCTGATTTGTATATTAGTTGGCTTCTTAATCTGCAATGAANTGATCTTCAAGGTCCTTTCCAACCTAAACCATTCTATGATTCTATGATTCTATGATTAGTTGGCTTCTTAATCTGCAATGAGTCTTTTGGACGTGCAAGTCCTATGATGAAGGCTGTGGGCTGGGATCTAATACCTGTACTAAGTTGCAGCTTCTTCAGAAACTCCCTCATGTGATTTCTTTTGTGTTATGTAATTTCCCCAAATTTCTCCATTCTCCTGTTCCTCACAATATGAGGGCTGTCACGCTTTGTGTTGACAAGAATGGAGATGTTTAGATGCTGTGTGTTCAGCAGAATGTAACTTCCAACTACTTGGTGTTTAGCTGTCTAGTTGTTTTGGGGTTGTTTTTTTTTTTGTAATTGGGGCATTGCCTCATAACTTCAAGGGATTAGTGAAAACGCTAAGAGCACAGAGAATCAGTCAGTGGTGAGGAGGGAGAGCCAGCTAATGCCTGTGGTGTATAGAGAGCAAAGTACATGCCATTCTGTGGGGTTTTTGGAGAACCTGGTTTTCAGAATTTTTTTGGCATGCCTTTCCCTGGACATCTGTATGTGCAACCTAATATAGCGTAGTAAGGATTTCATCACCCACTTCTCTTCCATCAGTTTGTCTTCATAGATTATGACCATAGAACTTGTATACAGCCTTGAGTTGTCTAGACTCTCTATGTTTGCAACTTGAAGCATTGCAGCACTGCAGGTATTTTTCAGGAATTTGCCACCTGGTTTCATGCTGGTCATTAGTCCTTGTGAACAGAACTTTCTCTATGTGATACAATAGCGGATCAAAGGTATGGAAGTTTCTTTGGTTCCAGTGAAAGTTCTGCATTCATTACTATTTATAAAAGGTGTCAAACCTTAATTAGTCTGGTTGAGAACCAATCTCAGAGTTTCTTCTGCTTCTTTGTGTCTTGAATTAAATAGTATGTGAAACAAGTAATTCTAGGGTTTGAGAAGACTTGAGAGCTTCTCTCACATCATAGGAATGCTGCAAATGGTTGTTCCTGATAACGTTTCTCCTGTGCTGCCTAGAGTGATGCTTTTATTTCTTTTAGGATACAGCTGTTTATTCTGGCATCTGGTTGTAGAAATGATTGCTTTGGAGTTGCTGGACTTCAGTATCTACTTCCAGAAAGTCTTTCCAGACTCTCCCATAAGCACTAGTTTAGGGAATGCAGGCTCATCATCTAACAAGTTGTCAAACTGCAATAACTGGAGGTGGGCAGGATGAATCTAGGGGAGAGTTAACTTCAGAACAATGTGGCCGATTTAACCATGACTGCATCAACGTCCTCTGGCAGTACAGTCCTTTTTGTTTAAGTCTCCAATGGAAAAAGGTTGTTTTTTAAAAAGTTACAAGCTATTTCCCTTTTAGATCCAGGTTAATTTGTTAGTCTACTTACATAATTGGTACATAAAGCCTATATTAATAGAGCACACACAAATTCCCAGGTTTGGCAATGCTTAATACATTCATTAACTAGGTGTGGTGAATCATTCAAGACAAAATGCCTCCATACTTCACATGCTGCTTTCAGAGGCCGCTTACTGTAACTGCCATAGAGTTTTGATGGAGTTTATGCTTCATAATTGTCTAATTTTTTAGTATGTCAGTTAGACATGCATTTTTACCTGCTGTTTTTTCTTTTTTATAAAATGTATTGGAATGTGGCTTCACTTGCATAATACATAGCTAGGTTCTGTTCTGTTGTTTGCTGTAGGAAATCAGAACCTTCCGAAAATTTCTAAATCAGGTCAGTTGATATCTACTTGCAATGCCTCAATCCCTGAATTTTTTGCTGCTCCATTTCTGGCTGAGTGGCAAGTCAGTTAAGTCTGAAGAGGCAAGGAGATAAAGAAGAAACTGGGGCAAAACATATCTCCTATATTATTTTATGTTGGGGGATATAAATATTTCTGATCCTGAAAGGGTTAGAATGTCAGTTCTGTGAAGGGTGAGGAGGACAACATAGTCGTGGTGATGACATTACAAACACTCCTTTCTCCCCTTTTTTCATTCACTATTGACAAGATTTATTTGAAATGTGAAGTTGAAGTATTATATGCAATTGGAAGTTCTCATAGTCGGAAGAATATGGGCAATTCAGCTATACCATTAGATCTGACTATTTGTGTTGCTAGTGCTGAACTACTAGAAAACTTTATATAGCCATAAAACATGAACTACACAATCTCCAATTCATGCAGTGATAAAGAAAATGTTAAAAAAGAAATAAGCTTTAATTCAAAGAAGGAAGAAAGAATGTATAAAGCCATGAGCAAATGAAAATAAATATTTAGACAACAACTGTTTTCAGCTAACTGCATCCTATTAATTAATTTGTTGGTGACTACTTGCATGGAGTGATCTTACCTTTAGAGAAGACTATAAAGGCTTGAGTAAAACCTGCTCAGAAGGGTGAACGGCTATTACAATCTATCTTTGGTAACTATGGGAGGCAGAGTTTGGTTTTTGTGTGTTTGCGCACGCACTCAGTGTTTAACTGTGAGCATTATTGTAATTGCTAGTTTTTAATGTATTTTTTACTGGTATTCATTGTATTTTTTCCTTTGCAGTGCCCACTGGTTTTTGGCTGTCATCTGTTTTCCTGGTTTAGAAAAACCCAAATATGAACCAAATCCCCACTATCATGAAAATGCTACAACACAGATAAAATCTTCCTCTTCAGATGGAGAGACCAACACACCATCTCCTTTGCCAAATGAATTAGATGCACAAAACTCACCTTCCAAGTCCACAGTAAAGAAGACGTTGACCAAAAAGTATAATACAGCTTTAATTGACCCAAACACTGAAACAGAGGACAGTGAGTCTTCATGTTGTAGAAGAAGTCCTTGTAGGGGAAAAATTGCTTTCAAAAAACTAAATCAAATAGACAGTGATGTGGAAGAACCTAACACTGTGGAATCAGCATGCCATAAACTAGACCATAGGACTTCAGACAAAAATGGTATACAGGGTGAATTCACAACTGCTAGCCAATCTATGGGTATGTAATTTAATAATATGCACTTTTTAATGAAAAAATTGGAGATTTCACATCTGTTACTACTTTTGCAATTGTGTAAACTTCATATTTTGAAAGTTTAGTATGTGGCTGAAGTTTGAGTGCTTGCAATAGAAGTAATTTATAGCTATTGCATATAAAATGTTTTTGTGGCTGTTGACATAACTCTCATGGCAAAAGGGCTGGCGATAAAACACTGTTTTCCTAAATCGGATTAATTTTTCAGTTGTGTGACCTTTTTTTCCACACAAAATCATTTTGTAGCTATCACTTTGGATCGCTTAACACTGTAATTGTTAAGGAAAGAATAGTAGTTGACCATGGATCCTCATAATGTATGTGCATGGGGGAACTGAATTAAGATTGTGTGAGCAACCTTAATTGCAGTGTCTTCTAGTATTTGAAGTTTTGCTTCAACACCATTAAGTTCTTTAATATCCTGATAAAAGGTACGTAAAAAGAGTAAGAAGAAATAATTAAAAAAAAAATCTCTCACGTTACCTCTGTTATGTTTGGAGAGGCTTTCTCCATGCATCAGTGCTGTGGATGCTGATTTCAGTGATCTCGAACAGTGTTTGTACCAAAGTGAACAAAGGAGCTGACATACTTTTAAAGGCATATGAAGGAATTAGGAAAAGATTGTTTTCTCTGCTCACTGCAAGGTTTGGATCCCCTTGAGGCATAGACTACAAAACATCTGGTCATGCAAAAACTTTTGCTTTAGTCACAGATAATATTCCTACTGACTCAATTTACACAATAAGTAATTGCATCACTTACAGTACAAATCTGAAAAGATTATCAATCATATGATCTGTCTGTATACTGCAGGCCATTACAAATTTAATATCTTTGTGGGTATAAGCACTCTCCTGCTTTCTAATTTAAATTTATTCATTTGTGATAACATTGTCACTTTTCAAAAACTAGAAGGTCCAGGGTGCGGGCAGGGACTGGGGGTGTGCGTAGATCTGCTCTTTTTTTAATTTATTTTTCATTTTATGTGTGACTGTTACTGTTTATGATATTGCTGTGGTATGATATGGTCTTGAGTCTTGGATGCTGCTACTGTTACTTGTCTGTAATTAGTTGGAACGTACTTTATGACATATATTTTTGCTGGGTTTACATTTCTTTTTTTTTTTTTTTATGGCTGCATTGTATCATTGGCTGATGGTCATTCTTCTGTTGCTGACTAAAACACCCAGACTCCCTTGCTCAGCTATTGCAGAGGATGCACCCTTTCATTAATGCAGACATTCTTACGGGTCACAGTCCTGGTTTAGGGGTGAGATTCAATTTGAGATTGACACTAAGCATGTGTTTAGGTAGCTAAATTTAGGTGCAGTGTGTATCTAAACTTCCGTTTCAAACAGATGGAAGATGGGGATGTAGGCCTTGAGTTTTCTGCCCAGCCTTCAGCTGTTGCTCCAGAAGGGTGTTGGTCTTGACTCTGCCAAATCCATATGTGTCCTGGATATCCTAGGATATGTCAAAAGACAGCAGGTGCTTCTTTGATGATATAGTCAATGAAACCAAGAGACGTCCTCTGCTCATCCTAAAGCAGACACCGAATAGCTGTTCAGTTGAGTAGCTCTCTGCTCTGAGTATCGTCTCCACTTAACGTTGTGAGACCCTAGATGCATACTGTACATGGGAGCCTAAACTTAGATGTCTTGATCTGAAGCTAAATCCTGGTGTTGGACTTGTAAATCAGTAGGAGTTGATACCTAAATAACTTTGAAGAAAGCATCCAAAATATGTATTTTTTAATTACTTAAATAATCCTTTTTTTATTGCTCAATTCTTGTATGAGATGTGATTCTTCTTGATACCAGTTTTTATTTTTTTTAATCTGTCAGCAATAAATCACATTAGTATATGCCCTACTTCTTGTGCTAAGGTCTTTTCAAAAATACTGAGTAAGACTAATTCCCAAGTTTGTCCCAGTGGAACTCCACTGGTAACCTCTTTCCAAAGTGTTACTTCAACTTTTCTGTTGAAGTATTTTCAAATGCAGGTCTTCTCCATTTTTTTCCATTAGCTAGTTCATTGCCCTCTTTACTGTTCTTATAGAAGTCCTGGTTTTCTTTAATAAGTAATAAATCCTCCAGTGACACCATAACCAACGCTTTTATTTTTGTGATTGTTTAGGTATATTATATAGCCCTTTTCTAGGAAAAGCTTTCTTATGAAGATTTCAGGTTTTGCTGGCATGTTATTAATTTTTCATTTATTTACATGTAGTTTATTATTCTTCCCCTCAAAGTCTGTTCTGAAGTCTTGCATGGTACTATAGTAAGACTAAGTGAGCCTGTAGCTGTCTGTATCTGCATCTTTCACAGGTATAGCTATAACATTCATTATTTCTTCTGATGCTGTTTCCCAAGTGACTAAATATGTAGGGGGGTAGGGAGTGAATTCACAGATACTCTTTTTATGTAGCAAACAGTGAAGTTTCAGAAACATTTCTAAGCTGCTGCTCCCAGGAGAGCTCATCCTGCATTCTCCCCTCCCTAGCAGCATGTTCCAGAGCTGCCTTTTCCCTTTTACCAGCACAGGTCTTCATATAACTGCACAGTGAATCTGATCAAAGAAATTATTCAAGTTAAAGAGTAATAAGCTTGTGACTGACTTTCTCAGTCTGGTCCAGTGTGTGTGGATGTATTTGGAGCCATGGAAGGAACCAGCTAGGGATGGGAATAAACAGTTATATTAGGGACCAAATGAGACTGCTCCTTTTGGTAGCAGTACCGATTTATAGTGTTGCAAAGACTTCATGGAACTACAGGGTAATTTCATGGTGGATTTTAGTCTAGGTCTCTAGAATTTTTTTAGGCTTTTCACAAAATAAGGAACAGTTTCTGCTGTTACTTAGAAGAAAGTTTTCACTTTTGTTCATATGCATGAATAAAATATTACATGTCAGTTGTATCACAGTTATTGTGAACAATCCTGAGGAAATCTGAGGTATTTAAAATGAGTTTGGTCTTCAATGATGACATAGTATTTGATGTTTAAATATACTACTGTCTGTGATTGATACAGATGGATTGCACAAAATCAGGCTAAACTATAGCGAAGACTCAGCTGATGGCAGTAAGCTAAATGAAGATGAGCTTATAGATTTTTCTGAAGACCAAGATAACCAGGTAAAGAATTTAGCAATTTTGTTTGGGAATGCGAAGTGTTGTGTTGTATTTTGAATAGGCAGCTTAGAAGCTGTATACACATTGTAAATATGCATTGCCTAAAGCTAGTTATCTTTACAAGTGTCAAATCCAAAGCAGTGGTTACCTACAAAAATTTGCAAATTAGCTAACAGGAGAGGATTGTACATTCATTCATTAAACTATTTAATAGGGTACTGTTGTACTGATCCTGCATTTAATTTTGTGAGTCTCTTGCATAGTGACAATATTACACAATGATTTTACTGGAAACTCTGAAAGTCAACACATTTCTATCTTTCATCTCTTCCACCCCCATGTTTATCTACCAGACCCAAGAACAAGTTACTTTTCTTTCAGCTGCATTTCCTGGATATAAACAGACACGTTTATAAGTCGATGCTACTCTGCTGGTTTGTTTCATTGGTGCTTCTCCTAATCAAATTTAAACAACGTGGATTTATAATCAAGTAGTGTCCTTGTTCAAATTGGAAGACATTTAGATTTTAGAGCTGTGGAAAGACTGATCATTAACATGTCCTTTACTGACTCACTACTGGGTATGAGGGCATTATTCCATAGCCCTGTTGCTTCTACAGTGTAAGTTAAATGTGACAAGCTACGAGTTACACATCTACTCTTCCTAATTGGCCTTCCTGTTCGTGTTCCAGGTGTATGACTCCAAGTTGTCTGAAATAATCAGAGGCTATCAAATATAGCGGCTAGGAATTACCTGGTTTTGACCTTTGAGTCCAGAACAAACAATTATTTTCCAAAGTCTGCAGCTATATGTAATGGCTTCCAAATAATATGTATGTGTGTGCACACACATAAAAGCTCCAGTTTGTGTGGAAACCTAACTATGCTTTTCATACAGACTCAACCCACCTCCCCTGTCCTGCCACTTCCCCAAATGTTCTGTGTTTCGCACTTGGTGGAAGTGCCTTTTTGCCTATTTTGTAGCAGTTAGAGTTCCCTGAAGATGGAGAATTAGTGGAGTGTTTCCAACCCTACATGGCGTGAAGGCAGGGAAGAAAGCACATGGCCAGCTGTGTTCCATGAGAAAAAGGTGCCAAGTTCCCTGGTTGCGTTGTAGCTTAGAACTTAACACAAGCTGAAGCTGTCACTGATACCTTCTAGAATACACAAAGCAAGTATGGAAATGGTAGGCTGTGACAGGCTGAGTGCACCTTCACACCTGCCAAAAATGGAGTTGAGGCTGCAACAGAAACAAGTGTATTAGGAACTAGGCAGTAGTTTTTAATATGGTAACATCTTTATGGTACAGCATGAGGATTTCAGTCATAGGATCCTGTGTGTTAGTGAAGTGTACATAATTCTCACCAGAAAATTTGCAAAGCATGCTGATATGGGTGTTCCCATTTTTGGAAAGCATCTGTTTCCCTATAATGCAATGGTCTGTGGGAGTAATAGTGAACTCAGTACAAGGGTAAGAAACCATGGATCATTGGGTTACTTTTAGATACAAGAACTTAGTGGGTTTGTTCATAAAACTTCCATATCTTTCATAGCAATCAATATTGAAGTCAAAGGATATTCCTATGTTTGTGGCATGACTGTTTTTGCAACCCATGATATATAATATCACAGCTGTTTAATTTCCCTTGCCCTAAGGACCAGGTTGGTGCGTTCTGGAACAAAGATCAAATTTTCCTGCTGAGTTCATTGCAGATTTTGTCTCATTCCATCTAGAATATAACATACATGAAACTGCCAAGCAAGTTTCTAGTAATCATTAGCAAGTGAAAGTATTGATAATTTGGTTTATAACCAAATAATGGAGATGGACCTCTTTTATGCCAGCAATGCTTTGGAAGTGTCAGTTGCAGTTTTTTTTTCTAGTTTCAGCAGTCATTAAATAAATAGCACCGTTCCGTCCATGTCATTCCAGCATGGATTTGAGAAACCATGTGACTAAAAGTTGGTAATGCAAACTTTACAAACAATGAATGGTTTCAGATTAAGGCTACCGCTTCTTTATTAAACTTATGTTACTGGTCTTGATTAAAAATGGTGAGTAAAGCAATAGTTTCTTTTGCATCTGTTTGAAAAACAATATTAGCTTTTAAATACCTGTAAACATCTTGCCTCTGTAGGAAGACAGTAGTGATGATGGTGGCCTTGTAGATGATAACTGTAATTCAGAAATGGGACAATGGCACCTGAAGCCTACTATCTGCAAACAGTAAGTATTAAAACAGTTAAAATGGAAATTCCATAAAAGTTTATGGAGTTTAAATGACAGTAATTATGGGAAATGGTCATACATCAGTCTTCAAACAATTTAATGAGCATGTTTGATTATTGTTTGAGAAAGAATTTTGTACTTTGTAGTATCAACATCTTCAGTGAGCAGAAAATTTAACGAATAACAGTACGAGTGAAGCTTTTTGGGTTTCTGTTAAGCCTGTGTGCTGCTTCAGGCAATTGAAGATTGTTTCTTCAAATAAGGCTGGTCTTTGATATCCTGCATTTAGATTTCTACAAAAAGAAGGTGCAGAAGTGTGTTTAAATGTATCCTTCTATATTTAAAAAAAAAAAATAATAATGCCTTTAGATGAAAATAATTAAATTACTACTAAAGAAAACCTTTGTCACCACTCAAATTAGTACAGGAAAATGGGAATAATTGTACCTGTTCCCATTTCTTACCTAAATGGGTTCTAGCTGTTTCTCTTTATGGTCTCTTTCTATTCTTAGTATTATTCTTTTTTTTCTCTCTCTGTTCTTAGCATTATTCCTTTTTTGTCTAAAAAGAATATTCCCCAGTACTAAATTCAGTTACTTTTTTTTTTTCACCTTTTGACCTGTTTTGGATTTTAAAACTCTTAAAATTTATTTTTTTATGTTTGAAATGCAGAAATTATTTATTCATAATCATTGACTGCAGTTGCTTCCATTTTGGTGTGACCAAAATGTATGATTCCAAATCTAGACATATTGTTACTAGTATTGCTGTCTTCACAATTTCGTTTGCATTTTTTCCACAAATTATTTATCTGTTTTTATATTTCCTTCTTTGTGAATATAATGGTTACTAGAAAGGTAAAGGCTTTCACAATACATTCTTATGGTGCAGGATAACATTATATATTTATACATGATATGGAATGTGTATGAATTGTTCTTCATACGTTTTAATGAAAGGGTAAAAATCCATCTGTGTTGTGAGTTTTAAGCATATTTATGAACTTCTGATTATAGCTTGGCTAAATTTGTCCCATTCTGATGATGGATTATCTGTACATCATATTTTCCACCAGACATTGTTTTAATCTAACCATGAAATATCATAAGATCTTGGACATTTAAGTATCAAAAGTCATTAAGGGTACTTAAATATTTACTATTAGCATATTTCTGAATTACTTCTATATGGAAAAGAAAATTACCTTGAAAAAAACTTTCACTTCTTTCCCCCTCTCCCCCATCCCCCAAAGTACTGGATTGTGCATTTTTAAAGAGCATTGCCTATGTAAATAGTAACTTTCTTTTGTTAGAAATTAAAACAAGTACAAGTAAAACCAAACATTATTCAAGTGATTATATGCTTATGCCTAAAAAATTGCATGCATGTAAAATAGTTTATAAATTTAACCAAACCTATACATAAATGCATGCAGATATTTGGTCTGAATTTACTAGTTTGGAGTTTCTGTAAAAGACACCTTGTCTGAATGCACATGTGTTATTGTTAGCAAAGAGAAAGCAGAGCTTTATGAAAAGTAATCTGCATCCTATTTATCCCTCAAAATACATCTTACATCTTAGGCTGAGATTCTGAACTCTGGTATGAGTCAGCGTTGATGTATAAATCCAGCTGTTGGCTATACAGCAGCTGATATGGTTGTTATGTTTATAGCTACTGCAAAGGTAGCAATCAAAAGTATCCTCTAGATCAAGTGATAGGATGTAAGCACCTGTAGTGTGCAAGAGACTGTTCAAGCAGACTTGGTTCTCCAGAAAATGCTTGTTTATGGACACGTTATTTTTCTAAAGTCTATGAAATAGAGTACGTGTGTGTTTTGTGGGTAACTATCAGGTAGATTTCAGATTCATTGGTTGGGATCACTTCTTGAACATGCATACCTAGTGTCTTCTTACGGGCTGTGGACTGTCCCATCTGTCCTCCAGAAGGATGTGTATGGGTGCTGTGCCTTACTTGCTAGTCTCTTGCCAGTGTCCCAGATACCTGTGCATCTAAAAGAGCATGAGACACCTGAGGAGGTTTTGGGCAACATTTAGACTGTAACAAATGCTTTCAATCTGACGGTACTATATTTTCTAAGTGTATTCTGAAGTTCTCTGTACTTAGTGTATGGTTAAATCTAAAGATAACTTTGCATTTAGCTGTCCCAGTTAGGGGATTACAGCAGCCCTGGTAAAACTTCGTAGTATTGATCTAGTTTTGTCCAAGGTCACCCCGCAAATTATGTCATAGCTAGCTAGCTGTGTAGCATTGTGTTTTCCCAACTGCTGTTAAATATTGTGTACTTAAAAATTGTATTCTCTCTTAGGCCCTGCATTTTGCTTATGGACTCACTGAGAGGCCCTTCCCGGTCAAATGTTGTGAAAACACTAAGGGAGTAAGTTTCATATCTAGGGGTTTGGGTTGCTGGTTTCCTTTTTCTTTTTTTTTTTTTCCCCCCCCCCCCCCCCAATTCTGCAAGGAAACAAAAGTTTGAATTTGCATGGTCTTTTATCATAGATATTTAGAGGTAGAATGGGAAGTCAGGAAAGGCAACAAAAGAAGCTTTTCCAAAGATGTCATGAAAGGTTCCAACCCGAAAGTGCCACAACAGAACAACTTCAGTGATTGTGGAGTGTACATACTGCAGTATGTGGAGAGCTTTTTTGAGGTATGTATACCTGTTTGTGTAACTATTTTTTGGGTCTCCTGCAGCAATCAAATATGATTTATTACAATAATAAAAGGCTCTCTAGTTTAGCTCATACCTATTTATTAGATTGTGCATTATAAACTAATGTATACGCTAACATGCATAATAATTCTTTTTGGAAAAGAAACTAGTTGTCATTATTAGTTGCACTTGTATCAGAAATCGGAAGCTGTGGAATTTTCTGAGAGGATGTGCATACCCTTTAAAATTATCTGTTAAGAAACAGAGTTCAAATTTGAGTTTGTATTCTAAACTAAAGATGTGGTACAAAAACCTTGTTCTTTTTTCCTTAAGAAATGTGACTCTGAATAAATTCATTTATATGATACAGCTAGTTTTTTTAACTTGCATTAAAACATGTAAGTGGAATCATTACAATTAAATGCCAAATTTTGATTCCACTGAAATTGGTTAAAATCTTACTTACTTTCACTGTCTGGATCTTCAAATTACAGCTCCTTTCACAAGTGGAAGAGGCGTTACCCCCTTCAGGTCTGGGTTGGGAGGAGAAATGATGGTCAAGTGAGATGTTGCCTGCATGGGACACTAGCTCTCTTTACAGTCCATAGTACTTGAGCTCTGTTCCTAAACTCTCCTGTAACTAACCTTGCCTGAGAAAATCGGCGGTTTCTTCTCCTCGTTTGTACCTCACACGAGAACAGCGGGGCTTTAGCAGAGTGCATTCATGCAAATCGAAGCCAAAAGTTTTTGCTTTATCAATCAGCCCTTGAGAGCTTAGAGCCATCCTCAAGTGATTCCTTTTTGTACACAAGGGATATGAGGAGCAACCAAGTTTTAATAATCTTAGCCCCTTCCTTCTTGCAAATTGATTGCTGAAATACGTCAGGCTGAATCCCTTGCCCCGCCTGGTCTTGCAGTATGCGGCAGCTTTGGCTGCCGGGGAACAGGGATGGCATGTAGATGTGTCAGATAGCAAATCACAGGGTATTCTCAGAAGTAACACTAGTGGGAAAGGAAAACCTGTACTACCTGCACGGTACTTGACTGTCTTACAGTTATTGAAGTACTAATTTTGGCTGCTAATGTGTTTGAAAAATTGCAGTGTCTCATAGTTTTCAGCAGCTGTACAAACTGAATGGGGAGTATGTGGGATGGGGTGCTTAATTTGATGTTTGTGGACGATTCAGGCACATCATTGTGGATTGATTTCAAATATTCTTTTTAATAATAAGGGTTAAAATCACAATGTGTGTTTTTTAAACCCAAGACTCATTTGACAGAATGGGTAGCGTGATAAGGAGCATACCTGTCAGCTGTCACAGCAGGTAGTTTTTCAGCCCTCCCTCAACACCATGCCTCTTCGAGCTTTGCCCTTCGGCCCCGGGGAACAGCCCAGACCTGCCAGATGCGCGGCCCGTGGTGGGGCCGGCTCAGCCCGGCGGCCCGGGAGGGGGCTGCCGCCGCCAGGGGCCGCCTGCGGACGGGCTCCGCCTGCAGACACGGCCGGCTGCGGGCCCGAAAGACCCGGCAGCGGGAGCCGGGGCTTTGGTGGGGGAATGGGGAACGTCAGTTCGTGACAACAGAACTCGCAAACCAAGAAGGAAGCACCGAGGCAGCAGAATATGTGCACTGGCTACTGACCCGTATCCCTGCTTTTCTTCCCCAAACTGAACAACAAGAAAAAAACCCGCTAGTTTAAGGATGTGTTCAGATTAATTTGAAATATCTTTCTGGTTTTGGTAAACACACTAATTTTTTTTTAAATGGCCTATTTCGTAATTGAAACAATGGAAAACCAATTCAGGTTTTGCTCAAGATTTTCTGCATCTTTAGCGTCATTCTTCTGAAGTCTACTGACTGCTGGTATTCAGTACCTTCCTTAGCAAAGTCAGTTCAACACAGTGGTTTTTTTATCGCTGTATTATCTAGTTGATGTTCTGTTTGGATGTGGAGTAATGTAGCTAGTGCAATATTAAGCACTGACATGCTCCTGTGCAGAATGTGACTAGTTTTTTCCCAAGCAGCCTTGCTAGTGTTAGCTCTGTGAATGAATATAATTCACTCTCAAATAACCCTATTAATGATGTAAACTACAATACACAAAGGGAGGAATTTCTTTTGAGAGAACACACTATTCCAAAACCTGTTGTTTGTTTAGGGTGAAATTGTTGTACAGTGTCACAGAAGTGGTGTAGATAATGTTGCATAATAATCATTCTCTTAATTCTTTGGATGAATGACCTCTATCAAGAAGACAAAATGTAAGCATAAAAAGGGCTGGCAGTAGCCAGGGGCTTTTCCCAGGCCCTGATTTTTAGAGTGAAATGTAAAACTGACTTTCCTAGGTGGTTGTGGTCATAAAGGTATTTATAAGAACAGAGGAGTATTTAGCAGCAGATTCCTAATCAGCTCTAGATTTTGATGCTAGTCATCCTTAAAAAAAAGGTGCTATATCGTTACAATAATTTTATCGCCTTTTTTTTTTTTAATTAGAACAATTTTACACGTTTATGCAGTCAAATACTTTGCATAAAGGGTGTAGCAAACTGAATAGATTATTTGGGCACTTCTATAACCAGAACTGTGATCTGGATGAATGGTACTCTAGCATACTGAAGCTTGATTGATTCTACCTTAATTGTACGTGTACAAAACACACAAATTGTAGAAATTTTGTTCCATGCTGATGGAATAAGTTGAGGAAGAATGTATTTTTCCCCACTACAGTTCTCTCCAGTCTTCTAGGTTATAATTCCTTACTTTAATATCCAAATGCCCTTTCTTTTCAGAATCCCATTCTGAGTTTTGAGCTACCAATGAACTTAACAGACTGGTTTCCACGCCCAAGAATGAAAACCAAAAGAGAAGAAATACGAAAAATAATCCTGAAGCTGCAGGAACAGCAGAACAAGGAAAAGAAGGGACAAAAGGACCCAAGTTCAATGGAAAGATCTTTGCAGGAAAAAACAGAACAACTTATCAACAGCAGCTCAGACTGAATGTTGTATCTGTTGCATGTTAGCTCCACAATCAAAACTGAAATATACATTTTTGTCTGCCCAGACTAAAGATTTGGCGTATTCTCTGCTCAAAGTTACTTGGGAATGTTTAATGCCTGTATAAATGTGTGTCATAAAATGATTTAATTCCCACAAAGATGTGTATTAAGTAAGCAAGTCTGTACATATGTTAATGAGGCCAACTTTTTCAGCATTTGTAATTACTTTTTTTCCACTTGTTAGGGAGCTTTTGTTATGTATTTCTGTTAATAGAACTTAAATAGCAACTTCTAAACATAAAGCAAATAAAGAAAATATTTATAGGATAAAATGGTTAACTTTTTCTTTTTCAGTAAAGTTGTAATGTTACAGGCTTAAGTAACACATAGGGAACGATTTGGTAGTGAGATAATTAATTCCTATTTTGACCCTATTTAGTTGCCCTTTACAAGATTATTCTGCTTGTGCTACAAACAATAATATGGGTGTCTCAATGTACCATGGCCTCAGAGGGGGTGATTTCCATCCTCCCAGTATCTAAATGTAGGCAGTGTAATAGTTAATAGGACTGCTTCAGATTTGGGGTTTTAAAAGATACGCATTGCAATTAAAATTCCACACGTGCTTTAGTGGGACGAGCTAGGAAAAGGGGGAGAATGCTCTTTGACCAGAGATTACTATTCAAACAGTATTATAAAAGTGGTTTCAATGAAGTGATCTTGAGTGATACTATTAAATCATATTTTGTGGATCCCAATTGTTGTACAGGTGTATTTTGAGACTTTCTTCATTATAAAATTGTATTTTGGTAAGTGTACTTGGAATAGCAGATTGCCCACATTACATTTTCTATGTTACAATTCTGAATGTTACATTCATATGTGCTTTATCTAAGTAATGAACATTTAAAAAGAAAAAAGTGTACGATTACTATTTTTTGTAATATCCACGCAAAAAACCAAAATACCAGTGTTCATTGCTTGCTTGTTTGTTCTTGGCTTTAGGTAGCATCAGACTAATGTTGGGATTTGTTTGGATATTTCCAGTGTATTTTGATTTTACAACAAACTAAAATGCCATCGTTGCTTAAAACTGCAAACATAGCCTTTTATCCTTGTTATAGAAAGGCTCTGGTATTCAAATGAGGAAAGTAAGAGATAGTTTGTGCAAGGATATACCTCTCTTTCTCTCTCTAGTGTTCTACTAATGTAGATATCTTTGAAGGGAACCAGAAACTGTCTCTTCCCAGGAAAGAATCTGTCGGGGGAAGAGAGGGACCGTCTATCCCTCCTTGCAGATAGTCTTTTCTCTCCTGATTTTTCTATTGGGAATGTCATTTGTCATTCCCTTCTCCCAAAGAGAAGAAGCAGGGAATTCATTAGCTGAACTCTGTGTCCTCCGAAATCAATTTTTATACACAAGATCAAGTCTAAACCAGTACTTCTGGTTCTCCATGAGTTTTCATTCTCACTAAACCCTGAAAACACGGCTGCTAATGACATTACTGCCAGGGCATTTCTGCACAGATGACTCTCTGTGAAACCCTCTGTTTAAAAAGGGGTTCACTCATCAAGGCAGAGTGAGTGATTGCACATAGAGCAATACAACCATGGGCTGCTAATCTTTTGCACAGATAACCCGTGGGATTTAGGGGAGTTGTTCATTCCCTCATCTCTTTCTTCTTGTGTAGACCCTGGGCCCCATGGAGAATATGTAAGCACCACATATATACGTGATGTTAGAGATGACTCCTACATAGGTTTCTTGTTGAAAGTGTGTGGGGGAAATCTTCTGGACTACAAGTTAAATATGTAATGTGCACACCTCCGAGTTGTTTCCTCCGTCAAATTCAGCCAGTATTCTTGTCATTGTTGGAGAAAATCTGAGATAAAATAGTTTCAGACTGTTTCCCTGCAGGGTCTTGTGTATCTGGCTTCGGTGCAACTGACATACTGGAATAGTAAAATACACAAACGCAAGTAAATCAGTGATGGCTTGTAGAGAAGGAAGGAAAAGAATCTCTTGGAAATACAGAGAAGAGACAATTCCAAATAGAATGTATTCCTTCCCAGTCTAGTCTTTCCCAATGGTATGTTCTAATTATATGGAATATATCCAAATTGGATCAATATAATAGTTTTCCTTTTTCTAACATTTGTGATGATGCAGGTTCATAATTTGATGCTGTAGAACTATTTGGTTCTCTTGCTAGGAATGGCCTGGTGCTTCCTCCTTTTCCTTCCTCTTTCCTGTCCTCCCCTTCTTCCTCCCTCCCCTTTTTCAAAGCTGTGAAGAAAGTGTTTGATTTATTATCATTTAATGTTAAAGGTCTTGAGATCTTCAGTCATATACAGCAAGCTAATATACATGTTAAATATAGGAAAGTTATTTTTTTAATAAAATGTGATTCGCCTAGAAAAAAACCCGCAGAATTAAGAATGAGTTATTTAAAACCTTACTGACTTGGTTGACAAAGCTCACTACTGCATGTGCTTGTTAGGCATCTGTTTGTAACATAATGGTCAGCTACGCTACGGTGTTTTGCGGTCTGACAAGGAGTTTTACCAGTGAATTTTTCTGAATCAGATTTATTCAGTGGAAGTTAGTGGGCTGGGGACTAGATACGTTTATTTGATAATTATATGACAACACATACACTCTGAGGAAAGTTTAAGTTGTATATTTCTTTATAAGATTTAAGATTACAAATGCTTTAAGAGTAGCATGGCTGCGTTCTGCAGTGTAAGGTATCAGATGGCTACCTAATTAAATGTATCTGTTTGTATTGTTTTTCACTTCGGATAGAATAACAGTTAAGAATTCTTATAAAAGTTTTAGATTACTTAGCATAAAAAATGCATGTACTTCTGGTGCACATTTGCAGGATAGCTGCAAAAGCAGAAGAGACATCTAAGTAGTCCCTTGTGACAGCCCTATTTTTCTCGCTAAAGAAACTGAGTACACTCTTTAAAGATCAGACACTTCAAACAGAACAACTGTGTTGTTGATTTTTGAGGTTGTACCGCATTCTCATCTGGAAGAATCTGACTTCCAAAAATTCAGTAAAGAAGGAGTTGAAAAAGCAAGCAGACTTTACACCATGATGAGAAAACCATGCTGTTGATTTTTTTTTAATTTTATTTATGTATTGCATAGCAAATGAGTAAAGCAGAACAAGAAGCTTTTACATGTATGATTTTTTAATTCCTGTTAATGTAGCTCCTCTGGAAATCGGAGTGAACTACTAGACTTTTCTGATGAACAATCCACTGTAATTTTTTACTCAGATTGTTAAATAGAATGTATTTTCAGTCACCGGTTAAAGCTTTACATTGCCCTTCATTGATAACGTGACACTTGTGTTTTAGCATGTGAACAGGAGAAGGTAGCTATCAAGCTGCTTGTTCTTTGGAGTCCTGATCCTTGGGGCCACAATGGTGAGAGGTGGTGGAGTCGGGATAAAAGATCTTATTTCATTTTGGTATGATATTTTTTATAAGTCTATGTTAAATTCTACATACTTGGTACCCCTAAAGAACCTCAGTGCAGCAACTTGGGTTCACAAAGGTACTTCATCTCCCCAAGTCTTTTGACGCTGCCCATCTGCTTCTGGAAATCAAAGGGGAGCTGATGTTACAAACTACCACTCTGAAACAGTAAGAGAGGTAACAACCATTTTACTTATCTTTCACCACCATATTTTTAAAACAAATCCTTCCTGCTTAACTGAATCATGCCTGCTCAAAGATGTGATGAAAGATGTCTATTTGTAGGCTCCAGTCTGGTTAAGTGAAGATGTAATCTAGAAAGTGGTGGTTCTCTCTGTTGTGGTCTGTTGTAGTTTTCTGACAGGCTAAATTTTGCTTGCTTTTAACAAATTTGCATATGGACTCATGCAAACCTGTGGTTACAAAAGGAAACTTGGTAATGTACACCGTACCTTAGGAATTCTTCATTCAGTTGTGCGACTAATTGCTAGTCACTACCTAGATTCAAACAGCCAGGCTGTTTCTTTGCTAGCTCTTTTTTTTTCTCTTCCCCCCCCTTTTTTTTTTGTGTGTGTGAGGCTCATAGTTGATGTTCTTGGGGTGAGAGTAAACAGTGCTATTTGTGATGCATGATACTTAAGAAGATACATGAGCTACGTTCATATATGCATCATAGAATCATAAGGTTGGAAGAGACCTTAAATATCATCTAGTTCCAACCAGATCATCAACAGGAGGTTGTATGGATTAAAAAGTACCCAAATTCTAGTAAACAAGAGAGAGACTTACCTTGTCTGCCTCTTTTTTTTTTTTCTTTTTTTTTTTTTTTTTTCTCCCCTTTCTTCTTCATCCCTGCTTGTTTTGTTAGGTTTTGTGATCAGATTCTCTCTGGAGTTCTTTGGGGTTTGACCCAAAACAGTCATCAGTATATAATCGTAAGTAATTCAGTAGAGGGAGGAAAGATGACTATTACTATTTTTTAAATAAAATTGTATATGAGAAAAACAACAGCAGCAAAAAAGCTGGATGTACTTATATAAGTTGATGGTTTATTTTAATGGGATAGTCAAATCCCCATGGTATCTGTGTTCATTTGCACAGTATCATAGATTTGGATGATATTTACCAATTACATCTTTGGGAACAGGTTCTCTTTTATTGTAAGCTGGCTGAATACCTTTAAGGTTAATGGGAGCCAGACTAGTTTGTTTCAGCTGAGTATTTTTTTCCCCTGTAAGCTGTGAGGAGTCCGCTTAAGGGAAAAGCGTCCTGTTCTGCCCAGCCCGAGCCTCTTGGGTTCAGAGTATGTTTAGACTCTGGGTTTTAACCCAGAAATTAAAACGTTGCATTTCCCCAGTCGCTTAACTTGGTGAAATTTAGCAACTATTTACACAAAATTGTATTGTTTAACCATATTTCTAAGTTTAGGAACTTAGTTTACTTTTGCACATGTACTGATGTCAACGAAACATATATATAAAAAATGATATAACTAAATATACTGATACCAACTCACAGCAGTAGTTGGCAAACTGTCACACAAACTTGTATCTTCCAAATATAACAGTTTTTATATCAAGCTCTGTGACAGTGCCTATTCACATCAGGTTTGCCCTTCCTGACTCATATTTTGGGAAACTAATGTGTTTCCCTTATCTTTACATGTATGTAAGACGGAGTGCAGTGGTAGCCTGGATAGGGACAGCAGTATGTAGTGGACCAAACCTATGACATCAATTGTAGGAACTCTCAGGAAGTAATTGGTTGGGAATTTAAAGCTCTAGGATGAGTTCACTAGGCAGCAGGCTGAAAACAAAGTAATTATTTTAGCTCTAGAGAACTTCATATTCTGTAGCTTCAGGCCTGGAAATTTGTTTCATACCATACATCAGTAATATGCAGGATAGTGTGGGGGTTCTGTAATGCAAGGAAATCAGGCTAACCCCAAAAGAGCTCTATTAAAAGCGTGACATGTTTCTCACAGAAAATGAAACTAAAGAGGACATAAGTTGTGCTGGAAAGCAAACAAATGGAATATGTTTCTTAAAAGTTCTTTGGTTCTGAAAGCTAAACTGCTTTGTAAACAATATTGTAATAATATCTGTCCGTGTTACAAAAGGGCAATAAAAGGCCGTGAGAAGTTGCACAGCTTCCTCCCATCCTACAAGTCCACTGAAATTTCTAGACTTCCACCAAAATTTGCGCTGACTCCTTCCACTGCAAATATTTAGGTTCCAGAATCAAGAAGACATTTTTAACAAATGTCTGGATTAATGTGCTGACCGTGTTTGTGTGGACAGCTTATGATATGACATTTAATTAGAAAGCGATACTGCTTTTTTTTTCCCCCAGGGAAGCCAGGCCTTTGTTTTGCAAAAGCAATGTTCCCTGAATTCATGTATTAGTTCTTTTTCACTCTACACCTTACTGTGCAGTCATTTTTGGGAGCTTTTCATGCTACTCGCAATTAGTCTTTCATATAAAGTTAATGAATTTGGACGCAGTACAGTCAGCCTGATTTCAGTATCTAACGTATCCCTGTGTCTCAGTCTTCTGTGTAAAGTTCTCTGAGTCAAAGGAGGTTCCCTTTGTCATAAAGACATTATTTAATTCAAATGTTTTTATTCAGACATTAAATTTTTCAGTACAGTTAGGAGCTAGACAGGGTGAACTTCGCTTCACTCTTTATCTTGTCCACAGTCAGAGTTGCTCGATGTCATTATCTCTGTTTGGCAAATTGAGTGCTGAAGTTCAGGGAAAGAGGTTAAAAGTGTTTTAGTTTAACCGAGCTGAGCTACTCTAACTAAGCTGCTGCAATTCACGCTCCAGCTACTCTCACTTGTGGGTGTTGGAAAGTAAGCTTAAAAAGATGCTTGCTGTTTACTTAGCTACTTGAAGAGAGAAACCGATTTTGTGGTTAGGAGGACTGTTTGCCTAGATTGAAATTATATTGACCTGAGATTATCAGCAGCCAGCGTTGAAGTGAGGGTTTAATTCTGCTCTCCAATTTTTGCTCTGATCTTTACATGCAGGCAACTGCTTCCTACAGTACTTGTGTTGAGCTGTCATTGGACGACTTTGCTTTTGCAAGTACTCCTGCAAATCCAACCCTAAGCATCTCAAGTTCGGCACCTGAAAATAAGAACAGGGCTAATGACCACAGGAAAATACTTTTAAGTAACTTGCCAAATATTGGATAATTTTCCTGTAGCAATGGGTCTGTAGTGCAGTATTTAGTTGGCTTAACAAGGAGAAATATTTTTTTCATTATCATAGCTTTTCATGGAACAACGGGAATCATACAGCTTGTAGTTGTCTTTTACTGTGAAATTTTAAGTTCCCTAAACACTAGACATAGCATCCATTGAGGGAAGTGGTATCTGGAGAAAAAATTACATGTGATTACACAGAAGTTTGTAAGTGCAAGTGGACTAAATTAAGGTTCCTTGGACAATTTAATAATTTTTGGATGCTTCTTATCTTGTTAGTGCTTGTGTTTGTAGCTGTCTTACATAATATGTGTTTTGCATTTCGCATATTTGAATTTTTGACTTCCACTGTCAGTATATGATGGCCACTCATAGAACTAATTCCACAATTCTGATTTTTGCTACTCTGTAAGCAGTCACAGTATGTTGTCATTTTCTTGCTCACCTAGATGAAAACATGGTGCACAAATCCCAGTGACTTCTCTGGTTGTTTGCTGACAGCAGAAGAACACGGATGCACTTCAATCTTAGTTTTGTTCTGGGGAGAACTTGTTCTAGTGGTACAGATTTTGGCTCAGGGCCACTTGTCCCTTGCTGTTTTCCTTCCTTCCAAACCCCAGCTGACACCCTTTCTCCCCTGGTTCTTCTCCCAGTCTCTTGGCTTTACATCGGTTAATCTTTTATCATGTGTCCTCAGCTCAATTTTTCAATCCACACTCTAGAAAAATGGCCACAGCTCTTCTTCCTCCATGATCCTGTGTTGCTGAAGGAGCTTCATCAGCAGAGAAGCTGATGCAGTATGGGTGGGAGGAGCAGGCAGTGAGGTGGATTGAATAATGGCTGAGCAACTGGGGCTGGAGGGTGGTGATCAGGGGTACGATGTCTAGTTGGAGGCCAGTAACTAGTGGTGCATCCCAGGGGTGAATACTGGGTCCACTGAAAGGCCACAAAGATGATTAAGGGACTGGAGCCCTTATTTTTAACCACAAAGTCCATCCTCATTTGTCTGAGAAGCTGACCATACTGAGAAGAGCTGCCATAGCAGCCAACCTCCTGCCCACCCACCCACTTATTAGTATTTGCATTGGATGTCCACACTTGAGATGTCATTCTGCATCTGTTTCAGATATGTGGTTTCACAAGGAATTAACTAAACTAACAGGCTATCTGTAGTCTTTCCCACCTGGTTCCCATTACCAGAACTGTCTGTGAACAGATGAGTGATCCAAATTATTAGCAGATTTAGTAACTTAGTCAGAACTGGACAATTTGGCACTCCCTGGGCCAAATAAACATGCCAGGGGAGAACATAATGCTGCAGTGGGTATTTAACTTCTCCGTGAGGACTGCCTTATCTTGTACTAAAAGTACTACCATACCGGGTGAAGAGCTGGTGGTGGAATTTAAGTGTGGGTGTAAAACCCAACTCGAGGGCTGTTCACCAGCAGGAAAGCACTCAGGGTGAGGTTTAAGGTAATCTAGCTAGTACACGTATGGGAAGGGTATGGGGAGGCAAGTCTAGTCTGTCCATGCCTTTGACAGCATTCGAGTGCACGTGTAACTGCACTGCAAAGGAACAGAGAGAGAGAGATGCCGAAACAACGTGTCACTTTGGCAGCCTACTTTTCTGGCAAAGTATTATTCTTCCTTCATGCAGCAATGGTCCCCAGGCAAGTTCTTTGAGTGGTTTGCCCAGATGGATATCAATGACAGAATCTACATCTTTGAGAGCGGATTTATTCAACCACCAATGCAAATTAAACTGTCTCTGTTCTGTATAATGACCCCACAGTGATATGTGAGGGCTAGACAGGAGAGAGGCGCCTGCAAGAGCTTTGCAGAATTTCATTCTTGTCTTTGCAGTATTAGCGATCTTCCTTTTAAGCCTAGCAGCATGTTCCTCACGCTGCCTTTTAATTGAGACTATATATTTTCTTGCTTGCTTCTTTCATCAATGTGAAGTGTAGGAGAACCACAGCTGGACCCCCTTATTCTGTGAATTAGATTACTGCTAGACCTCCTCTGGTCCCTGCCCAAAGGTATGTTAGAATTTCAAGTGGATCACTCTTTCCTTTTCAATTTTTCTTTCTCAAAACTGGCTCAAAACCAAAAGCTAAAACTGCCTCAAATGAAATGTCTGAAATGGAAGAAAAGTCCTCACAGTACATTTAACAGGACACAATAATTTGGGAGCACGCTAGATGAGCAGTGGCCTTTACAGAAAGATTTAAAAATCAGTTAACATCCTCACAGAATTCACTAAAAAATTCTCAACTTCTCTAAGACGTGTGAGATGCTATCAGTACTGTGAGCTACCTGATCCATACTAAAGTTCATTTAACTACAGGTGAATAGCTTCAGCTCCATGAAGGAAGAACAGCCCTATGCCTGACATTTATAGGTTACATATTTACCACAGGCTACTTTTGTTTTTCAGACGAGCCTGCAGTTATTTTATCAACAATTGCTGTTCATCACCAAAAAGGAAATCCATATAGGTGATCACAAAGGGGGAGGGGGGGAAGCAAAAATTTAAAAAAACCTATGGTAATTACTATTGTGTGTTATCTGTGTGGCTTTTACTGACTTCTCATTTCTATGCCACAGCTCCTCCCTGTCCTCCAGATGAAATAGCTAAACCAGTGGGGCCAATTCTACTTGTAATATGCATGAGAGTGGGCCCGTGATATCTTTGCCAGAGAGGAGCTCCAGCAAAAACAAAAGCAAATCCTCTCCCCAGAGACTCGGGGCGTGTTGCACCAGGAACGGAATCCATCTGTCCTCAAATCCTGGGATGACTCCTGGAATATCTTCCAGCTACTCTGGGGTACTGTAATCTCATTTTCCTGTCCTCACCATTTGGGTTTATAGAATGAATATGCTCACAAAAGTAAAACGAAAAGCAATGGACTTCAGAAGGATTACAAGCTGACAAGTTAGGGATTCCTCCTTTCATGCTGTTATTTCTGCAAGCCTATTTCTCTGGAGTTACCCACAATTCAAAATAATCTATTTGCTTAATTGAATTATCCTTTAAGGAGAGGAAATAGAAAAATGGGGTCAGTCCAAGAGAGTTACCCCCAGTCAAAAAACAGAGCTTCAGAAACTGGTCACATGTTGCTAGGGCTGGCAATGCAAAGCTATCAACATTCCTTAATTAACAGGTTCCCTGATAACACAAAAGAAGAAACTACTTACCAATTGAAATGAATCAGGAAAGCTTTAAATAGGAGCTCTTGCCTTAAAACATTTTAAAAATTTTTTTTTGTAACTTGAACGAAGCAGTTGGAATACAGAAAGCCTGTGGAAAAATCAAAATATTAAAAAAATTAGGTGTAGTCAAAATAGGGTTCGTGTAAAGTCTACTGGGAAGAAAGGGGGAAAAAAAAGGATCACTTAACAGCTGTCAAAATCAGAGAATTATGTATGTGCACATAACACTAAGTGAAAGGGAGCAGATAAAAAAAGACTTACACACCAATTTCCAGTAAATAATTTACATGATAAGGAAATGGACGGCACTTATCTAGAGTAAGCCTCCTTGGAAAGAAACCAAAGGTTGATCCTGAAAGGAACGCCATCTTGGAGCTGGTAAGCATACTACTGCTAAAAACCCCAGTAAATTTTCTTGTTCTTTCTCTGTCTCTGAACATAAGCTGCTAAACCTTGAGCCAGTTAGAAATGTTCTTTTGCAAACATATGAGCAAGCTATTCTTTATCCAGACAAATAAGAGATAAATTGTGCTGGCAGGACTACGTTGGCAGCTACAATAGCTACCTTCGGAGACTCCGCATGGGTAAGTCCGAAACGGTGTTAAACCCCATGAGTTTAGGTTTAGTTTTTTTCAGAAATTAATTGCAAAAGTATAAAATCATTCTGGGGAGTATCAAGGCACTCAACTGAAATACTTAACAGTCAGGAAACTCCAAGAGTTGATGCTGACAAGCTGTGAGGCATTTTAACACAACCACATTACGCAGATACAGTGTAATTACATCACATTCATATATATTTAGAGTATGCCAACAAAGCAATGTAAAGTAAATGAACTTCTGGCCTCATTAAGTCATTGGCTGTGACTTAAATCAGTGCCCATGGACATTTTTACAGGCAGAACTTTACCCATTACACACGATGTGTATAATAGTTGTAGCTGCATGTAATCCACAGGGAAACCCAGCTAGTATCAACGTGATTTAAACACAAGCTTCCCATCTGAAAAGATGCATACAGTAGAGGCTTGTAGTCAGTGTCAAACCTGACTTTTTGGTTTAATATTTCATAATAAAGTGTGGGGAGAGAAACTTAACACTCACAGTACGAAACCCTTCAGAACAGCCATGTCAGGAGTGCATTTTCTAGCCATGCAGGTGTGACAGCCTTTACCTTTTTGTAGTTACGTTGAATGGTCTAAATGTTGATTGACTGAATTATACATAGAAATTAATTTTCATATGCATTTAAATAGCCAGGACATTGTATGATATTCTTTGAAATTAAAACATACATAATATCCTCCCGGGGTTTTCTGACAAGTCACCCGGGGTCCTTCACCTCCTCATCCTTCCGAGCTACCATTCATCAGCTCTGACAAAATAAGGTGGCTCATAAAATTAACATATATTTTTTTAAAATATGTAGCAACTTTGAGGACAGAAAGTGTTTACTATAATCTGTAACAACCTGAATTCATACTTAAATATTCAATTTTAATACCTGGGCAAATGAAGACACTGCAGACATCTGGAATATCGTCAGTTCTTTGCAGCAGGGCCACACCAGAGGCGCGTGTGCAAATCAATAGTCCTGTTAAAATGTCGCACTGCCTCATCTCAGCGATCTTTGTGCCTTTGACATGCTTGTGGGATTCCTGGTAGGTTGTCTGGTATATTTTCTTCACACTTTTAAGATGGCACTAATATATATTTCTCATTCATGATATTTCTCATTCGTCACAACAGACCCTCGTGGTCAGATGGGTACAGTGTGACCCTGCCCCTGAGTGAAAGCTGTGCCAACAAACTTCATCTGCGTGTTGCAACTGTGAATGGATGCTCCTCCACTGCCGCTTCCCCCGCGTGACGTGTTGAGGTGCAGGAAGAACTGGGTAATGCTAAAAGCACTCTGCTCTCCTTCCCAGCCTTGAACTGTGTCTGTCCCTTATACAGCTATTAAGCAAAAATTGGTTGGCGTCTCCAACCTAGACACACTGTTTCTGGTGTTCCAAAAAGTCCTGGTTAGACTGAAATTACAGAGGTTGGTCCAACTTCCCTAGGAATGAAACTGGAAATGGTTCTTGCCTGCCTCCTTATATACAGGCAAGGGGTACNGCTTAGGCTGAAGTTCTTGCACTCAGATTTTACTTGTGTGTGACTTTTCCTGTATTTTCCCAGAAGATTTACAGAACATACGCTGCTGCGTCTCAGGTTATTTTTAGATTTCCCAGGGAGAAAAGAGGGGAGAGAGTAGAGACGCGCTCCTCCTGATGAGGGAGCGGCACGTCAGAGGGTGAGATAGTGCTCAGCACTGCTTGGCTTCCAGGGCACCATGGAACTGACCAGCTTGTTTACACTGAAAATACTTTGTTGACCATTTCCTGACATTGTATCCTGTTTTGCTAACAGAAGGGGTTTTATCCAGTCAGCAAATTTACATTTTTTATTTAATTGTCCAGTCATTTTTTTTCCCCCAGATAATAATTATCCTTATCTGTCTTTTACAAATAAAAGTAAGGCTGAACATACAAAGTACTGCCCTGAAAGGTAACGCCAAAGGTAAACTCCCATGCTCTAGTTCTACAATATTTTGATTTGTTCAAATTGCTAAACGTTCCTAAATTACATCAAGCGAAGACGCAACTGTCAAATTCACCTTGCCGCATTGCAGGCACGTGGCGCATTTTAAAAACCAAAACAAGCTCATAGCACGTTTCATGAGTTGTAGGAATGTTAATCTGTACACAGGATTTAACTCCACCCGTGCTCTGCCCAGGATGCAGGATTACGCAGGCGTTTTGTGTACTCCCATTTTCCTTTCCACGTGTACATCTACACTGACCCTTGCCAGAACCCTTTCCCTAGAAACCCCCCTCTGGGGTTTCTCTTTATCTCCTAAAAGAGGCCAAGGCATCATTATGACTGTTGTATCTATGGGGGATGATATGGCTGGAAGAAAGCATTTTGTTTAAATTATTTATTAGCTAGCGGCTGTACTCACGATGTCCCTGGTGTTGTCCAAACACTCAAAAAGGATGCAGTGAAGCACACCCTGCCGAAAGAAGTAGTAGTTAGGGCTGCAAGACTAAGGAAAACACAAGAGATTTTGAAGTAGGAAGTGGTTTGTTTCCCTCTGTCAGCAAAACACACAAGAATTTTATGGCCATCAGGTGGAGACTGAAGAGGCTTAGCGCACACAGTCGGGGTGACCGTGCCACTCGTGAAGCATTGCGTGAAGAGGAGCCGAGTGTTTACGGGAAAGCTGACAAACCGGTGGGCGACGCTGGGCACGAACGCTTGTAAAGCCGAGGGAGGGGGAGGCGAGGCGAAACTCCAGCACGGCGGGTCAGGGAGGGGCGGCTGCGGGTGCCGTCCGTCTGTGGGGTGACACTGCGGCAGAGCATGATGCAATGCCGGCCGGTTGGGCCACTCTCCCCGGTGTCCTGGTTTGGGGACCGTGCTCAAACCAGGACACCGAGTCACAGCAACGTGCCAGCTGCGGGGATGAGTCGCTGGTGGGAGGGAGGCAAGTGCCATCCCGCAGAGCCATCATGGAGGCCAGCCGAAAGGCGGGAAGGCAGGCTGGGAACCTGGGCTGCCTCGCTGGAGTCGCAGGGGTCAGGAAGGTCAAGGCAGGCAGGCGCCATTCCGCCATGGAGGTGCAGGCATGGCCATCGCCACTCCCGCCAGTGTGAAATCCGTCATGGCGGGTGGCCTGGGACAGGGCCGTGAGGGCAGGGACGCCACAGGGCCCGGGACCGGGGGAGCTCCGGGGAAGGGACAGGGGTTAAACAACCCCTGACTCCCGAGGTTTGCCGCAGCAGGGGAGCCACCACCTACTCTGTGCCTTTCTTTATGGGGCAATGGTTAATTGTGACAAAGATAACCCCAAACCCGACCCTCTATGTAACTGCATTGGTTAAAAAAAAAAAAAAAAGGAAAAAACCCCAACCTTCTTCCACAACAGGCAGGAGCCAGCCCCAAGCAAGGCGCGTCCCCAGAGCAGCCCCATGAACAACATCTCTGGTGCGGGAGGGCGCAGGCCGCGGGGTCCGGCTGCCTGAGGGGCTCCGGGCCCTGCCCGCAGCGGCCGGGGCGGCCGTGGGGAGCGCCGGTGGCGGGCAGCAGGCCGGGGCTCCCTGTCAGGCAACGCCGGTGAGGATGGAAGGCCGGGCCGGCCTTCCCGGCTGCCACCTCCTCCCCCCAACCCTCCTCCTCCTCCCACCGCCCTCGCCGGCGCAGCCCCCGCCCCCGGCCTGCCCCTGTGGCGCTGACGTCCCGGGCGGCCGAGCCGGGCCGGGCCGTGCCGGGGCGGCGGCGGCGCAGAGCAGCGCGGCGGCGGCAGGGCTGGCAGCCGGGCGCCCAGCGCGGCGGCAGCACCACCAGTAGCAGGAGGTAAGGACGCGGCGCCGGGCGGCGCAGCAGGCCCTTGTCCCCTCCCCCCCCTCCGCGTCCTCCTCCTGCCCGGCGCTGGGGAAGGGGGAAGGGGGGCGCCGGGCCGCTCCCTCCGCCCGACCCCGGGGCGGCGCGGCCCGGCTCGGCTCAGCCCGCCGGCAGGTGCGATCGTCTCCCCTGGCGGGGCGGCTTGGCGGGGGCGGGCGTCCTGTGGTAACCAAAGCGAGCTGCAGCGGCGGTGACTTCTTTAAGGGGCGCTGGGGGCGAGCGCTGCGGGGGGAGGAGGATGGAGACGGGGAGCGGCTGTGGCGCCCGGTATCTCTCACCTTACACCCCTCGGTAACGAAGGGAACATGTTACCGCGACGTCCCGGCGCCGGCCCCGGGGTGTGCGGGCTCGGGGAAGGCCGGTGGGTGCCGGGGAGGCGGAGGAGCCGCCCGGCGGGGCGAGGGTCTGCCCTGCTCGGGGTGGGTGTGCTGCGCCCAGACCTCCCCTGAGGGACAGCGGCCGTCTCAAGCCATTCTTCTTCGCTTCCTCAAAGGGGCTGTCTCGGGAATTCCTTTCCTGTGTTTTATTTTATTTTAGTGTCGTCCGCTGGGAAATGCCCTCAGCTCCATGCTGAGCTGCAGCTGAGCTCCCCTCCTTGTTTTTCGGAAGTGTTTCTGTGCTGGTGGGGTTGGCCTTGTCACGGGAAAGAAATTTTTTACCGGCCCGACACAGTATGACCGATAGTGCCATTGAAAAACGTCTCAACATCTCTCGTTGAAGTACTTTAGAAGGCGGCGTTTTTGGGGAGTAGCGTGCGTAAGGGTGGTGCGCGACCGAAAACTGATACCCAATGCCTGTAACTCGCATTCGTTACTGAATAGGAAAACTTTTTAAAAAGGTCCGTCCCCTTAATGGGCCGTCACTTGAACACAACTTGCAGTGCAGCATATTTATTGTCGATGCTTGCCTGAGACTTGACCCTCAGGTTCCAAACTAGTATTCCAAATGCCACCAGAGGCCCCTAAGATTGAGATAGCTAAATTACCAGATTGCAGGTTACATAAATGGATGGTTGTTACCTGTTATTTCATCTAAATATTGCTGATTGTCAGCCCTTTTTTACAAAGGTGGAGAGAAGTAGTATGTCGTGACTTGCATCCTGTCTCGCTCTCGGAAGGAAGAGACCTTTGAGGCAATCTAATTTCTTACAGTCCAATTGGCATCGCCGGGCTGCGGAGTGGCCTATGAACTGGGTTCGCAGCCATTGGAGTACAAAGGTTGGCCACGGGGCTGGGTCTTCCTTGTGTTGCAAACGTGACAAATTAACAGGGTAGAGATGAATTCGTGAGTTGAATGTCATCTGCAGTTTTTCTTTTCAAGACAGAGGGGAATGCTAGGGGAAAAAAGCCTAATAACAGTAGAAATGCTTTAATGATTAAAATTATCCTTGTGCAAATTTAAAAGTATAAGCAAATGTCTTCTTGCAGTATGTGTTTAAATATCACAAAACTGTGCTAATGTGCAAGTTATAATTGCAAAAGAAAGATCAGAGTATTGCTGAGGTGGGAGACTAAACACCGAAATTGTCACAGCACAAGTTAGAAACCTTTGCAATGTTGTTTTTACTAATGTAGAAATTAGGATTTAGCTTGAGTGTATTTTTAGTGGATGTGTTTTTAATGTGTATAAATTAATAAACTATTTAGTGATGGTACAGTTATGCCTTTGACTGTAAAACTATAAAGCCAGCAGTGTGAACATAAAGGCAGTAAAGTTTGCTGCGAGGCTTAATAGCTTTCTGAATTAAAACCATGTCAGTATTAGCTTGCAGAAACTGTAAGTAAGTTGAACTAATTTCCCCACCCCCATATTTCTAGCCTGAGTGGGTGTTCATGTATAATCTGCGCTAAGTACTGTGTCCTTCAGGATCCGGCATCGCCATGCGCCTTTGTTTTGATACTGGGTCAGTATTTTGACCCATTAACCATAATGTTCTCGTAAGTAAGGTGAAGTAGTGCTTCCTCGTGCCTGGTCTGCGGAGGTGGAGAAGGCTTTGTGACCTGATCTAACCTTCATATTCTCTTGGTGTTTGATAACGCCGGTCTGAGGAAAGCTTTGAGGTTTTAGAAATTTTGATTGTCTCATGAGTGACGTGGCAAAGTTGAGTAGGGACTAACTTTTTATTGTCACTTTCAGTACAAAATGTGGAAGCGTGAGACTAAGCTGGCAGGTCCAAAACGAACAAAAGGGGTGTGTTTTGGTTTCGACCCAATGTGTAGTTAGTTAAGCTTTGGAAATCCTTTCTGAAGCATGTGGATATTGAAAGTTTACAGGGATTCGTAAAGCAGCTGGACAAATTAATGGAAGAGAAATCCACTGAGGCGGACTTGTACAAAGTACCTCCTGTAGCTTAGGGAGTCACTGAGCTGCACATGGAGCCTGGGAGAATATACTGGGAAAGTACTGTCAAGTATTTCCCAAATTTTTATATTAATTTCAGGCATTGACTACTGCAGGCAGCATACTGGAGACTACAGACCTGCTGTCTGACCCAGTAGGGCTGCTCTTAGGTACATTATTTATTCATTTGAAGTGTTTGAGAACAGCTGAGCTAAAGGGACCAGGTCTAGAGATAGCAACTCTGGGTGATTATTCTCATGGAGTGATTATGAGTCGCTATCAGACTGGGAAGTCGGCTTAAGTGGTGCTGGGGGCAGTTCTGGCACCTTTGTACTTGGTGTTGTCATTGATGTCATTGATCAACAGCACAAAGTCTGAAGGAGACCAAGTAGGGGTTTCAGGTCTTATTTTTGATGCTCTGTTTTGGAGGACAAGAGGGTTTTGATATATTTGATGGCTGTATTCAAGTACAAGATACTGTTTTCATAGAATCATAGAATGGTTTAGGTTGGAAAGGACCTTGAAGATCATCTAGTCCAACCCCCCTGCCATAGGCAGGGACACCTCCCAGTAGACCAGGTTGCCCAAGGCCACATCCAGCCTGGCCTTGAACACCTTTCAGGAAGGAGATCCTGTAATGCAAAGAGGTAAAGTCAAGTTGGCAGCAGCACCATGGAAGCAGATCTGAGGGCTACGGGAGATTGAGATAAGCAGTGGGATGTAGTACTGTTAAAGTTTATCATTTAACTTTTCATACTAGGGAAGCTTAAGCTAACAAAATAAAGTTTTCATAGATAGATAAATGCAAACGTCTCAATCTGGCAGAAATGGTCATCAAAGCGTAGGAAGGGTTTGGAAAGTATCATCTACAGAGACTATGCGTGTTTGGAAAGTGCGTTCTACAAAGGCTAGACAAGCTTAGTTCTGGCAGGAAGAGGATGAGGTGAGGGGACAAGAAGGTGCTACAGTCTTGAAACTAATGAGAAGTTGTCTGTGTCCTTCTGTCAGTGACTGTATTGAAAAAGGTGAAACTAGTTTGTAACAAAGATTTGATGTATTTCTCAAAATCTGTTACGCTTTGGGGGAAACTGGAACAAGCTGAGGTTGTGCAGTCTCCTTTTTGCGAAGGTTTTTGAAAATCAAATAGGACTTGTGTAAAGGATATGTTACAGACTTTCCTCACTTCTGTTTTACTTGTTCTCGCCAGGGGATTGAACTTGATAATTTCTTCAGGTGCTGTCTGTATTCTGGCTTGAGTTTATGTGGAAAAAGTAATTTTAGTGCTCAAAAGAAATGCAGTTTCTGTGATAAAGACCTAGAATCTTTCAGTTATTGCTGGTCATCTGATGTTAGAGCTTAACGCATTTGGTTTTAAAACAGTGTGTAGGCAAACTATTGCATTCAACAGCAAAATGTTGTGGTTTAGGACTGTAGCCTGTAATCCCATAGGAAATGTAAGTGTAGGATCAGACTGTGATTTAAACCAGGAAAAACAGAGGGATAAAACCTGAGGTATTCATCATTTACTGTAGTATATATTGTATGCGGCTTCATAACCTGTGTCCAAATGTTACAGCATCTTCTGTTCTGAAACACTTTTAAGGAACTGTCAGCCTGTTAAAAAAAAAAAAGATCAGACTTGTTAAGTAGTCTGTGTTTCTTTAGGTACCCTCATTTTGAATCCTTTTTTTTAAAGTATGCATGAGCAGATAAAAATGACTTAACATTTTAACATCGCATGCCATCTGTTTAGGTTTTTGCTTTGTTGTTTCTTGGAATGAGTGTGTTACATTTGTAGTAAATACTGGTGACTGAGACTTATGTTTCTGAAGTATTGATAGGCACTATAACAATACAGAGAGCACACGGGAAAAATACAGTTTTTGAACTGAAGTCTGTGGATGAAACTTTTTTTTTTGGCAAAATAACAGTTTTGCAGAGATAAACGTGAAGTTTTGATGGAAAGAAAAAGATAAATCTGTGGGATCTTTAATCTCTAGCAGAATAATTTCTGTAAGTAATGACCATACATAGTTAATAGTATGTATTTTCTTGGAAAGAGCACGCTAATTCTTTCTTGCAATAAGCAACAATCTTGGAATACCAATTAAAAAAAAAAGATTTAGCCAAAGCGAGTTCTTGCTTTTTCTTTTGTTGAACAGCAGGCAAAAACGGAGCAGAGGGCAATGGGGCCGAGGAGGGATGGTTCGGTTCGGTCCTGCTGCTGTGCTGCACACCGCAGCTGGAAGGCAAAGCCTGTTGCCACCTGTGGACCACTTAGCATCGCCTTGTGAAGGTGGTCAGCAGCACACTAACTTTTTCCTGGTGAAAAGGAGTGAGTTGCAGCCAGGCGGCATTTACCCTGCAGCCACAGCTCCTGTAGGTATGCTGGAGCTCTGCGAGCTAAACTGTGGCTACTGTCAGTCTTATGGCATGCACAAAAGCTTGGCTAGCATGGGATGGTATCTGTGCCTCCATGGCTACACTGCAGGTCGTGCCCAGCGTTTACGTGACCCCTGAAGCACTTCTGTCAAGTCAGGGGTCTTTCCTCATCGGCTGAATGCTTCTTCTCACTCTGCAAGTGTTTGGGTGAAGGGCAGTTTCTGCTTGCTCCGGGGAATGAGGGATGGATGAGGCATCTGGAGTTAAACCTCGCTTTTCATACGTGCAGCTCACAGTGCTGCTGTGCTCGCCTGATCTCCGAGTGGTAAAGGCAGAAATGGGGCCAGTCTTCAAACTGGGATCCATCCCTGGCAGTGTCCAGTGGAGGTGTCATGAGTGCTACTAGAGCTGGGCTGGCCACATCTGTACATGCATCTTTCGGGGTTTGGTCTGGTCTCAGAAAAATCAATAGAGAAATTCCCAGAGTCTTCAGCTGGAAGTCTGGGTGAATACTGGATTTGTAAATGCGCAACAAAAGGTCTTTTTTAACATAAAGGAAAACTTTCCTTTTTTTTTTTTTTGGAAGCAACATGCCTTGAAAGAGCTTGCTGAATGTATTTTATGAAAGTAGTTAAACAGACAATTAAATTAAGAGTATTATTTCCGTAGTAGATAATTATTTAGTTTCATGAACAAATTTGTTTTCTTTGGATTAACAAAATTTAGCAGACTGATTTGAAATTTGGGGGAAAAAAAGAGAAGCAGGGAAAGTAACAAAGTCAGTGGTTCACAAAAGTCTCTCCAATGTCAGGAAGATCTCTGGCTGTCTTAGTAGCAGCAATGGTCTGAATTATATGTAAGTGTTTCTCTGGATCCTTCAGGCTCGATCAGAAGTTGTGTAAGTATTGTTATGTTTTGTATTTTGACCAAGTCCAGCTTGAGATTTGTATGGTCCAGAACTCCATCCCTCTCATCTGCTGTACTCTCGTTGTTACGGTGACTCTCAGCAAGGTTGTGGTCATCTCAGGTTCGTTCTTGGTGCCCAGTATCCAAAGCAACCTGGGTAAAAGGTGATACTGTAAAAGCTGTGTTTCAGAAGAAGCTGCCTGTGGGAGGGCAGTGTGTTCTGTCCTTCCATCCGTGTTCCACTCTTTGCTGATTTATTCACCTGCTCGATAGTGGCGGAGGTGATAGCAATCAAAATCTTTCAGGAAATCCTCCATGGCAAAGATCAGCTATTTTGCTGCATCTTCCTTTTTCTCAGTGGGATGAGTGCTGTGTGCAGGCACGCTGAACCTGCCCACCCTGGCGATCTGCTTGTTTTGGGGGGAGGCATTGGTGAGTTTTGGGAGGGGGATGCTCTGTAGCTGCTCTGCTGGTTCAAGATTTAACAGTATGCAGTAACCTCCTGTGCTGTTAGCTCTGCTTACAAACTGCAAAATTTCCAGGACAGGGATCAGAGCATTCAGGAATGAAGAACCCGACAAATACTTTTAATAACTTCAATTTTAATGATTCTCTAGGGTTGCAATTTTGTGAGTCATTGGGCTGAGGTAATTGCCTGCTGGTCCCCCCCCCCCGAAAGGAGGAAATCTGCCCACATCTGCGTCCTCCCCTCGGCTCCCTTCCCAGCAGCGCTGATGGTCGTTGGGTTCTTCCACACCTCAGTGCAAGCTGCTGGCTCTGCAAAAAGCAACAAAACCCGTTGCCTTTCTCTCCTCCACATCCGTGCTGCTGAGGGACATTGTGCATTTCAGAGCTTACGCGACGGCGGCAGCAGGAGCGTGTAGTGAGGAGCGGAAACGAGGGGAGGCAGATGAAGGGTTTACCCCTCTTGGGGTGGTAAGCTGTTACCCGCTCAGCTCACCCTCTCTCAGGAAACAACGGCATTTTTTGCAGTCTCTTAAACCTGTGTAACCCTTTACTAAATGGTACACAAATCCATCCAGTAGCCCTGTTGCAGAGAGAAATGTGGACGTAAAGAGCGTACGTAGGGAATTTCAGAGTCATAGCAGTAGGACTGAAAGGGATTTTAACAGATCACAGACTTCAGAGGGCCCTAAGATAGCACAGACTTTTATTACTGTGTAAAGATAAGAACACTAGGTTTTAGTACGTGTTGTAGTTTTGGTGGTGGGGAGGAATTTCATTTGTGCATTTTTTCTTACCTGGGATCCTTTACAAAGATAGGAAAACTAGTGAGGCAAATATTTGTCCTGTTTTATGGGCTCCTAATAAGTTATGTTTGCTGATTGCGTTAAAGCCTTCACTGCGTTCGTGCAGCAAGCCTTTTCGGCAGGTGCTTGGGCACACGAATGGCATTCTGCAGCATGTTGTATCTCTGCTCTACTGCAAGGAGTGTTACTTATGCGGATGCTACAGGGATGATGCTGTTTCTCCTGCTCACATACTTGTTGGCTTGCCTTTCGATGAGCATGTTGCCAGGTCCGTTTTCTCCTCCTTTTTAAACTTTTTTTTCCAAAAATAGACTTGCCAGCTGTGTGTTCATTTGTGGGAATACATGTGCGTGTTGCATCATCACTGTATTGTGCCTGTTTGCTCTTTGCTGGGATCATTTGTCAGAGACTTTAATGGTTTTTATAGATTTCAGTAACTGATCTTGTGGCTGTGGTAAGAAGCATTGCTTCAAATTTCAAACTTCTTGGGAAACAGAAGAGAAAGGGGCTTGTCTGTCGTAGTTGTCTTGAATTGGAACTGTTGGGACCAAAGCATTTAACTGCAAGTGTACAGAAGAAGCAGAAGTTTCAGAGATGATGTGATAGTCTTCGTCTTTAATTGTCACCCCGTTACAGTACTCTTGCATCTTCTCAAGCATCTGAAATTGGTCATGGTCAGACACTCAATCTCAGATTATATGGACCTTGAAATAGCGTTTGGTTCACTGCATGAATGTCATATATTAAAATAATTTTTTCTTCGGGTGTTTGGAGATGCATTATGGGTTTTTGAAAAAGCAGTGTAACAGCTTAGTTTTTTTTTGGATCATTTATATGTTTTCAGCTTTGGTTAGGGGAAGGATGCTTTTTCAGATATGTTTTGTATCATATTTTGATGGTGATCTGAAACAATTTTTAAGTCTTGTTTTATGTTTTGCTTTGAAGTTCTACATCCTTTCAAAGAGAAAGATTATTTCTTACTAATTTAGGGAGAGGAATTTTAGACATGAAGTTTCTTAGCCTGTACAAATCATGTCTTGCTCAAAAGGTCAACACCCACAGAACATGGATTTTGCAGTGCAGTGGGCTTAAGTAGCTGCTTTTCTTGGGGCTGCAACAGTCTTTCCTATTGTAAATGAAAATACAGTCTTTCGATGATACGGCATCTGATGCTATGGGTATTTCTGTGTTACATGCTAAATTATAGTTATGTATATTCAACACCAAAGTAGCAATGATAAATATAAATAATGTTTTGACCATATAATCTTATGGATTATTATCTTTCAATTTAAATCCTTGCAGCCTTTCCCAATTTTTCATACATATTTGTATTTTTTAAAATAATATTTCTTTTAACTTGAAACTGAAAATACTTTCTTTTTTAATAAGTGTTGGAGTTCAGCTTTGTTATTTCTGTTGATACGGAGTTGTGTGCCTGTTCATGTGTTAGTCAGCCTAGCAGGGGTTTTAAGATATTAAGTTGATTCATAGATATATATATTTTTTTAATTTTTAATTGCCCTTTGCAGCTTCTGTTGCCTGGATCAGCCGCTGTGCTCTGTAGAATGAAATTTTTTTTTATCCCTTTAGAAAAATGCAGTTCTATTATTTCCTGATTTTTTTAAAATTTTTTTCTTTAGTAAAAAATTGGGAATTCATGTGAGTAACAAGTACCAACTGCTTGAGTGCATCAGATGGAAGTGGAAATTTGTATGGTTTCAAAGAAACAGGCTATTTGAGATGAGCTGTTTTTCTGTATTTAATCCTGGTTTCTTTATGAATCCCCGTAGGAGGGAAGAGGGCGGACAAAGGCCACTTTATGCCACTGGCATGTTTGCTGAGTGACTCTGCTGCTTTAGCCCTAGGGAGGAGGTAGAAGGAAGGGAGAGAGAAACTGGCAGGAGGAGGAAGAGTAGTTTGCGGTGAAGCTCCGTCTAGAAGAACATGTGAAGGCTGAAGGACGATGCCAAGGTGGGAAAGGCTGGGGAGCTCAGGGGACCAAAGGGACCCCAGCAGATTCAAGAGAGAACACTTGAAGATTGTAGTGGAAGAAAAATGCTGGTTTGACTGCTTGAAGGCAAAACAGGTTACCATCAGGGGTTGTCCTTCCTACCATGCTTGGGCTGGACTTTAAAGCCATGTTTTCCTCCTTAGCTGAAGGATGCTGCCTGATGGATGCCCAGGCATTGACCCTGGGTGTGCTTGCCGTAGGTGTAAGGTGGCCAGGAGGCCTTGCAATTTGGGCTAAGTATTTCACTCCAAGACAGGTAAAGGTTTTGGAGTGACATCTGAAGGTGTGCTGGGGTGTGGTTAGTTCTAATTAATGAAAGCTAATTGGCTCGTGTTTTCCTAGGACTTGGCACGTTCTCTCTAGCAGCCTCTCTTATTTTCATCAGTCGTCTTGTTGGAAACGGCCAAGGAGTTTTGAGAGGATCCAGGTAAGACAGGAGCCTTCTCAAAAGGACCTATTACTTCCTCCACTGTACATACTTTATGGAGAAATTTGCATGGGCAAGGTACAGCTGTGCGTGAGGCTCCTGTGGCTTTGTTTTGTTTAGTTTGATCAGCTGCTCCATTTTAAATTCATGGCCTAACTCTGTGACGAACATCTTATAGGGAGGCAAACCCACAAAATGCTAACCGGTAGTCTCCAGTCTGACAATGAGGTAAGCACATCTGTGTGATAAATACAGGAATTTTGTCCAAGTATTTAATTTTACTTTTTTCAGGCCTTTGCTTAAGGAAAAGCTGTGTAACTATCGCGCATCTGAAGATACAGGAGAACCAAGTCAACTATGAAATAGTATCCACGTTTACAGGAAAAGCAATCTTACTTTGTGAGGAATTAGCCTAGTGATGTTAGCAAGCATTTAAACAAAGTTTGGTGGTTGGTGTGTGGGGCTGTTTATTTTTGAAGCTCACATCTTAGCATTCTTCAAGTTACTACTGTTGAAAAAGAGTGTGGGTTTTTTTCCTTTTTTTCTGCCACATCACCACTTCCCTTAAGCACCTTCTGCATGTGTTTGGACTATGCTGAACTTTTAATGTAAGCTAAAAGGTTGTACTGGTACCTAGGGAAGTTAGAAAAACTAAAGCGCCTTCTCTATTACTGTACCTCTGTCAAGGTCTTCATACATATTTCAATACTAACAAGAAGAAAATGTGGGAGAAGAATGAAGGGTTTTTTAAAGATCCTCCTGTAGCTGAAGGAGAGGATTTCCCCTTTTTCAGGTACCAGGGCTCTCCTCCAAGGGCCCTCACCCAGCTGGGAATGGGAATAGTTTGGTGTGGAGCTCCAGTGCTTCAGGCTATAGTGAGTCATATGTGGGATGAAGACCTTCGTTCATTCGGTGATAGCTGATACCACCTCTTTGCGCTGTTGGATGTAATGGCAATCAAATTTTGACCCAGATGCATGTGATAGCGTTCATTTGGTGTTCACCAGAGCATAAAACATAATGAATACACTGGTATATATTGTTAGGATGGCACCTGGATCGGCTCCCGAGGTTGCATTGTGTCTTGCCCACTGTTCATCTGCCTGGATCACTCTGGGATCCAGGCTGCAGTGGAGGTGTGGTCTGGATCCTTGGTGCTTTACGTGCAGGTATTTGTGGGCAGCTTCACACGGTTGGTCCCTCTGAATCAGACTTCTTTATTCAGGATCAGCTGCTGCCCTTAAAGAAGCCCTGTGTAAGTTATTCCCAGGTTACTTGCCTTTTTTTTCATTTTTCTTTCTTCTTTTTTCTTTTACGTTGCTACTTCCAGGATATCCTGCCCTTTGTGTTTCACAACTTGCTGGAAATGAGAAGGATTTGCATGGCGTCGGTCCTACAAATGAGCATGCAGCTTCGCATGCTCTTTGTGGACTGCATATACCAAGACAGATTGCAAATGGAGTTTGTACAATAGAGCAAGTAAAACTGGCTGCATCAGTATGGTTTTCTGAGGATGAAAGAGATGCTGGTTTTTGTTTTACTTGGCAGCCAGGCTTGGTGTCTAGTGGGAAGGGTAGTGAAGAGACGTAGGGCAGAACATCTGGTAGAAGCAGAATTTAAGGATTGGAAAGAGAATTTTAATCAAAAGACGTATTTTTCTCTACTCTGTCTTCCCTTGTTGAGGATGACCAATGTCATACCAGTAAGCGCTGGATTGGGGATGGCTGTAATTACGTGGAAGCTGTCAGCCTACAATTAACCCTGCTCGTCAGCCTGAGGTTGGGCGAACGACGTGGAGGACACATTTGCTGTGGTGAGCGCTCCTCTCACGGCAAGCTTTGCTCATGTGTGCCCAGCACAGCCTGGGAAGCCCTGCAGTAGAATGTGCTTGCTCCCCATGCGAATCAGCTGGAAGGAGTATTTTTTGTTGTTGCAGGCTATTGTGGGTTGCTGCTCTGCTGGGGACTCCTTTGGCTACTGACAGTAGTCCTTGCACCGGGTGATATCGCACTGATCTTGATCTGGGTCAGCAGAAGCACCTCGTCACCAAGCCAAGAGCACCCTAGCAAAAAAAGCCCTATGCATTTTGCCACCCAAAATGCGGGTGGATTCACTAGATTCCCAGGCCAAAGCAGCAATCTCTTTTCCTGTTTTGGGAAAAATGGAAGTGGGGGAAATACTGTTGCACTGAGATGAAGATTTGCTTGACAGGCTAATTTCATGTGCAGCTTAATGTGTAAGGGGAAGGCAGGTTGAAGTAGAAGGGCTTGAGAAGGGCAGTAACTACCAGAGGTACAAAATTATTAATGCTGGTGTTGACCAGGGTGGCATAGGCAGAAGCAGCCACGTGATGTAGGGAAAGCGGGATGTGGAACGGCAGATGCCGAGCTGCGGATGTGCTGAACCGAGGAGGCTGAGAAGATGTGGTTCACCTTCCAGACAGAGCCTCATTGGCTGGCTGGGCTCTGAGGCACAGCACGGCATGGGACCAGCACAGCTCCCCTGGCAGGATGGAGAGCTCCTGGTGTTCCCCAAAACCAAAAGCAGTCCAGAGCATTTCAAGTTTTTCTTACCTGGAAATGCATCAGTGATGATTTCTAGGATTGGCCCTTTCTGCTCCCATGTTTTCTCTTCAATATCTTCAGTGATCTTGCCATTTCTGTGGGTTTTGACTTGCTGATAGCTGACAGTTTTAACAATAAATGTGAGTTTCTCTCTAGAGACCACAGAGAAACTGTAAAGTTTCTCTCTAGAGAAAAAAAAAAGTGCATTTTGAGGCTGGGAGAAGAGATAAACTATGGGAGAGTAAAAGGGGAGAAGCCGAGTGTTAAAGATGAAAATCATCCACTACAGTCAAGGCCTATCTTTTATTGCCCTGCTACAATAGAAGGGCAGGCCAGGCAAAAAATTAGTCCTATATCTCCCTTCCCTTGTTTTTTTCAGTATAAAACTAGTTCAAGAGACTCGCAGGCGTAAAGGCTTACAGGAAGGCTGCCGTAGCTATTAGAGCGCTTCCTGGGTGGATCAGGATTCATCTCCAAAGCCACACCTGGTGTATTAGGGTTTCCTATGCTGTTATTACAGGACACGCTCTGTGTATGTTTCCAGAATGATGTCAAAAGCTTCTGTATCAGAGGAGGATCATCACGCAGCACAGGCTGCTGGATGCGTGAAGAAATTAGTTAAATTACAGCATCCAGTAAAACTTGAATGAGTTTTATAGAGTGGAAGCTGAAAAACCAAATACTTTTTTGATAACCTTTGAAATGTATTTGCGTTCCTCTGTTGTGCGCTTAAACTTGAACATCAGCAAACTTTGCTAACTTGTCACTTCTAAAAAAAAATAAATAATATTATCTCTTGACAGACCAGAGGCAGTGGTATTTTTCTTTTAGCAAAATTAGATCTGTATCCTTCACAGGTCATAACACTGGGACGTTAGCCAGTATGGCTCGCCCTTGTCTGTGAAGGCAGTATAGGAATCGGCTATAGCTGGTTGTGCAGGCATTTGAGAAGGCACTTGATTAATTTGTTGTTTTCCTTGTTGTTCCTGAGTTATTTGACTTATTCAAGAAGCATGTATTTTTTTTTTTTAATTTTGTCAGAATAAACCATTATAGCGGGCAATTTCTTTTTACTAGTCACCCAAATAAGGCAGAAACTCTGGAAGTTGTGTATTTCCTTTTAACAGAGAATTGATACCAAAATGCAATGTCAGGTTGATGCTTAATATTATTAATTTTCTTTCTGCGTAGTAAGAAAGAAATATTGCCTGCTTTTGGTTTTTGGGGGATACTGTGGCAAAAATGTACTCCAGGTTTATAGATCAGTCTTCTGAACTGTAGTTGAGTGCTTCTTTTACATATCCTCTATTTATTAATAGAAATAATAAGATAATTCTTCAGACCTTGTGTCCTTCAGTCAATAAAAGGAAACACGTACATCCCTGTAATTGAGACAGGTATGCTGTTGTGGAGGGTGGAACACGAGTCTTCGTAAAGAGAGGTGGAGTCTCCATTAACATGGTGTGACGAAGGTACTGATTCATATGTTCATGCATTTTGCAAAATGGGTCTGTGGGTTGGTTGTGGGTTTTTTTTTGTTTTGTTTTGGCTTTTTTTAGTTCAGTGGGTTGCGAGTTGTGTCATCTTACTCTTTTTCAACTCAATTATTCTTGAGTTCTTGCCTCAAGACTTTATATAGGTCTCTGGAAGGGGACTGAACCCCATGTGTTTATTGCTCTGTCTGTCTCAGCACTAAGCAAAGGAATTGGGCTTTTCTGGGTTCCTGAGGAAGTGTCTGACTTGAATTAACCCTCTGAGTTCTTCATTGTAGTCAGATTTATCTCTATTCTACACATAATTGTTTCTTTTACACTATGTTTTGAATTTTTTCTAAGATGACCTTAGAAGATCTCTAATCGTATGATGTTGTAAGACATCTATACTTACAAGCTTTTAGTTTTCTGTTGCCCATGAATAGTTCAAACCCAAAATTTCTTCCCTGAGGAAGATTTTTTTACTCCAGAGACGAAATACAGGAAATCTATGAGGAGTTTAGTATTAACCCCCCTGCCCCTCCAAGAGGGTGCTCAGGTCCTTCAACAGCGTGAAGAAATATCCATCATGAAAGCAGACTTGAAATATTTTTATTCACAAGGAGGAATTTGAAGTGGGCATATCTAACTTTTGTGTAGAATTTCTTGATCACTGTAATTTGAGCTCCATAGGAGCTCAAGTTTTGGATTAATTTACAAAGAAGATATATGGGCTATGTGTGTCTGCAATAAAGAATATATTTGCTGGAATACAGGAAGTGCTGAAGACCTCCAGACTGGAGGCCCAAATAGCGTGAACTTGAGTAGGAACACTGTAGACCAAAGTCCAGAAAGCTGAAGAGGGTGTTTTGTAAAGTCCTGAGCAAGGGAGTCACCGGATTGTCTTCTTGTGGGTCCACTGATGATAAGTTTCATGTGACCCCATAATCTTTCCTTCAATAGCAGCACAGTCTCTTCTGCATCTTCGATCAGTCTGTTTGGTTTAGAATTGTATTTTTCATCCTTTAAAAACTAGTAACATATTAGTTTTCCATGGAAAAAAAATCAGGGACTGTTTTGTGGTTTACTGATTGGCAGTCAGCAGTGAGGGTCTTCCTTGTAATCATAAATGCATTAATTAAGTGTTTTTATCATCAGGACTTTTCGTGTGACACTCTGAACTGTCTCCTAGACCTTTTCATTGACATTGTTGACTTTTCTGAGTACTTGCAATATCTGCAAATGCTGAAGCCAGCCAGGAATTGACTCTTAAGTGTTTCTGGCACAAGGCACTAGCACTTATCTTTGGCTATGTCTGTATATGTATTGAAAATAAATAAAAAAGGCAGCTGCTTTGCAGATTGGGTGTGATGTCTTGCAAATCAGACTGAGAAATATTGAATTAGGGAGAAAAAAAAAATCTAGTCCTAATTTAAAATCTCTGTTACTGGTTAAAAGTAATTCTACAAAAAAATTTCAAAATGATGTGTTTGTGTTTAAAATAGTGCCCGTTTCTAGTCTGTGTGGCCTCTGTTTCCAGTGACTGTGTGTTTCAACTTTTTCTGCTAGATGGAAGAATTCTGTAGTTTTTTCCATGTAAATTTTGTATATATTTAACCTGTGATTACATGATCCTTACCCTTTTTTGCTTGGCAAAGGGTTTGTTTAAGACTTCATGGAATTTCTGTGTGGCTGGTACTTAGCATATAGAGGAAACTTGTGAAGATGTGTGAGAAGAAAATATTTTACCTTGGCCTTGGAAGAACAAGGGAATGTGTCTTCAAGGTTAGAAATTAGTAATAATATGTTTTTAATTGGGAAGGCTTTTGAAACTATTCAGATAGATTGGGCTATCATTGGAGGAAGGCTTTAAAGGTGCTGCTCTTTATCATAGAAGGTGTTTGAATTAAAAGAAAAAAAATATAAGAAGATTTAAGTATCTTTGAAGCACGCTTAAGAACTATTTCACGTTATCCTCTTCTCTAATTGATTAACTGGATAATAGGTTTAAATGTGCCAAATAACAAAACCCGTGGATTTTATAGCAACTGATCTAAATTGATCTAATTAAGTTTGGTTTTTCCTTTTGTGTCACCTGGGTGAATCCTAATGATGTATAGCAGGTTGCATTAAATTGGGTTGTGCCTGTTTCTTAGGAACGATGTTGAGAAAATTAGAAATTTCTTCAGGAAAGTTAATTAAATAAAAGTACTAAGTGGAAATGGCTGTTTAGTGCACTTCTGCTCCATCTACATCAGGTCCTTCTCACTCATTTAGGCAATTCCATTTCATTGCCTTTCTTGATGGTCTTGATATTGAGCTTATTGACTGCACTTTGTATGTGTAGACGTGTAGCTGATACATGGTTTGAAACTGTGATGTCAGCTGTGATGTCAGTTTTGCTCATTACCTTGTAAAAATAGTTTAGGTTTTTTGATTTCTGGACCTGCTGAAATTTCTGCTGGGCACTTGGATTCTGTCAGAAATTTTACATCTGTGAGGCCTTTGGGATATTATTTTTTCATAATCCCCATTTGGGGGCTGCCAAACCAGCAGTTAAAAATAACTGTTTTAGAAGACTGTTACTTAAATCCTAAAGGTCATATTGGCCAAATCTCTGTGATCCATGTAAAGTACCCTACTTTTACAGTTGGGAAATGTGATGTCAACCATCCTTGACATCACATAGCTCAAAGAAATGCTGGTAATCAATTCCAGAAGCTCTGCTGATGGAGTTTCTGTTATGTTTTCCCTTTTTCCCTTTGTGTTGCACAAACACAAGAACAAAAAACAGTTGTTTGGTAAATACTATACGCACTTGCTTCTTTCTGAAATCTTTAAAAATGCATCTTTATTTATTATTATCTGAAGATAAATAAGTCATGATTTTCTAGATTGGACTTGAACATCAGAACTGAAGCTGTGTCCAGGTAATTCAGGCCATGCTTGTATGCATTTTGAGATTTTTTGCAAAATGTTGCAGGTAACATCAGCTGGGGGAGATGAGAAAACCTGCTGGCTTTTCAGAAATATTGAACAAAATCTTCAAAGCTATGGAAAAACTGTTGGGTTTAGAAAGGTCTGAGTTTTTAACCTAAGTCATTAAGAAAATACTGTTAATTAATATTTCAGATATTCTTTGTATTTCTGCATCAAATATTTTGCTTTCAGTAAAGGGAAACATTTATGTCTAAGAAAGGATTGTATGTTAAAAATGAATAAAGTAAGCCTCCTTGAAGTTTGAATTACAAGTGGACTCATTTTTGTGCCTTAGAAAAGGCAGATATTTAGTGTGTATTGGTTCTTAGACTGCATCCTTTGCACATATTGTCAGAGATGTGGCGAGCCAAGGTGACAACTTGCCGTTGCCTCGAGGAGGAGTTTCTGCTCTCATCTCCGCCTTCTCGTGGATATACTTTCTACTTCTATCTTATGCTGGCAGCGGAGCTCACCCGTCTTCTTTTTGAACTGGGAGGAATTATTTAAGTGGATTAAACCATGCACTTTGGCAGAGATATTTTTGTGCTGTTGCTGTGCAGTGAGCTGGCTCTCAGGCGCCAGGGTTGGTACTGCCTGAGTTGGGGAGGAGGGGACTAAGAAATGGGAAATATGACTTTTGTCCTTGGGGCAGTGAGCTGTTAAATTACCTCACCTTCTTCCCCCTGCCCCCCCCTTTTTTTTTTTTTTCCTTTGGGAAAGTTCTTCCCAAAGTCACAAAATGTCCTGGCTACTAGTTTCCTAGTTGATTGTGAGTGGAGCATTGTATAGTGAGTAAGGCGGCTGAGTTGTCCTGGCAGAGGGGAAAGATGGTTTTACTTGGTTTTTTTGGTGGAGGTATCTGTGGGTTTTGGGAAGAGTAACATTGCACTGATCTTGTATTTGGGAACTTTAAATTTCTGTGTGTAAGCCTTGTACGCTCTCGTTGAGGGTATTTTTAATAGTGTCTTCCAGTGTGTTTTTAAAACAATTTGGATTTACATTTTATATACTGCCCATAAATGAAAGGAAAGTTTACTTTTTATAATGCGATGTTGAAACAGGAGCAGAAATTTCGATACATGATTAGATCTGCACAACTGCAAATGTTAGCTGTGCTTTTGGCTTAAAGCCCTAATTCAAATCTCCCCTGTCCGACAAGTAGCAGGAAGATTAATCCCCTCCGGAGAGAGGAATCCATACCCCAGTTTTAGACAAAACACAATGATTAAAGTTATTTGTAGGTTGAATAAGCACAAGCCTTTGTTCAGGACTGCTGTACAGGGTTATGTTGGAACATGCAGGAACAAGACTTACTCACATTCCTGTTGCTTCCACATTTCCAGTCCACAGCATCATCTGATGGGGAACCGGTGGTAAGTTACCAGCTGAGTGTATAAGCGGTATTTTACTTTGAGACCTGTTGTTTGATTAGGCAAAGTATTTTCGGGTGTCTTCCCGCAGCCGGGGCTCGGGCTGCTCGTCAGAGTGCAGTGCCCATGTCTGGATTGGTGAAAGCTGCCTTTTTTTTTTGTTTGAGAGCAAGATCAGTACAAATATACGAAATATGAAGGGGAAGACTCGGTTTGGCTGGTGTTTGAACTTTGGTTTTTAAAAGAAGCATACATTTTAAGTATTGAACTTTGGAGGTCTAAGGCAAAATGTTTGTGTTGTAGTAGGAGCAGTCTGTCCTTGGGGAGGGAAGAAGGAAGAATAACTTAGTTTACATTATTTAAAAAAAAAAAAAGTTATGAGAAGCTGTCTCCATGTTGTTTTAAGGCCTTTCTTGCCGTTTAAGTAATGTTATATGACCAGTAGCTATATGTTATGTGATCACTAATGCACAGTATTAAAAAATAAAGCTTAGATTAAAATGATGATAAAGTTGAAGATAAAATGAAGATGAAAAAGGGGAAAAATGCCTGTGACTATGTCAGAGCAACAGTCTACAATTTCTGTCTTTTCCTGTGCCAGGAGCCATCAGTAGCTGGATGAAGAATGAGTAGAGGTGTGTCTCCATTAGTGTTTTAGCTCATGGTGGGAGCTGGCTCTTGTGGTGAACCTCCTGGTTGTCTGCACTTGCTGCACTACAGTTCCAGGCACCAAACTGGATCCCGTTTGGATGAAACCAGCGTGGAAGATTCTCCTTAAAAAAAGACCTGATATATTCTCCAGCTGTGAATTCGTATTCAGTCCAGGGGCCCAGACTAGAGCCATTTGGTAGACTAAATTTAGTAGAACCCTCAAAATTCCTGTGGTATGGGCAATGGCCCCTCAGCGCTGCTGTTTCACTGCGCAAATTTGTTCCTATCATACTGTGTTACTTGCTAACACAGATGTATCCATTGAGTTTAAAACTTATTTTTTGGATTTATGTCAGGACAAGTAATGACTTGAAAAAATTCTGTTTGCCCTACACTTCTGAAATTTGTCCTTCTGTTGAGATAATGGATATTATTAAAATCTCTACAATTAGTGAAAAAAAGAAAAACACACAAAAAAAGCCACCAAATCAGAAATAGCTAAAATTGACCATACAGGGCTTCTGTATGACTTCTCTGGCCTTGCTCCAAAATGGGTGCAATTTAATTCCGAATATTGTAGGAAGGGCTCTAAAGCAATAAAATGGAGGAAAGTTGTCACTTAGAGTTGAAAATAATATCAGTGTTTTAATGTCTCTTTTTGTTCCTGAGGTGAAAATTAATGTAATATGATCCTAGCCCCACCATAATGTTAAATTCTGGGATAATTGTTACAGAAAGGAAAACAAAATGGAAACTAAATATTCATGTAATTAAAGGAGAAGGGGAAAGTGGTTGTGATGAGTTTCCTAAACTCTGGAGGTGTGCTTTTTGCGTAAAATATTTTGCATAGTCTGAAATGAAGGCTCAAGTGCCACAGATAAATGTTCTCATCTTCGAGCTGCTGAGTCCAATTGGGAAGTAGCAGTGGCAGCACGACAGTGCTCATTCTCCCAGAAATTTTGTTCCAGCTGTAATTGCTCAGGAAGTTTTCAATTTAAAAACACCTGAGCTACATTTTGTGGCTGAATTTACAACCTGACTAAAAGCTTTCCTTGACTCCACTTTTGGCCTCCTTGCCAAAATAAATAGGCTGTTCTTAACATGTGACTGTGGTGGTTTGTCCTCTGCGTGAGCTTCTGCACAAAATTTGTAATTACACTTAAGTGTTGGTCCTGGTAGCCGTGATTCTGCATGTGTTATTTTCAGTTTATTTTCATATCAGATTTATTGAGACCACGTGTGCCTGTGATTGCTGTGCCTTAGAACAATTCCCAGCCTCAGGGATAGCACTCTTGCATGGGAAGAGACAGTGCGTTCACTGTATCGCCTGCACCATGGGACTTGGTATTAAAAGCCTTAAAGCTACCCCAGATTTCTGCTGAAAGATGGGTTTGGCCAAGCCTGGTCTTTTGTATAGGCTTTGTAACACTTGGACAGAAAGTTAATAACTATTTTTGTGGTGATGCTGTTGGTAATTTTTAGTCACTGTTGACTTTAAGTGAATCTTTTGAGCAGGGATGCACTTTCTTGAAGCATTCCTGTTAAATTAATAAATAACATTTTATACATGGCGGGGGAGGTGAGTAGTGTTCAGACGATGCGTTTGAGGTTTTAAAATGAGTCAGTAAAATACAACTGAACTTTGAACTAATCTTCTGCCTTAGATCTTCTAACCATTTTCTGAACAAGAAGTGAGCGTGATGTTCTTGAGCTGAATTTCTTATGACACGTGGTCTGTAAAAGTATGGAGCTGTGGGAGCTGCATCAGTTACTTGCTGCAGCTCGCTAAGACAATGACCCAGCAGTAAGAAAAACAACCTGTCTGGCAGGAGTACATTTGTCTTAGGCTGTGGCAAAATCTGAGCAAAGATTAGCTGTGATACAGAGTCCATATTCAGCTTGGCCTTGTACCTAGGTTTAGGGAAGTCCAGAACTTTCTCAAAGCTTGCAGAGAGTAAGTGTCTACCAAAAATGAAAGAGTCGAGCTGTGGTCAGGATGTGGCTAATGTGGAAGTTGTTATGGTCTGAAGTTTTCCCTGCTGCTGAGATACCGTCGGTGCTAATGGTAGATTTTGTCTGATTTGTTGCTGTTCAGATGCCTAGGCTTTCTGGCACTTTGCCTTCTCTGAAAATATGAACTCTTCTGGAATAGTACAAGAATTAAAGATTATTTGAGAATCACAGAATGATTTGGGTTGGAAGGGTCCTTCAAGGGTCCAACCCCTCTGCCATGGGCAAGGACATCTTTCACTAGATGAGTATGCTCCAAGTCCCACCCAGCCCTCACCTTAAACACTTCCAGTGATGGGACATACACAGATTCTCTAGGCAACCTGTTGCAGTGTCTCACCACCTGCATCGTACAAAATATCTTCCTTATATCCAATCTAAATCTACCCTCTTTCAGTTTAAAACCATTACCCCTTGTCCTGTCACTAAAGGCCCTGGTTAAAAGTCTCTCTACACCTTTCTTACAAACCCCTTATAATTATTGAAAGACCACAATAAGGTCTCCCCGGAGCCTTCCCTTCTCCAGGCTGAACAACGTCAACTCTCTCAGCCTTTCTGCATAGGTGAGGTGTTCCAGCCCTCTGATCATTTTGGTGGATTTTATTCTTAAAGCATATGTTCCAGACCTTTTTTTTTTTTTTTTGAGATTGAGAATAGTGTAGATGATTTCTTTGCAATTACTGTCTCGTGCTGAAATTCTTCTTTGCACATTCTTGCCTCATAATAAGGGGGCAGTTATATTCCCAAGAAAACCAATGGTTTTAATGACAAAACATGTTCTGTGTCACTTTCTCTGGGTAGCTCTAGATACTTCTTTTTTGTCCTTTGCGGTTGATAACAGTATTAAATGGCTCTCATGCTCTTTTCTGTTAAGAGAAAGCTTTCAGTCTCATCCCTCAGAATTACTTTATCAGTGACATTGATGAACTTGGCAATAGATTTCTCTGTCCATTTTTTTTTTTTTTTTTTTAGTTAACCATTTCTGAAGGGGGAGTTTCTCCTGAGTTCATTACGATCTGTAGAGGATTGTCTGTGTTTCAGCCCATCGCCTATAAATTACACCTGTACATTTTTGTAGGAAGTACAAGCTGATATGAAGAGATGAAAAAGGAGGTGGCACCTGATAATGTAAGCGTTTCTAGGAGTTAATTTCTGTCTCTCAAAGAATTATGGTTTCTGTGCAGAGAGGGCTGACAGTAGACAGTTCCTGAATTGTACCTGTTAATCTGCAGATGCTGCTTATCATTAGCTTCTAGTATTTTCTCCTTTAATAAAGGGACCAAATCAAAGCTGATACTATTTGGAAACCTCTGATTTATTTGCTATTTGTTATTCTGGTAGTAAGACAGAAAGTACAATTGCCTTTTTTCCAGCCCAGCCTCTCTGCAGTGGCGTGAGGTGAAGCATCTGGGGCTTCCTGCAGACCCTCCAGCAGCCTTTGATGCTGCCATCCACGGTGCTTAGTTTATTTGATTTGACTTGGATCCTGGCTGGGTATATATTCTTATTTTTCTAAAATATCAGTTCCCTTTTCACTCTGAAATGTACCGGGAAGTGGTGTTTGGCAATGTTTTCTTATTGCTGGACTTCAAAAACAAATTATCATGCAAATGTTGTCTCTGTTCTGTTATTTATAGGCATACGTATTTATCAAACTGATAAAACTCAGTGTAGGTTGCTTTTTTTTTATCTCTGTATTAACTTATTTACTTAGCTTTGCTTTATTAGACTTCAGCAAAAGGGTTATATAGTTAAAGTTCAAAACTTGAATTTGGCAAACGAGTTCAGGGAAGGGGCCGGAGTTGTGAAGTGGTTACCCCCTGGAGTCCCCAGGGTATTTCTAAAGCATTCACAAGTGCAGCCGGGGAGACCAAAGTTACTGATAGGCTTAAGGTTACAATTCAGCTCTTGACTTTCTCTGTTGGAACTGTAGGGTTGCCTGAACTTCAGGGGCTGAGCATGACTCATCTAAGTACAAAATGTATGGTATTGTCACTAATTAGTGCAGGCTTTCTTCTTCAGGCATTTTTCTGAAAAATTACTTAAGTTGTGAAGAGTTCTTGAATAGCTGGTGAATCAAAAATCCCAAAACACTCAACATTTGTTGTTGTTGTTTTGGGGTTTTGGTTTGGTTTCATTTTGGTGGGTGTCATGTGTCCCCCCTCCCCCATTGGTGGTTAGGAATTTGCAACTGTTTTCTTGTGAGGGGATGAACTTGGGTTAATATATGTTCATATGAGTTAGAATAAATTACTGGGATTCAGTCTGCCTTGGCCTTTTCCTGAATCAGCTTGGCAAAAACTGCTGTAAAATGCAATATATGCTTGCTTTAACTGGTACGAGCTGGTTACACCAAGATGTGCTTTTAGCTGACATTCATGATGGTCTAGAGGATTAAAATTCTGGGGTCCTGATTACTTATCATAAAGTGCAGCTTCTGTGATTCAGGTTATGGAAGCTACTGACCAGGTATTTACATAACAAAACAATATTTATGGTAAGTGACAGCATTTCCATTAAGTATTTGGGAATAAAAGGAAGGACTTTCTTGCTTCACTATTTTTTTCAGTTGCATAATCTGATTTTTCTACTTTTTGTGCTGGAGCTGGTAGCTTTTCTTTTATCTTGTATACAGAGCTCCAAGAGAAACTGATGGATGTGTAGTCTTAAAAGAGAGTAAACATATTGGTTCTTGTATTAGGTCACCTGAAGATGAGCAATAGCTTGGCAGCAGGGTGCATTGGGTGGGGGAACGGGGCACTCTAATTTGACAGTTGGAGAGTATGAGATGTAGAAGATGAATGGGTGGGGAAGGCTGGAAAATGACATAACTGGAGGAGAATTTAAACTTCATTAGCATAGAGAGAGTCATCGTCAGTCTTCAAGAAGTATTTCTTCTTTCTGAGGTTTACACTTGGAAAATGTGGCACACGAGGGTGTAAACTAATCCACCATTAAAGTGCTAGCTGAAGGGGTTTGAAGCTACCTGCCTTTGTTGAGGCTGTTTGTTGGATATGATTTTAGCTGGCGTGCTTGAGCACTGCTACCAGTGGTCACACAGTGTGGTCTCTCAGTTATAAGAATAGTTAACTCCAGAGTGCACCTCGTTAGCTTGAACTACTCCAGCTAGATCTGTAAGAGAGCGTGTCTGTCCGCTCCTGTGTGTTCTTTATACTTTATCATGAGACAGCTTAAGACGCCTTTGATTTTGCTTTGATGCTTTTATCTGTTTGCTGCGTTCTGCCTTGTACTTCCTCTCTTCCCCTCTCCCTGCCTGCTGGTTTCACTAGGGCTGACTTGCACAGTCTGAAAGAGCTCAGTTGGTTTGAACAACCTCTTTCAGACTCTGTCTCTTATCCATATCTGTTTTTCTGGTCCTCTTTGTTTAGTAAAGCTTCTGAAGTAGTGTCCAGACCATAACTGAGGAGCTCTTTCTTTAATTTTAACTTCAGCATATTTTCTTTTGTCGTGCTGAAATTTGATGTTGTGTTTTTGGTTTTGCTTCTTTTCCTCTTTCTGCTTGATGCTATTACTGGCTTAGGTATTGCTCTTGGTCAAAAATGCTTGTGCAGATCCTCTCAGCGTAATTCTTCCTTGGTCTGTCAAGGAGCTCCACTTGGGTTATTGTAATTAACAACAATTGGGACAGAAACCTCTGTATTTTGTTAGTGGGAACTAAAATAGGAACAATGTTCTTGAGAGAACATTAGCTTAAAAAGCTGGCAGAAGGGCAGGAGTCACAGAGGAAATGATGAGATCCATCACACCTTGATTCATCCTAATAAGAATCAAGTTTAACTTCCTAATGTCATAGCTGAAAGACCACAACATCTGTGGTTGGAGTTTTACAAGCTTAGAATTGTACAAAATTCATCTTGGCCTTGTGTGACAGCAGTTGGAGTTGGACAAATATGGCTAAAGAGGATTGGTGCTAAAGTTTGACAGAATTTTATAACTAGCTAGAATTTTATAACTAACCAGAATTTTATTAAGAGGCTAACTAGAACTACATTGCTGCAAATAAGACCTGTTTCAGCCTGGCTTTTGTGGTATTGAGGGTTTTTTTTTTCTGTTTTGTTCTCATTTTGAACTGTTAGTGCAGTAGGATGCTACTACATAAGCCTCATCTCAACAGATCCAGTCAGTACTGGCTGTGGGGAGCGCAGGTGGGCACAGTTGCACATGGGGGACACAGTGACATCAGGTGCCACGAAGATCTCTGGTGCTTATGGGGTCTGGTGAGGGGTGCGCTTCCAAAAAAACAGTAAGCCTGGCTGGGCCGAGTCCACTGGAAAGCTTTCCCCACAAACACTGGCTCCTGCAGCCCCTGTTGTTGGCGGATGGGAAAACTTTTCACTGAGGTTTTTGCAGCTAGTGGTTTTGGTTAGACTGAGTAAAAGTGAGATGTTGCCTTTTGGTAGATTTGAAATTCTTGAAGCTAGAACTACTGTGGTTTTTTGTTTTTTTTAGGGTCATCAAAAAAAGCTTTACACAAGATGAGTGTTTTTTCTTTTAAAGGTCTAAGCTAATGTTTCCGTACTACAGCTTGCTGTGAGCTAAATCTGTTGGCGTGGATGACAGATGGAAGCTGCTTGTTCCTTACACTTAATTCTTTTGAGTTTATAGAAATTAGCTTTTCTTTTTTTTCCCCTTCATATGTGCCTTGGTCATTCTTCATGGAAGTACGTCCTGTCAGGTACAAACGTGGTCATGGTTACCTCAGGATTTAATATGGGCTAATATCAATCTGCTATATATAAAATGTGTGTTGCTGTCTTCCTTTGCTGAGTCTCTGTCAGCCTTCTGTCTTCACCATTTTTTGTCGTCTCTGACACAGCACAATTTGTGGGAGTGGGGATTTGCAGTGTTTGCTGTCTCTTCTCTGCTGGTGTGCAACAAGTGGTCCTTTTCTGTCTCCAGACCCTCTTGTGGAGTCGCTTCTTCTGCTGTACCCACAGAGTTGGCGCGTTTGTTGTAATTGGCCAAACCCTCCTTCCTTTGGCTTTCTTGGAGCTTTGCTGTAACCTTCAATGGCAGATTTTCTTGGCCAGGAAGTATTTATTTTTGTTTCTTAGGCAGTACTGAGGCTGTTGGCACCTAGTAAACAACAGCAGAAAGACACTCAGCCTTTTAAGAAGTCCGTTCGGTTTAAGTACGAATTATGTTAGATAAGCTTCCTACAAAAGGAGCTTTTTTTAATGATCTCGTCCTTTTTTAATGGGCTATGTTTTTGTTCTGTGAAAGGTGCATATACATACAAAAGTGGTAATTTATTAAACATGATGCATTTTAAAAAGCATGAAACAAATGTATTTCAAAACTGGTGAGTTCTTGCCTACAGCCCAAGGCGTGTAGCACCTTATTTTCAGAATAGTGATAAATATGAAACATTCAGTTTCTGTGAAGGAAGCTTCTTACCATTAACTGAGTTAACAAATTGATTCTTTTTAGGAACTTATTTGGATGCAACAGCCATTTAAATATTTCCAGACGAAGTAATTGCATGTTTTTTCAAGGTACTTGTTCTTACTCAGACCATCTCCTGCCCTGGATCAGTATTTCTCAGGAGGGGAAGAGGCAGGAGCAGGGAGCAAAGCCAGGAGCGTAGCTGGGGTGAGTTGGCTGGAGCAGAAATTAAGGCACAGGAAGGTGAGATGGTTCAGAGTAAGCTGTACAGTTCTTTCGCTAATCCTGTTCCTACCACAACCCCTTTTCTTCTCCTTAAAGTTTATTCTTCTGAGCATGGATGTTCCAGGTGAAGGTGTTTGAGAAATTATATGGAGCGTTGTGGGCTTGCTTTACCAAGGTCCGAACAGGGTTTTTTTTTTTTGTAATTGGGAATTGCCACATTTAATGGCAATTAATTTAATTAAAACTAGATTTCTCTTCTGCTTTAAGCATGAGGGATTGGCTTGTTTTTGTTTTGTTTTGTTTTTAATGTTTTGAGTAGTAAATACAACAACAGAATAGGTGTTTCCTGGGTGAATGCTAAATACAAAGGGAATACAAGTACGAAAAAGTGATTCTTATGGAGGTACTACAGAAATCAGTTTCTAGCTGCTCAGCATTGAAAACATGTTGATACATGCAAATATACAAGCAAATGAGCATGCCATGAGAATAATTTCATCAGCTGTTGTGCTCAAATTGTCTTCAGCAGTCAGATTGTGTAGCTTTGAAAGAAGTTTTTATCTAGTAATTCTCAGATGTGTGAACTATTACTCTTTGTTTTACTTGCCTATATCTGCAAAACCATTTTCAAGGCAAATTGTTTTTGAAGATACCTTTGTGCTGTGCTGTATTCTAGCCTGTTTTCTTCTTTTATTGATTGGTAGAATTCTCCATTTGACACTTACATTGCTGTTGTTATCTTAAATAGGTATGAAAAAAATGGAGTTTGGTATGGCTAAACTAGAGTGTGTTACTGCAGAGAAGTTTTATATTCAATTGAAGAAGTCAGTAAGAAAAAAACTAAATAAGAAAAATTGAATGGGTTTAATAGTTAAATAATGCTGATATGACTATTGCATTTAGCTCAAAAAAAGAAAGAAAATCTCTGTACTATATCTTCAGTTCCTTTGAAATATTGTATCACCTGCAATAGAGTGCTGGATGCTGCCTAAGCTTTGATTTGTTGAAGTTTCAGTTAAACAACGAACTAAGGTTGAAAAAATAACTTGACTGACAGTAAGCTACCACTGTGTATCAGTGTTTTCCTCTGTCTGGCCTGTCCTGTATGTTCACAGGACCTTTTCCAAAGAACTCTCATGTGCTCAGTGTACCCTGCGGAATTTTGAGCATCTCATAAACACACAAGTACTAGGGTTTTTTTTAAGATAAAATAACCTATGTAATTCTACTTTTACTGTGATAATTTGATATTATACCTATTCTGACTAGTTTATTTCCTTTAGATTTAGCCAACCTAATGAGATACTGCCAGTTGTTTAATGAAGTTAAATTTTTCATTTGTTTTAATTAGTGAACACAGCAATCAGTATAGCCTTGGTATAGTAAACTGTTCATAGGATAGTAAATAGGATTAGATCATGCAAATGCCTACCTCTGAGCTCTGGCAACAATTTTAAAATTGCATTACTGTATTTTGCCTTCCTAGAATTCTTTCACCAGGTGTTAGTGTTTGATTTCCTTTTGAATACTTTACAAAATCAAAATGTAGTTGTACTACATTCTTTTAAAATCAATAATATTTGAGTAAACGTGAGTGGGATGATAATGTGCCAACTTTCAACTGAGGAATTCTTAATTGTTTCATATACTCAATGTGTTATGTAGATAGTTTTTTTGAGAAACAATATTATTAAACATTCTTCAAAAGAGGGAATAATAGTGCAGAAGAAGTTAAAAGAAGAGCTGGCAGGTGTTTTTCTTGTTATTTTGATCTGGGGAGTGCAGTATAGTTTTGTCTTGCAAGTTATTTGAACTGCTGGCTACTAGTGTTTAGCCAGCGCTGAATGTGTTGCATCCTATTACTGATAATTAAAGTGAGGTCTATTACTGCTTGCCAGTTATGAAAATATAAAATCTGACATTTGCAGGAATAGCTATTAAGTTTACCAACTTCTGACAAAGGCTTGTTTTATTACTGTCCCTCTCCTGCTCAACGGAGAGACAAGCTCCTGTATGGGATTCCTGGTCTCATTTTCTACTGAGTATAGAAAAAGAAAAGGGCGGCTGGATTCCTGGTTACAAGTGTAACCTTTGTGAATTCTCTGCTTCGTGTTGGAAGAGGTCTTAATTGTGGACACTAAAATGACCTAACATCTTATAATCAGCTACTTTAATCTTTACTAGATGTTGAGTACATATATACAAATACAAATGTGGAAGATGGCTCATTTTGGCCTCCTTTGTTTGAAAGCATCATTCCGGTGACTCCTTGTGTTTGGTGGTGTTGCTCTCAAATTTGTTGCCTTAGTGCTTTTAGCCTGGATGTGAGTCTTTTTGCTTTCATAGTTTTCAGAAACAGTGTGCTTTTTCAATTTTGTAGTGAAGGGGGCTGCATGTAGATTGGTTTTAGATAGATGCACATGGGGGGGGGAAGTTTGTTCCCACTGATAGCTATTAATGAATGGTCTGTAACCAGACTGAGGCTGTATTTTTATGGGAAAAATATGATTTGAAGGTTCTTCATCCAAATCTGTATTTTTCCCAGTTTGTGATATGTATGTTTTAATTGGTAAAGTATAGTTTCTTGTTTAAAAAAGTGCTCTTTTCTTTTTCTAAAGGACTTATATCAGGTAGTTGAACTTTGAACTTGTTTTGTTCCTGTTCACCTTAATATGCTGGGCTGGAAACCGGCTGTTCAAGAGCTGGTTCGGGAATAGATTTCATGCATCTGTCTCAAGGGCAGTGGCCTATACATCAGATGGAGGGGTAGATAATAGAGCAGGTATGACCTGATAGGTTTCGGTATCCAATTTTAATGTGCTGCCGGTCAGAGTCCCAGCTGACAGGGATGGAGTGGTGCCAAAACCAAAATGTTACAACTGGTTTCGTGTCGCTTCTCTGGTGGAAGACTGTATTTATTAAAAGTAATTGTCCCGTGAATACTACACTTACACTTAGCTGCTTTCACCCAATGGCTTCTTAAACGCGTGCCTCAGGTATTTTTTTTAAACGTGTATTTCCTGGTGGTGGCTGAATTCAGTCACTGCTCTGTCCTTCAAGAGGATTTTTTTAGCTTGTGAGGCTCCCCTATTGTAATTTATTAATAAAGCATGAAGTAGGCTTAAGAATATGTAAGAATGCAAACGCCCATGTCAGTGAGCAAAGCAGAAGCCTCCGGATGCTAATTGGGGAGGCCGGAATCTCACTTCTGGCGGAAATTTTGACAGTAATTTCAGAGTTTCTTTCTTGTGTGACATGGTTACCTCCGGAGCCCTGACCATGCTACTCGGGATGTAAAAGAGAGCCTTGTTTTTAGTGGTTGTGCGACATATCAGTTAAGTACTAATTTGAACTAGCATTTTAAAAGCAAATGATAGGCTTGTGAAGAAATGAACGCCTCGTTATATCCAGAAATAAACTCAGCTGTTTAGCAACTATGCCCACGATGAAGTTGTACTCAGAGGTCAANTAAAAAAAAAAAAAAAGAAAAAAAAAATCCGTAAAACTGTGGCATATACTAGATCTGATTTATAGAATCCTAAAGTAAAGAAAAAATGACCAACAGCCAATTGTAAGTGAATAGAGATGTTTTACAGGATTTATTGTGCAATGCTGGCAACACATGATGAAGATGATGGTGTTTTGTAGAGTTCATGGGATGTGGAAGAAGGTTTGAAGTAAATAGAAATGAACGTGACACTTGAGGTTTTAGAACATAAACTTTCTATGAGTAGTTCAAAGAAGTTAATATGCTCCGTTCATGGAGGGGGAAAGTAAACCACAAGTTTTCCTGTATAAAATATAACATTTTAAATAGCATGAATTGTGTGAATAGAATATACTAGAAATATTAGTGAAAATCTTCATGACCTCCTTACATCCTGAACTGCATTTGGGGGGTGGGGTGGGGTGTATCTGGTTAATTGAGTAAATTTAAACACAAACTCAGACATCAACACAAAATTAAGGACTCTATAGCTATTTTTTTCAAAGTCTCTTCAGAATGCTACTTCGTTTAAAAAATATTTGACTTTGCATTCTGAGTCTTTGCTTTAGAATTAATTTTTATCTTGTATTATCTCACATTAAAGTTAACAGCAAATTGTCTTATTCCTTGACAAGTAAGATGCTAAGACCAGCAGCATTCACAAAGCGGTCACAGCAAGCCTTTTCCTTCTCTTCAAACCTTTCTAAAGTCCTTGGAAGCAGCAAAAAGCAGGTCATGTACAGCATGTCCTGACAGATCCTCTGTGGGACAAGAGTGTCCTTTTCTGTTCGTGGTTGTACAATTTTCTGGTGGGCCGATGACTCTCCTTGCCGCTTCTTGTGGCAAAAGTGCCTGCAGCCTTCCCTGCCTGTGCGAAATTTTAGAGCTCCTTTTTCCTTCAGATGTGGAAAAAGAAAAATGTGGGACGTGTTTCCTCGCTTGCAGGCTCTTGGAGTTTGCTGTCAGTGTTTTCTTTGCTGCTTGGCAGGCTCATTTCGTTCATACTGAGTGAGGCAAGTTACACCTTGGTGAGATGAGATACTTTTTACAAATTTTGGAATCACTAAAACGTGTCAATTTAGCATGTGAATGAGTTTTGGAGGGGAATAAGAAACGGCCAGGAGAAGTGAGCCTTTCAAGCTGTGTGGATTCCTTATTCTTATTAGGGGAAGGACTATACAGTAGGTTTTTTTTTTTGTCTGTTTGGTTTTTTTTGGTTTTTTTTTCTTTTTTTTTAAAAAAAAGACAACTAATTCAGCATATTTAAAATGGCACCGTTAGCCATTCAGAATGTGCCAATCCTGGCAACTTTCCTGGTTAGTTCAATGAGCATTGCATGCAATCAAATAGTCCTTTTAGTTGGGAGCTTATTTAGCTGCATAACTTGAGAAGCCAAAGGTTTGAATGTCTTGGCCTTTGCATCTATTTCACTTGTACATCACAGATTCCTCTCAAATAATTTTCAGATTTCTTTACAGAAAGTAAGGTTGATGTTTCTTAAGAGGCAGAGTTGTAATATTTCAGTATGAGAGGTCACTCTCATCACTCTCTCAAAGGCTTATAGTATGATAAATCAATTGTGGCTGAACATATTCGTGGGTTATTTAAAGGCCATATGCCCAGTCATGCGAAAAGAGTAAGCACGTTCATTTGTCTCAAATGACGAGAAATGGGATTTCTGCTCACATGTCTCGACATGTGCCCATTACAGAAATTCAAGTATTTGCACACCAAATCAGGTACAGACAAGTATCCATTAGTCATATGACCCACTGCATGTATGTGTGTACATATATGTGTCTATACATCTGTATACACACTCGTAGTATAGTCTTAGCTTTGCATCTATCTTGTATTTCTATTCTGATCATGAGATAGACCCCTTTTTTGGTTCACAGGTTAGGAAAATCGGGGAATGAGCTGCAGGGAGCTGTCTGTGGACCTCCGCCACCCCAAAAAATAAAAAAAAAATTGGTCTGTTCTTGAATCTTCTCCACACTTGAGTCTGAGGGTGTCCTTTGTAAGCAAAGTGTCCTGGGTTGGAAAAAGGTTGGAAGAATCTTGTCCTGACAGGCTCCAAATGGAATAAACATAGTGAACTAAAGTTTGTATAGTGAATCCTGATAGCTTATTAAAGTTGTATACAAAATTTTTTTGTTTAATTTTTTTTTTCTTACAGGAAATACTGGAAAGATCCAACAATGGAGGACGGGAAGCCCGTTTGGGCTCCACACCCAACTGATGGTTTTCAGATGGGGATGATTGTGGACATTGGAACTGACAACTTAACTATTGAACCTTTGAATCAGAAAGGCAAGGTAAGTGTCTCACAAACGAAGGAACAGAGAAAAACCTTACAAAAACTGTTTTACCTGTAAGCCAGATCTCTGCCAATATCTACAAGTACACACAGCCTGAAGGAGTGGAAAATCAGTTTTCTGTTCTGAGTTTGGCTAAGGATCGTTGTTTAGCTTTAGCTTGCATTGCAAATGAAATATCTTACTGATAAGATGCTTTCTGTCAGTTATCTGCATGTGTGTTGAGTACATAGAATCATAGAATCGTTTGGGTTGGAAGGGACCTTGAAAGGTCATCTAGTTCAACCTCCCCTGCAATGAACAGGGTGGACATCTTCAACTAGATCAGGTTGCTCAGAGCCCTATCCAACCTGAACATGAACTTTCCCAGGGATGGGGCATCTACCACCTCTCTGGGCAACCAGTTCCAGTGTTTTATCACCCTTATTATAAAAAATATCTTCCTTATAGCTAATCTTCCCTCTTCTAGTTTAAAGCCATTGACCCTTGTCCTATCGCCACAGGCCCAGCTAAAAAGTTTGTTCCAGTCTTTCTTATAAGCCCCCTGTAAGTACTGAAAGACCGCAATAAGGTCTCCCCGGAGCCTTCACTTCTCCAGACTGAACAACCCCAACTCTCTCAGCCTGTCCTCATAGGAGAGGTGTTCCAGCCCTCTCATCATTTTTGTGGCCCGCCTCTGAACCCGGTCCAACAGGTCCGTGTCCTTCTTATGTTGGCTCCAGATCTGGATGCAGTACTCCAGGTGGGGTCTGACCAGAGCGGAGTAGAGGGGCAGAATCGCCTCCCTCAACCTGCTGGCCATGCTTCTTTTGAGGCAGCCCAGGATGCAGTTGGCCTTCTGGGCTGCGAGCTCGCGTTGCCAGCTCATGTCCACCAGTACCCTGAAGTCCTTCTTGTCAGGGCTGCTCTCAATCCCTTCATCCCCCAGCCTGTACTGATACTAGGGGTTGCCCTGACCCAGGTGCAGGACCCTTGTGAAAGATTGTGAAGGATTGAATCTCCATAGCCATTTGTTTCAGTACTGTATACTTTATTTTTCTAAATTAGAGACTGGTTAAGAGTCTACTGTTGAGATTAGCTTCTCTCTTTTCCCTTACATGCATAGAGAGTGTCCTACAGGGGTGTCCTAGGTTCTGGCTTAGATGAGATACCTTACTGTTAGACTGATAAAGATTGAGAGATGAATCCTCTTACCTCAAGTACCTTGAGAAGTAACACGATGTCAAACAAAGGTCCTATGGAATTGATACATCAAATTAAAGGCAAAATAAATGTAACTTTTACAATGAAGTCCTAATTAATTCTAATTAGTGTGTTACAACTGATTCATTTCTCATGACATCTTTCAGATTCAGTACATTGTAATTAAATGTCAGTTTTTACAGGAAGCGCCTTGTATCTATCAATTATCCTACTTCAGATGGTCAGCATCCTGGTTTTTACTATCTGGAATAAGATCAGACACTGTTTTAAGAGTTGTGATTTTTCACCTTTGTGAATGTGACATGTGCCCTTTCTAACAATTTTGTTGTTTCAGTGTCTTCAGGTGTGGAAAAGACAAAATGTTTTTTGTAACTTCGTTTTTCACGTCAACAATAGTAGAGAATGTCTTGTCACAGGTCAAAATGTTACACAGCAGTCCTTCCTTTTGGGGGAATGTTTATAGGCTTTTTTCTATATCTTGGAGAGGAAGTTGATTTTGCTTTCCTTAGAAATAAAAAGCAATATCTGATTTTTGTGTGTGAGAGATAGTCTGTAGGTTTAGTAGTAGTAGTATGCATTCTTCAGTTTGGGGAAGAGCAAAATTATTCAGACAAGAATATTAAATATTCCAAAGCTATGGCTAAGTAGTCTTTAACTGATTTAAATGATTTTGACCCCCACCGCTATTTGTGTTTATATCCCCAAATGTGTCTGATGTCATAAAGAGCAAAAGTCTGTGTATTGAAACAGAAACAGACAATAAGGAGATTCCTGAGTCAGTATTTATTTCTAACATATGCTCCTTTCAGGGAAATTTTTTGTTTGTTTTTTTGTTTTTTTTTGTGAAAGCAAAAGAATGATCCTAGAATACAAATATTTTGCTTCATGGTTCACAACAAACAATCTCTTTTGTCCAGAAAGTTTGTTGTTCTGCTGTTGGCTGTTCTCTTGAATTAAGTAGATCAATTAAGGGCCTAATGTTCATTCATCTAAGGGAACAAACACCTCACAGTTTAAATACCGTAGAGATTATGGTACTATATTTCTAATTATCAAACTTCCTTATATTAATAGAGGTGGAGTAAAACATTTTCTTGATTACCTTCTCAGTCTTTTCAAGGTGTCATTGATTATTTTTATAGTGAAATGTTTCTCATTTCTTTTTGTCTTTTTAAGAAGACTCTGTTCTTGTGCGCTTGGACCATTAATTTGAAGTAGTCAGCATTAATACCCATTATTATCGACTTTGTTTACTTAAAACGGTAGTTCAAAAGTGCTGTTCAGTAAGAAGGAGTGATCCAGCAGCTCCGGAGTTGCCCATGATAATTACAGGGAGGAGAGGAGTAACCTGATCTTGTAAACATATCTGGGCAGTGTAACTTATTATTATTTTTTAATCTGGGTCATTAACATGTCATATGTATTCTCTGTAGGTGCTGGTAGCTTACCAGAGATCACAGGCTGAAAAGGAAATGTGTATGCATATGTTTGATTATTGCCTTTTATACTGCTTAATGGTTAATTAAAATATGTTGCTAATAACTGCAATAAATGCTGCAAGGCAGCAGTTTCATGATGTCTTAAAGTCTTCTCTCCCTTCTCCACCTGTAGCTAGCTCTGGTGTTGCAGAGTGGCAGCACCGGTTGCAGTCTGCCCACTGAGCTGTGCGTGACAAAGCAAACGAGGTCAGGGAACAGATCCACCTTAAAAATGAAGAAGTGGAAAGTTTTCAGGAGGGCAGTGAGCAGTGGCAGCATGAGGAGCACCTGAGGCCATCGTGGCTGTGGATTGCTTTGTATAATGAAACCAAGTTATCCAGTCCAGACTGGGTGAAGGTAGTTGGCCAACACACTGATTTACTTATAAACCGGCAATAGCAGCTTTGGGTACCGCAGCCCATACAGAGTTAACAACGGCATTTACATTTCTGTCTGGAGGCTGGGTGTCTAAAGAGAGGTGGGGATCTGAGTCACCCAACCTGCACTGTACAAAGAAGAGTAATCCAAGCTGCAGGAGCGCGTTATCAGAACAGAGGATGCATGTGTTACACGACGGGAGCTACTTCCCGAACACTAGATCATCAGCTTGCAAGGCTGATAAATGCCACGACTGGAAAGAAAACAGAGAAACTGGAGAGGGGTTTGCTAATGAGCATGGTCCCACCTAGGGCTGGAGCGCTGCCCTGAGGATGGGCTCCGGACTGGACTGGGCGCTGGGGCTGGCAGTCCTGGCCCGTGTCCCACCAGCAGTCGCATGCTGGTGTACAAGGAGGGCGGCGGGTAGAAAGGCAGCCAGTTGTTAAACTCAACTAGGATTGCATTTACACTTCTACTTGGGGTGTACTTTTCTGAACTTTCTGGGAATCCCTAACCTCAGATCCTGTTGTGTATATCTCATTTTGCTGTGTTGCTTGATGCTGTAACATGGAGAAGGCAGATGACAGTGAAATTGCCAAATGGGGAATTTGCTCTTTTCCTGGAGGTAGGAAATCAAAGTAAAGCAATTAAGAAGAGATGCCTCGGAGGGACGTGAACCCTGAGATACCATCCCAGGACCCTGGTGGCACTGAGAAGTTTGGGGGGCAGGCGTTTCCTAGAGCATCAGCAGTAATGAGTTTCTGGCAGTTGTTGGGAAAGCGCGGGGTGCTGTGGGCACCCACTAACACTCCTCCTGCAGTCAACTGAGAGGCACCTTATGGCTCTGTGCCAGGTCTGAAGGGTCACAGAGGGCTTTATGGGGCACCTGCTCTGGTATGCTGTGAATAAGGGGAAAGGTATTTTTCCGGGCTAAGTATAAATGAATAAATGCACTTTGAAAGTAAGGATCAGAATGTCCAAAGTTCAGTGTTTCAAGCTAAAGGGTTTTTTTTCAGCAGTGAGCACAGCTTGCTTGCACAAATGGGACATGTTCTTGTCTGTGTTACACACCATTTGTACTGCTTTAGGTTGGTTTGTGAAATACAGCTGAGAGTAGGGATGTCTCCTGTCTGTATCTAGAAGATATAAAGGGAGACACGGTTACACATATTGGATTACATGGCAGAAAGAAGATCCTGCTTGAATGGAAAGATATCTTTTTTCACTCATCTAGTTTCTGGGAGAATAGTTAAGATTGCCATTGGATTTCAAGGGCTGGTTCATTACCAAGAGGGGAAAAAAAACCCCTACAAAACCCCCTAAACCCTCTGTTTTGCCTCCTGAGACCATTTTAGTGTCTCATAATTTTCTTAGAACAAGTTTGTCCTAAACTATGCCTTAATGCAAAAGTCTTCCACCAAATGCCTGAAGTGTTTTCTCCTTACAATAAACATTAAAAAAAGAAAATAAACAGGACAACATAGTGAAGAATTTATTTGGATAATTTGTTATTGATAGACCTGGGTTACCTTGCCCATTTTCCTATTTAATATATTAGATTTTAAAAGTAATTGGCAATACTCAGGGCTCTGCACATCTAGCTAACGTACTTACCTACATAACAGGTACATTACAGGTTACCTTACATACAGCAGATGTCCAGCTGTTAAATACAGGAGTGAAATTCTTTGTTGGTGTAGGTGAAACTAGGCTTTGCGTACTGATCTAAAGAAGTCCAGGAGAAAAACATCAGCTTTCAGATAACTCTTCTTCATGCTGCTTATTTATCCCTTTTGAAATAGTCTAGAAATGAATTCACAATTCACATTGAGTGAAAAAAAACAAGGAAGGACATAATACAGCATGAATTCGCATTATTTTTTTTCATTGAAATTTATCTTGGATCAGAAGGCTGAGTGGTGAGGACATTGAAAAAGCTCTTCCTTCCTCTTCTGGGATAGATCTGGTATGGCTGGCTGTAGATCCATGAAATTTTAAGTATCAGAGTTCTGTGAAGAGTCTTACAGAATAGCTGCGTGTTGTGTTCAATGTGAGAAAAAATTCTGTCTTTTTTTAGGGGTTAAACTTGTGTTACACATCAGCAGACAAGAACAAGAAATGAAGTTGGATTTTTGTGGAGCCAGTCATAGTTTTTTTTTTAAAACTTTTCCACTGTTTCATGCACAGTGAACTGGTTACGTGGGAGACTGTCGTGGTCAAATATATCTTTACCCAATGAGATGCACCTTAATTGTTGACAAACTTGCAGAGAAAATTATTAGGATAATACATTCTAACTGCAATATTGTGAGAGGGAGGAAAGGGGAAGTGGGGGGGAAATCTCTACGCTGCTGAAACTAAATAGCAGCTGGCAACTTTCTTAGGTAGGTAAAGAGGTTCAGGTCCTCCAGAGCTCCACCAAGTTCTGATAGAGGATATTTTGGAGGAAGTTGGTCTGGTAGATGTTCAGACTTTCCAACGTCATTGAGCAGTTCTGTTTCCCTTAGGAAAGCTTATTGTGCATATTTTTCTTCATTAGATCCTGATAAGCAAATGACAAAATATAATTTATTATGACTACAAATTGCATACTTTACGATAACTTTGTAGGGAAGGGATATTACAGACTTACTGTTTTCTAACTGGCAGCAATTAGTTCTGCTTTGAGACATTTTTAACCCTTCCCACTTCAAAGGGAGTTGGCATTTGTGGCTGCGCATGATGGTGTAAGCTATAAGAGCTCACATATCGTCTGTTGTACTGAGGCAAAGATGAAGCAAGTTGCTGTATTTCTCCTAAACTTCCACATGAGATGTTTCTCATGGGACCATCTTGCTGAGTACAATGTTTAACAAGCAAACATGTTTGTTTATTAAGGTCATTCTTTAGGTCCAGTGGGTTGCCTTTTCAAATATTAGGCTAGACTTCTTGTCTCCGTTTCCACAGGGAAAAGGAGACTGTGCCTGCAGCAGCATGGCGGCGATGGCTATCGTGTGTAATTGGTACAACGGGGTTTTTGTTCATTCATAGGTAGTGCAAACAAGCTATTACTGCAGTAAACAAAAAAGTATAATTAAAAACCTACCTCTTACAATAGGTATTTTTGTGCAGATGCTGTAATGTGTGTGTGCTAGGATGTTTTTCCTTCCTTTTCACAACAATATAAATTATGATTTCTGGAGAATAAAGAAGAAACAAAGTTGCTTTTGTTATGAATTTTTCCAGTTGGATGTGAACACTTGATAAATGGCTGTTTTGTATAACTGGAATATAAGGGTTGAAGGGAGGTCTTATTTTACTTAAGTATTGATTTATTGAAGGAAAAAAAATGCAACAAGCAACAACCAAGGCTACAGTGTTTGGGGATACAGAGGATATTATGTATTGAACATTTATATTTTAAGTAGGAATGTTTAAAAACAGCATATGATAATAACAGCACAGTCCTTTGACTGAACTAATAATTTGGTTTTTATTCTTTGTGTTTCTTTGCAAACTTGAAGAATTTGTTTGTCCTTTACAATGTTGTTCCCTTTGAAGTATGTTTTTTATCTTTATTTTTTAAATTACACGACATTACAATACTACACGCAATTTTGGAAATGAACATCAAATATTGTTGCAACAATAATATGTACGACAGTGACTGCATTTTTATAATGTAGTGTAGTAACGTAAATGCAGCTCCTACCTGCATCTAGTAACTCACTAAAATTTCCAATGCTGAAGTATAAAGCTGGCAACTTTGTTTTAAATCATGCACAATTACAGTGCACTCACTTGTATCTTTGCATCAGATATCTTTGAACTATATTTCTATTTTTATAGAACTCTGACAATGTTAATATTTTTCATTTAACAGACTTTCCAGGCTGCTATCAATCAAGTGTTTCCTGCGGAAGAGGACAGCAAAAAGGATGTAGAAGATAATTGTAAGTTATGAATTTAAAAATAAATTATGCATTTGAAAAAAAAATCTGTATAGAAAAGAATATTGTTTCCTTACAAGCTTCCTGTAGTCTTTGTTTTGCGTCGTTGCTTGAATTTATGTATGACCTCTACACTAGTCCTTTAAACTTCTTAAGTGATTTTTTAAAATGGGCTTACTTTATTGTGTTATGTTAGTTTTCAGTTGAACACTTCAGAGAAAGTCATAGTTACATTATTGTCACATACAGCTGTTACCTGACTGACCTGTACATAGCAGATGTCACCTAACTGCAGCAGGATCAACTGCCTTCAGCGTTATGGGGGTTAACTATATCTTTTATAGTGCAGCAAAAGAATTATTTGCTTTATCAGCAGCTGTATTGTACAGCATTTTCCTGCATGTAACCCATTTCTCAGATAGCATTCCTGTGGAAGTACAGGTAATTGAAAATAAATTTTAAGATAACCTTCCCAAAACTGGAGACAGGAATCTGGACCCATCAGGGCCACTGGAAAAGGCAATAGATTATAGTGAATTGGATATAGGAGTGCTTCTGGAGAATGAGTTTTGAAGTGAACTTGTGTAATAAACTTGAGTGTTGATCTGCAGGGCTTTTATTTTGTTAAATATTTTCTAGTTAGGTGCGTGGAAACAAATACGGTATTCAAATATGGGGAGAGAGCACCAAGAAAGATGAGTAAGCGCTAGCATCAGTGTTTAGAGAACTGTTAAACAAGTATTTTGCTGCTGTTGCTCTGTGTGAACAAATCACAGAGACTCTCCTGTCTTGAAAACCTGATGAAGGCGATTCTTTTAAACGTTTCCTGTGGTTTTTACTGGTTGGTGAAAATACTGGTAACTTTGTAAATGGCAGGCAAAAGTATCTTCTACTGTTGCTCATTTAAAATGGAGGCTAGGCCTTTGAAAGTTGTTTAGGCGACCTAATTGCAATTCCTGTTTTGGAATAGGGGTTAGTATTTATATCCTGTGACAGGAAATACAGCTGTTACAGCTGCTCTGTAAGGAACAAGAAGATGAGATCTGAGGCTTATGATCTGACTGAGATGGTGCAGTGTCATTACAGGTGGAACCAAGCTGGTTGCCTTCCTTCCAGTTGCTTATATTTTTGCAAACATTATGCAGGTTGAAATTTTTCAAAGCTGGTATCTGTATTCTCTGCACATGATGATTGTTAGGGAAATGCAAGTCTGTGCATCTGTCACAGTTATTTTACTGAGATGTCCTGGCACTTCAATGTCTCAGGGAAATGAAATTTGGAGTGAGATTAAAGAAATAATCTGAGATTCCAGCAAAATACTATTCAATTAAGTTAAAACAGTCTTCCTATCACAGAAGATGTTTTCTTTGACTTACTGAGTAAAATACAAAACTTAGAAATGCTTTTTCCAGTAATCCTTTCTGTATCAAACGTTATTCTGAGACTTTTCTAACGTATTCTCACTTTTTGTTCACTCTTTGAGGTTTATCTCCAGGGTGTGTGAAACCCAAGTTCATTTTCCTTCTCTGCCAGAGAGCATTTGTGCTGAGCATCACTGATCTTTAAGAAACAACTTAAAATACTGAGTGCTTTCAGTCTCACTGTATAATACTGTTCTGAAAAATCCTGTAAGACTAGTTAACGATACACTTACTATTCCAACCTATGCTTTAGAAGGAAGTAATTTGCTGAAGTATTGCTTTTTTGCACCCTTAGTCTTCCATATCCCAAATGCACTAGCTGCAAGAGACACCTTTTTGAGAATCTAGCCCTTCCTCAAACTTGATTTTTCAGAAAATATTGCAAGCAGTACAGACACAAAGCATCTACTCCCCACCCGTCCCCCCTTCTCTGTGATTCACACTCCTCTTCTGTTCCCTCCAAACCCCACTCAGGTTTGGGGGGTTGTCACCATATGTGGAATTTTTATTTTTTATGGCCAAGAATTTTTTTTTTAATTTTTGAAGTGAAGTGAAACAATTTAATAAAAAGAAGGGTATGAGATAAGAATCTTAAAAAAAAAAAAAATTCTGCAGATGCAGAGCCTTGCAATTACTTGAAAAAATTATTTTCCATAAAAACCCTGCTTCATTGTGTGCACAGGAGAGCCAGTATGTGTAAATTTAACATTGCTATTTCCTAGCTTTTAGTGCCTGACTTCACTTCTGTGAACTTTTTGTGTGTGTTTAAGTAAATATGTGGACTACTAAATGCACATACATACACTGGTTATATTTAGGCATGAGCCACATGAATATTCAGAATTCTCTGTCTGGTGACTTCCTTTGCCTCTGGATATGGATGCCTCTTTTAAAGGATTTATTCTAAAGAAGGTGCATTTCGCAGTTGCTGACGTAAGCCTTAGTTTGCATGTCTTGAGTGAAGGTGGCAACATCCCCTCGGGGAGCAAGCTCCAATTACGCACCGAATCTGCAGGTATAACTGCTTTAACAGGGACCTGCTAGGAGAGTACTGGGGACGCACTGAGTTCTGGGGTCCTTTGTAGTTTAGGTAATTATCAAGTTTTTATTAGGATGCTTAACTGATGCTTAACTGATGACTGTTTCCCTTAAGATGTACTGCAAACCCTGACAGGTTCTTATGAAGAGAGGGTCAAGGGAGAGGATTCTTTCTTTAAGTGTATGTAGACAATTATCATAGAATCATAGAATCATAGAATGGTTTAGGTTGGAAAGGACCTTGAAGATCATCGCGTTCCAACCCCCCTGCTATATTATTATATAGTAGTTCTTCAACTCAATACTGAGAATCCAAATGACTTAAAAAAAATAGCAAATGTTGAAAGTTAACACCCTCCCCTCCCCTCAAGGCACACACAAGAGGAGAAGGAGATTTTAACTTCCATGAGAGCAAGCAGGAGTTTCTGTTTCTGGCCCATTTCCTTGTAATGTCTCTTTCTCTTGGGGTGACCTTATTAAAAAAGGTGACGGACTGCAGTTTGCCGTCCTAGCGCAGTGTTCTCAGCTACGTGAACTGAGTGTGCCGGCAGTGTGCCCGGGTGGCCAAGAAGGCCAACGGCATCCTGGCCTATGTCAGGAATAGCATAGTGAGCAGGACTAGGGAAGTGAGCGTCCCCCTGTACTTGGCACTGGTGAGGCCCCACGTCGAATACTGTGTTCAGTTTTGGGCCCCTCACTACAAGAAAGACATCGAGGTCCTGGAGAGGGTCCAGAGAAAGGCAATGAAACTGGTGAGGGGTCTGGAGAACAAGTCTTATGAGGAACAGCTGAGGGAACTGGGTTTGTTTAGCCTGGAGAAGAGGCAGCTCAGGGGAGACCTTATTGCTCTCTACAACTACCTGAAAGGAGGTTGTAGAGAGGTGGGGATCTGTCTCTTCTCCCAAGTAACAAGCAGTAGGACAAGAGGAAATGGCCTCAAGTTGCACCAGGGGAGGTTTAGGATAGTATTAGGAAAAAATTCTTCACCGAAAGGGTTACCAAACAGTGGAACAGGCTGCCCAGGGAAGTGGTGGAGTCACTATCCCTGGAGGTATTTAAAAGTGTAGATGTGGTGCTTAGGGATATGGTTTAGCAGTGGTTTTGGCAGTGTTAGGTCAATGGTTGGACTCGATGATCTTGAAGTTCCTTTCCAACCTAGATAATTCTGTGATTCTACGGGGAGGGAAACAGGAGACGTTCGCACTCAGGTGCCTCTGTAGCAGTGACTGTGTGGTTCGTGGGTGGTGTGGGTCTGCTGGGCTGGCAGGGGAAAGGCCATGGTCACGGGGGCCAGCCTGCTGCTTCATTCATGTATCATGCACAGGCCCAATTCCAAAGCTCCCATTATCCTTTGCCAGTATCTATTGGTTCAGCAGGAGGAGTGTTGAAGGAGATGTTAAGAGCTGCTTACTGAGCTTCAGGCATCCTTGCAGGGTGAGGTGGCCAGGCAGGTTGACTTTGGGTCATCAGAACTGGCAGCCCTTCTTGCACATTTGTTCAAATACGTTGGAGTACATTTTTCCTCAAGAAAGGGCCTTGGTCCAACTTGGTCCAAGTTGAGAAACAGCTTTGTTTGTCATTTTAGATGAGAGGTGCATATGTGGCCCTCATGTGAGGTGTGAGGTAGCAGTTACAATTACAGGCACAGCGCTCACTCTATCAACAGTAGTCAGATGTATACAAGTTTTCAAGTGACGCTAATACTGTAAGGTTTACCAGTATGGTAGTCAGTCAGTTGTAACTAGGCAAAATATTGTTGGGCACTTGAATATTAAGCGGTGAGAAAAAGAGGATTGAGCATATTTGAAAACGGAGACTGTGTAATGAGTAGTGCTCTCAGTTGGTTTAGGGATAATGTTTTTAATATTGTTACAATGGGAACTGGTAATGACCTCTGTAATTAAGGCTGCTAACACTTTCCAGTGCTTTATAGCTGAAAACAAGGACCAGCTTTGCCAGAATGTCAACCTGTATGGTCTGAAGCTTTCTGTGGGTGTCTGCTCGCTGCCTTGAGCCGCTGCCTTGTAACATTTCAGCAGAGTTGGTTCGGTTATTTTATATTAACAAGCAAAGAAAAAAAATAGCTAGGGTTTTCTGTGTTAACATTTCCCTCTTCTCCCCCCACCCCAGTTTCTTTGAGGAGGCCTGGTAGCAACAGAATTCAGAAGTGAAACACATTGGTGCCTGGTGTTGCAATAATGCCTGCTGCTGCCTCTAGGACAGTATGTCCCGATTGAATCAGTGAATATAAATATCTAAAAATCACCAGAACACAGCAATTATTCTAAAGGTCCATTAGATGGTATTACCCTGTGGACACTGTGGCGGAGGAGATTGGAGAGGGGAGCTGGAAAGAAGGAAACAGTTGCTGTTAGGGATTTTGGTAGGCATCCATTTCTGTGCTTACAGGACAGCATGGAGGGAGACGCACCGTATTTGTCTGAAATGCCGGTAAAGGGAGCCTACGCTGAGCAGGGCCTGTGTTGAGACTCCTGCAGTCTGATTCCTTGTTCAGAAACTCTCTGTAACTCCAGTTGTACAGTAAAGAGCAGGTCTACGGTTTTTAAAACGTGTATTGAGTCAGCAGTTCTGCCTCAAGACAGTATAAAGAAATGATAGGACTAAAATACAACCAAAGAGAGCGGAAGTAAAATTCTCCGTAATCCTAAGATTTAGTTGTTTGGCTGTACATGAAGCTGGTCCTGAGCCCTTAATGGTATATGATTGTCTTTTACTTGCAGGTTCCCTTATGTATCTTAATGAAGCCACTCTCCTTCACAATATCAAAGTTCGGTACAGTAAAGACAGAATTTACGTAAGTATTACATGTCATGACAACCAGTCTAATGATGTCCTTTCAAAAAATCAACAAAACAAGGGATTACAAATCTGTGTTTTCTTATAACAGAAAGTAAACAGAAATTGTAGCATTGGAAACTTAGGAGATGATAGGTTTTTTTGTTTTTGTTTTTGGTTTGTTTTTTTTTTACATTATACCTTGTTTGTGATCTGAATCACAATAATCACCTTAATTTTAGCTAATTTTTGTGAGGTAGAGCAATAGATTTTTCTCTACATGACTGTTCATGTGCAACGATAGCACAGTGTTTTATCACAAAGGTCTGTTCCTACAGGTAACTTACTTCACCAGTAGAGTAGCTGTTAACAAAGATGGTTTTCTTTCTTCATTATTTTTGAACGAAGCAAACAGGTGCCGTCTTTGACACCTCCTAGCTCAGATGTCCATCTTAATCTTTTATATTGCTATCACATTGCCTAATTGTACTTAATGAATTCTGACTAAATTACATTTTGTCCTTGCCATCTGCCCAGACACTGACAGCTGTGAAATAGAAGAAAGATAAGAGTTTTCTTTCTTTCTTATTTTTTTTTATTTCTAATAGAAAGCTGGCTAGTGATGATACAAAACAGTTCTACATATTTTCTAACTCTCTGTGTTAAAATAATCAACTCTTGTGTTAGCATACTGTTCTAAAATGAAGTAGAGTTAAACTATTTTATATAAATGTAAAAAGAAAGTATAGTTGTTTTCTTTTGTTGCAGTTAACTGTACATAGCTATAAATTCTTTATGGCTCAAGATCAAGCACCAGCTTTAAAATAGATTTAAAAAATGGCCATTTGAACACTGTTCTGGAATGATAATAATTAAAAAAACAAACAAAAAAACTCAAAGGAAGTAAAATTCTAAAACTGAACTGCTTATGAGGTAGGATAGTATTTAGGTTCATAAAGCCTTTCTTCATTGCAAATAAATACTACTAATACATTGTCCTAAGCAGGCGTATTATCTGGAGGAAAAAAAAAGGTTCAATTCATATTTTAACTTCTTTCCCTTCTAACATTAAGATACAGTTTGAATCAACAATTTTTGTTTGCTTTTTGTTTAACGCTGGTTAACAGTATTTGTCTTGTTACTAAAAGGAAAACTAGTATTAGTACTTGCAGCTCTTGAAGAAATGTTTTCCTTCAGTAAAATAAGTGCTGAAAATAGAGGCATTTAAGGAAATTCATATATTGTGTGTGATCCAGCCCTGTATCAACATATCATGATAATGTCCAAATTTCAGTTGTCTAGGAATATGCTTATTGACAACAAACAAAATAAGTTATTCAAGCTGAAGGTTTATCTGATTTTCTTCAGACCTTTTCCTGCAAATATGCTTTTTTCTGTGATTCAGACATCTGTTCTTCCTTGCATGTAATCTGGCCATTATAACCAAACTATCAAAGTTTTTTTTTTCAAAAACCTTAAAAAAACTTCAGTCTTCCTTATCCTATGGAAAGGTAAAAAGCAGTCTTGGTTTGAGGTTCTTTTCAAGTTCATTCTCTGCGAGAGAATATTTGCATTCTGTATTTCTCACTGTGGATGCAGCCATAGCTAATTTCTCTCGGCTGAATGATTTTATTGCCTGGCTTGAGCGCGTTCCCAGGCAGGATCCTGTCGGTCCTTCCTGCTGAGTTTCTTCCATTAGATACTGAAAAATTATCCTCCTTGTTGGAGGAGAGTGCATTGTGCTAGCCAGAAGCTTAGTTTATTCACTTTGAGGAGGAGCTTGTGGTGTCATATCCTTGATCCAGTAACTCAGACAATAGGAAATAATTTAAAAGGAGATTGGGAGAAAGGTCAAATTCAGGACATGCTCCACAACTCAGTGGTTAGGAAATTCTCCCGAGAAGTGCTTTTTCAGAGAAGTCCTGAGAAGATAATTAGAGGAACTCTGAAAATATATCCCTTTTTTATATCTGCATTAGCTGGAGAGAATTGTAAATGTAATTGTTATACTTAGGCTATAGTCTTCAATAGTAATAGAAAATTGCTGTTAACCATTTGGTTGGATACTAGCTAATAGTTTGCTGTTAATTTTTTTTTCACAGACCTATGTAGCCAACATTCTTATTGCAGTGAATCCATATTTTGATATACCTAAGTTCTATTCTTCAGATACTATTAAAAAGTACCAGGGTAGATCACTTGGAACATTGCCACCGCATGTTTTTGCTATTGGTATGTATTAAGCATGTATTTATCTTTTACAAAACAAATATTAAATACTGCACAGTTATCCCATAAATTGCCACCTGTAACAGTAATTAATTTACTTTAAACTGTTATAAAATAAATCCACTGATTGCTAAAATTGCAAATCTTCTCATCCTTGATATAGAGTTTGAAGAACTTGTAAATTAGAAACGCTGGCAACCCTATTGGTATTATTCTGTACCTCCAGTGTTTTATGTCTAAGCAGTTTAAATATAATTCACAGCCATTAAAAAAAGAAAAAGAGAAAGAAAGAAATTCAGATTTTAGAAGAGAAGAATGACATAATTATGATTGGCACTGTCTTTCAGAGTAGTGATTTCCTTTGCCTTTTATTATGTTGCCAGAGCACATGCACTGTTTCTTTTTATATGTTTGTGTTATAGGCAGACAGTGCCTTTAAATGTTATTAACAGGATAAATCTGATTTCAGTCACTTTGTTTAAGAAAAAAATTGTTTGGAATCTACAAATCAACATTTGACTTGTTAAAAGCCTTCTCACCACGTTGCATTTTGTTTTGTAATCAAAAATATAAATAGCTGGGTTTTTAGTACCTGTTGCATAACAAGAAAACTGCCCACGTTTTTCCAAGTTTCCTTGTCTCGGATGCTACTTGTTACAAAGTGCAACTGAAAGTTTCCATTTAAATGGCACATTAAAGTGAGATTGGTTACAATTTTCTAAATACATTTAATTCGAGAGATTTAGTTCTAGGTGGTGGGTTGTTTTTTTGGTTTTTTTTTTATTTTGTCCTGGATATAGTTGAGTAGGTCTTTGTTTTTAAAGACTTTAAGCTCTTACATGTCAGTGTTTGAGGGTGAGCAACTATAATATAATTGAAAGGGAAACAGGCTTTAATAAGTTGTGATGCACTCAATTGTAAAGATTTACTTTTCTTTTCCTGAAAACATTACATTTTAATTTTTGTATTGTAGCTTAACTTTAAGGGTGCAACTCTCCTGAATTTTAATTTTTGTCATGTGTAACCTATTCTTCTTTTTAAGCTGATAAAGCATTCCGTGACATGAAAGTGCTCAAAATGAGTCAGTCCATCATAGTCTCTGGAGAATCAGGAGCTGGCAAGACAGAAAACACTAAATTTGTTTTGAGGTTTGTGCTTTTGGACCAAAGTTATTCATTGAATTTCCTGTGTTGATGCATTTGGTTGACATACAGACAGAGCAAATTGTAAAGTAATCAGTAGGTTTAAGCCACAATTCAGTAAGATACATCTATGTACACATTAATACAAGAAATTCATAGGGTTAAACTTAAATGCTGACATGATAACATGCGGAAATGGCTATATATTCACAGAAACCTTAACTCTGTTGTAGTGACATCATGTAGTAGTTATGGTTTATGATGCAGTCATTTTGGTATTGCACATCTGGTATCGTGGTAGATGAAAATGTAACTAGGCATTTTAACTGTGTCTTGCAAGATACTGTTGGTTTTGCCATAAGTGTGCATTTCTGTGTTTTCCCTGTCTTTGTTTCTTTAGTTTGCTTAAGCATCCAGGATTTTTAACTCTTGATTTTGAGATCACTGCAGAGATTCTGTAATATACTTTACCCTCATTTACTGAATAAGACTGAATAATGGGATTTATTTATTTATTGATGTTCATGTATGACTGATACTAAATCAAGCATATTGAGCTACGTGGCAGCCATGTTGCTGATATATGGCAGCCTTGCTTTCTCTTATATGATTTTAATGTTTTTGACCATATATGCTTCATACATTAACTGCTTTATACCACTCTGGAACACTGTAACTGGAAAGTACTGCTCCATTAAATTCACCTATATCACAGGTGCCCTGATTATCCAGGGCAGCAGTGTGCAGGCAGTGTGCATATGCTCCCTTCCTCACCTTGTCCTTGTTCCCCAGTATAAATCTTTAATTCCCTTTTCCCTGACATCATGTATTCTCTAGTATGTATGTACAGTAGAGGTATTATGTTCCACATCCCATCAAAAATTGTCGTGGCTGTCTGTCTTCATACTGCTCTTCTCTGCCCCTGTGCAGCCTTTAATAGACAGCTGTAAGAATTACTGCAAGGTGCTGGTAACAGTTTTTACAGGGGACATCCTAACTTTGATCCTGCTAAGACTAAAAAAAGACAGCAGGCACTGGGAGAACATCTCCTGAGGAATGCTCTCAAAGGAGGTTATTCTTCTGCTTCTTGGCAAAGGAAGTTCTGATTACATGGCAGGCAAATATTGCTGCTGCTTCTCCCCCCCCATAGAGTCACTGAGTTTTAAAACAAGGAAGGTTTTCCCTTGTGTGATCAGAAAGGAAAAGGTACTCTGTTATTGCTCCTAAATTTTTTTTAGAAGGCCTCATTTTCGAGAACTGTTTTTAACACGTCCCAGATTTACTTGTGAATTTCCAGAAAGCATGCCCTGTATGCGGGGAGGGGGAGAAAAAGAGAGCTGCAACTTAGGAGCAAGTAACTTTGTGGATTTATTTTCAAATTCTTTCTTCAGTTGCTAAATTGAGTCTTACCTTGATTATGCACCTGAAATTTCCTATCTCACCATCTCCATGTGGGATTTTTATTAATACTGGTTAGTTCTGAACACAGAAGCTGTATGCATGGAAGCAGTCTTTAATTCAGGAAATACATATGAAACCTCATGCGTTTACTAAGATTATTAATAAATACATATAGTACAATAATAGTGTCATCATATTTGTATAAAAGTGTGATTTACATATGCATGTTGAAGAAATTTCTAACGTGTCTTGAAGTATTGAAAAAAATCTGAAGTTTGCAGGAATATTTTTGTTTTTACAAAAAAAGAAAAGTCAAACTGCATTTATTTTAAAAGATAAAGGTATTTGGAACTTGTAATCAGTATGCTTTCCCTTTAGTAAATGGTTAGTAAGTATGGTGCACAGACGTGCTAAATCCTGTTGAGTTGAGGTAACCTGACATGTGAAAGATACTGATATTTTTATGTTGCTTTACAGGTATTTGACAGAATCCTATGGTTCTGGCCAAGATATTGATGATAGAATTGTAGAAGGTATTGCATTTTCTTTAATTGAATTAAAGGTTCCAATGGTTGGTTTGGTGTTTTTGGCGGTTTTGGTTTTGGTTTGCTTTTTTTTATGGTCAAATTGGAAATGTCAGTCAACAATAACTAAATAAAAGCTAGGATGGAAATACTATCAGACTTCCTAGGGCGTCATTTACTGGTAGTTTACTTTGATCCTAAATTCTGAAAACATATTTTTTTATTTGAGATTCACTTTGTTTTTATTTAGTATAGTGTCATGTAGTCCTTGATCTAGAAAATATTTTAAGTGTGTGTTTGAGTTGAACTTCACACACATGTGTACCAAAGATTGGATTTTATGCTGTATGAAATCTGCAAAAACAAGATTATGGTCTAATTACTCTTTGTTAGTACCAGGAAAGAGTAATTCTTCCTCCTCCTCCTCATAAAGTTCTCAAAGTCAAATAAAGCATGGAAGTTCTTTTAAATTATGGTTCTGCGTCACTTTCTGCATGTCTTTTTTTTTTTGTCAGAAAGCACATAATTAGGATTAAAGCTTTCATTGTGTCTATCTTTATAATAGGCTCCCAAACCAGGTCAGAAGAGACTGTGTTGATCATCCAGTTGAGCCTCTTTAATGTTGCATGCACTCCCTAATTGAACTTTTTGAGAAAACATAAATATCTCAAAACCAAACAACCCTCAGCCTATCTAATAATGCCTCATATGTCAGTTTTAGTCTTCTACAGCATATAGTAGACTTATTTTGAAATTTCATAGCGCTCTGTCTTTTTCTTAAACCAAAAATGTTTACTTTACCTTTTGCTTTAAATTTTCTGTTTGCAAATTCAAGACACTGGAATATTGAAGAGAACTGCTGCAGGCTTTAGTCTCTTGTTGCTGTAGGTACTTGTAGGTATTCTTAGAAAAGTTTGGGTTTTTTAATCTAAAACAGCATCTGATGCATGAATTTTGACATTTTTTAGGCACAATTTTAATGAGCATGCTTACAGCATATGTATTACTAGAGGAACCTTTAACCTATCTGAAAGACCTCTTGCAATTTGTTTTTATTCATAATCTTTTCTTCAAAACTGTTAATATTATGTAAAATACCTGAATAGTTATCAAAGATCTCTTAACAAGTCAGTTTTGAAAGTCAGATTTGCATTTTCATAAGCTTTAAGTATTAAAAAATGAAAACTAAGCCAAAACAAAACAAGTTAATGATGAAGTTGTCCTAATAAATGATGCATTATCACCCATAATTTATCCAACCATTGCAGTTAATTCTTCATTCTTTAATTTTTGTAGGAACAGATTGTAGATAGTTGTCAGTGGAGCTTTAAAGCTGAGTTTCTGCTCAGTTAGTTTCCAATACATGTTTTTTTTACCTAAAAGCCTGAAAAAATCTTGCAGATCTTTTCAATGGTTTATTGTTAGCGCAATTCAGTAAATCGTTTTTCTTTGATCTTCAGAGCTAGTAAATGCAGTCTTTCAGAGGCCTTCTGTTTCATAACTACTAAGCATTTTCAAACTGCTTAAACTGTGCATGATGTGTGTACATACATACATATATATATGCTTTAGATTGGTGCCACTCTTTCTGTATGGGCTTTAAGGCACTTGAAAACCCCAGCCAGTAATCAATAAAATCACTCAATCGCTTAATTGACCTGATTTGAAAGGGCATTTTAAAATTGTTTTTGAAATCAACACACTCTTCTAATACGTTTTTTTTTTTATTCACTAATCAATCTAACATGTTGCATGCATGACATTTAAGTGGCACTTTTGTCTATGGTATAATTGGGTAGTTTAGATTTTATGAATAACAACTCACTGGGAAGTGTCAAATCGTGTGTTGTCTCATATACTTTATGTATCAGTTATTTACCTACTTGCTGTAGAAGAACATGACTGAATAATTTTCAGTGTTTGTCTCTGAATTTCTTACAGTATTGATTAAAATACTTTACAGTGTTATGTGATATTTAAGTACTTCATTGTAAGTTCCACCAAAGTATATCCAGTACAGTTTGAAAAACTGATTATTCCCGATAGGTAATATTTTTCCTTATTCCCATCAAGTTCACTGGATAATAGGTACATATCTGTTCTCTCTTTCTTTTTGGTAGTTTACTGATCAAATTTTAACACTTCAAAATTTTTAATTTTAATTTTTTAAACAGCAAATCCCCTATTAGAAGCCTTTGGAAATGCAAAGACTGTTCGCAACAACAACAGCAGTCGTTTTGGGAAATTTGTTGAAATTCACTTTAATGAAAAGGTACTGGAATTTTGTTACAGATAAGCAGTGATGATTTTTTGTCATAAAATGTAAATGTTAGACTGGAAGTAGGCTGAATATACTTACTAATCTTGCAGCAAATAGCTACTGTCCTACTTTACACATTTGGTTTGTAACCTATCACCTTGAAAGGAATACCAAAGCCACACAGTACTGTGTCACTACTGGAAAACAGTGGGTCATGTCAGTAGAAAAATTGCTTCCATCCACAAAAGAATAAAAATTGTTCGCTTACTTGCTTGCTGTTAAGTATTTATGCATTCCTTTAATGCACAAATAAGTGTGAGCTGCATATTAGTTACAAACAGATATAAATGTAGTTTAATGCTTTAATTCTTTAAATAATTATTGGTATTTTTATGTATTTGTATGAAATTTTAGGACCTCATGTTAGTATTATGTATGTGACAGAACTAATGGAATTGGGTTTTTTTTGTCAGAAATACTATTCACTATGTAGTTTATGAAAAATTTTCTTTGTTTGGGTGTAGTTTTGCTTTGATAGCATTTGTATACACACATTCCACAACTAAGGATGACTGTATGGCTGTCCAGTGTGTCCCAGTTGAAGACTTTTGTCGATGTTCCCTGGAGAGATTATGTACATGCCTCCTCATCTTTCTGATTGAGGACATAAATAAATTCTTGCCATTCCTTCCTGCAGAGTTTAAGCTTATTATCTGCTCTTGAGCTTGTATTTTCCTAAGTTTTCATCACTTGGTTTTGTAACTAAACTTCAGATCTTTGGTTAATAGTTTAGATAGTAAATAACTAAGTTCCTTTAAGGGTAGAGGGACTTTATCTGTTGGTCCCATTCATGTTAATAAAGTAATGGAGAGGACCCAAATGTCTACTTGGAATTATGTATTCATGACCTGTCAACTTAGCTGTCAACACTTACGTACTGTTTCAGATTAATTGCTTCAGCTGAAGCAGATAGCACTCAGAGTATCTTCAGAAACTGCTTAAAAGCCTGTTTCAGCTTTCCACTGCAAGATCAGCCTGTGTACTTGAGCCCCTTTTTTACAAGACTTCATACTTCACAAGGTTGCATTTCGTGGTGACCTTATTAGGTCTGTTTTCTCAAAGGAAAATCAGTACAGGCTAGAGCCCCCTGAATGAGTGAATGACTGCATAACCATAGTCAAATTTGTCAGTCAGTAAGTCCTTCTTAGTTGCTGTAATGGCCATAAGCTCAGGAATTTCCTTGCTATTAAGATTTGTCTAGGCACAGGGAATTTTGTCTTAGGCCAGATGATGGTCTCGGTGAAATGCAACCAGAGGAGGTTGTAATAGCACAGTAATGGCACTTACTGCCATCCACTGAAAGTGTAAAGGTGACTGTAGCAATGCTCTTCGCAGGAACTACTGAAATTCTACCAAGGTTTTCTGCTTGTTGGGGTGAAGTGGACCCTTCTTTTAAGAGGAATGTATGTATATGCAATACATGAGCCAGGGGGAGAAGTTATGTCAAAGGCAATGATTTCTTTTCTAAGCTTAATATGTATTAGGTATAGATACATTTTAATCTTCTTTGGAGCAGTGTCTGTTGAGCAAGCCGTGATCAAACAAAGGTAAACTGAAAACTTCTGAATTTCAAATAATCCAAAAAATATTCAGATAATCAGAAAAATATTTCTTCCTCCTAGAACTCGGTGGTTGGTGGATTTGTATCGCATTACCTTCTGGAGAAATCTAGGATCTGTGTGCAAGGCAAAGAAGAGAGGAATTATCATATCTTTTACAGGCTTTGTGCTGGTGCTCCGGAAGACATTAGGGAAAAACTATATCTAAGCTCGCCTGACAACTTTAGGGTGAGTATCAGAGTCAGTGTTTGTAAAGCTTCTCATATTGCCATACATGGATTTTTCATACAGATCTTATTAAAATCTCTATTTATTATCTTCGACAGACTCTTTCCTGTTACAAAAATCAGAATATTTTTTGCTAAATCTATTTGATCCTGAAATAAAGCTGCCTATGTTTTTTCCTTATTGGAAGATGTCCTATACTTTGTCTTAAAATTGAGGAATCTTTGCTTTTTCTAAAAATGTACTGTTGCATACCCAGCTGCTAGTAATGTTGTTATGGTCTCTCCTAGAGGTGTAAAGTATGAATTTCATGATTGTGATCTCTGTTTTGTGTACCCATCTTTTAAGTCCTGAAAATGGCATTTATTTCTTAATATTCCAACCATGTGCTTAGGAAGATGTAGGAGTTGGCCCACGATTCTCTCTTAAATTATGCTTCCCTTAAACTTCCCACCAAGGATCACACTACGGTGACAAGATTGTTGTACTTCTCTGCTCCAGTCCCTGTGCTTTCATGTCACTTGTCTTTTCTACTCTGTTGCAACTTGTTCCTATCGTTCTATACTATATTTGTAGTGCTCCAGTTTTGAGCCTCTCCTGTTCCTCTCATCATACTCCTCTGTCATTCTTGGTCACTTCAGGTTACTCACTAGTCCCTTTCAGCTGAAAGCTCACCCTTTTATCTCCCATTGACCCAAAGCCCATGCTCAGCTCTCCCTGCCAAGATTACTTCTATTCATTAAGCGTGATCCTTTCTCCTAGGTTTTTCTTCACCTAATTTGTTCTTTCCTGAGGACTGCTTACTATTTCTGAGTTTTGGCTATCTTTCCACAACCTGTTATTGGTCTAGTCACTCAAGTAATGGAGAAACCAACAAAATGCAAACAAAATCAGTGCTGAATGTAATACTCCTAACTATACCTAAATGAAAGTGAACTTTAAATAAACTGTGGGGAAATAAGACTTGCATCATCGTGCATACTTCTCTAAAAAGGTTAGCTTCATGTTCAGTGGCAGGGAAAAAGCAGAGTAGAATTTTAGGAGTTGTTAGGAAAGGGAGGGAGAATGAAATATTGAGTTATGCTGCAATGTACATCCATATTTGTAAATAGTATACGCAGTTTTGTCATCCTTACTCAGAAAGGAACAGTGAAATCCTTGGGTGAAGCACAGGTCATGGTTGAACACAAGCTCTTCTATCGTATGGGTCTTTTAATTCAGTCCAGTGAGCCTGTTCTTATGACTTCTGATTTGTTTACTGCCTTCCCTTCTTCTCCCCATGCTTTATTTTTAGGGTTTTTGCTTTTTTTTCTGAGATTATGTGGTTTCTCCTGATTAACCCCGATTCTGTGTTATGTTTCTAGTAGCAATCCCACAAATGGGCTGGCTTTCTGTCCTACCATTATGTTCTTGCATTCTTTTCCTCCCATTTTTCCACTGAATGGTTTTACTACTTCAGTTTAACTTTTAACTTTTTCCTCCAGCTTTCCTTCTTTCTCCTCCCCTTCTCTATGTTCTGATTTCACTGAATCAGTTTCAGAAATGATCAACGAATAGCATGACGTTTCCTTTTGCTTTCTTTCCTTTCTTGTCAAATTTTTTTCTCTATTTTGTTTTCTGTTTTGCCTGAGTAACTCCAACCCCATTTCTCTTATTTTTAAATTATTTTAATTTCTCAGTGTATTAAATCTTGATTATTGCAGTAATTTTTTTCTTGAGAAATGAATATTATTGAACTCATATCCAATTAATACAGCCTTACTAATACAGCTGTTTCATTGTTTTCCTGATTGTCCCTTCTATTTCTTTTCAAAGCAAGCTTTTGCCATCCCTCTCAAGGTCCTTCTAAGCCTATTCACATCTTAAACTGTCATCACCAATTTTACTAGTAAGGTGAAGACTTGCCTTCAGTCATTCATTCCTGCTCTTTAATTATATATAAATATATTGGTTGGGTTTGGTCTTGTTTTGTTTTGTTCTTCTTTTCCTTTTGACAATCACACTTGAACTGTAAATATCTACAAATATCACCATGTGCTTTGTTGACTTGCATTGAAAAGAAAAATACTGGCAAATCAAATCCTATTGGTAAATACTGGTCAGTTGTTTGCTTGTGTTCTGTCATTTGCCTCCATCTCTCCACTGTTTCTTGTCTTATGCCGGGCTTGGAATCTCATGGAAGCAGAATTTTGTGTATTCTCAAAATACACAGACCAAATCCCTACCATGGGTTTGGAAGGGTTTTGTAACACAAGCCTGGAGAGCATGTGCAGTTACAAGGATATAAATTAATTGACTGTCATCTTTTTAGACTTCCTTGATCTTAAACATGACATTGCTATGTTGATTGTTTTCTTTGTTGGTGTAATCGTCCTACTTGGTTTTCTAAATGAAACTTGGACTGTTACTTTCCCCAAAATCTTTTGTACTCAGTTTCATCAGAATTCAGCAGAGGGCTAGAAGCCTTAAAGATACAAAGCTCCTACTAGTTTTGTGCAAAGCAGTGGTTGCATAGGTGACACCGAAATTCGTGCACTTACTGTAGGTAAGGTGGGTGTACACTGGTGACTGAAGAGGTTGCTGCTGCCTCTTGGCTTGGCCAAGTCAGTCTCTGCTTACTGATGAGCCAGGAAGCAGGCACAGGGCTGCAGTTCTATATATTGTGCACATCATACATTTGTACTTTGGTATCTAGATGATCTAGCTACCTAAAAGCTATGGCGGTATTTTAGGACAAGCTTCCTTACTTCCTCAAAGGCGTTCCTAGGGGCCTTTATATACCTTTTATTATTTCTTGAAATATTTAATGTGTATCTTCTTTGTACTCACTTGTGTGACGAAAACTTGATCTGATGCTTATTAAGAAGGGACTGCTTCTGTTCTCTTGAAGGAAAGCTTTTCTTTTGAAACACCCAACAAACAATACTTAAAAAAACCCAAACGAACCAAAACACAACAAAATCAACAGCATTTATGTTTATATAATAAGGAGCTAGTTTTCAAAACTTTCTTCTTTACTGTGCAGTTATTCTATGGGATATTCTCTTACATGTTTTAAAGCTAAAATCTTGAACAAATTTTCAAATATATATTTTTATTGTGCAGCCACTTCCACTAAAACTTATTTCTTGTAGTTAATAGATTTTTTTAATTCTGGAACTGAATATGCTGCTTGCCCACTCTTGGGGATTTTTTTTTAATCAAAAACTCTGCTTGTGAGAGCACACAAGGTTGTAGATGTCAAGGTCAGAATTATAACCTGCTTAAAATCAGGCTGGTGCAGTACAGTACTTGAACAGCCTGAGTGCCTTTACAGAAGGCATTCGCCTGTTTCAATTATATAGAGTTTACAGTCACACCAGCCTTATCACACTGTGACATAATTTTTTTGGCTTCTGCAAAGTTTGCAGCAGGTACTTTTGTTTCCATTAAGAATATTTATTGCTTTACCATAAGTTAGTATTTGAATCCTGAGTTCCTTGCTGCATGTGAAAGATCCACTCTGCATGTTAAATTTAAAAATTTTAACACTTTTTTTTTTTCCTCTTCTGAAGTTAAAGTAGATTATCTTTAATTAAAAAACTCTTAGGATAATTTTCATCTTCATGTATGTGAATTAATACAAATAAACTTCAAGTTTATTAGTCATATTGTATTAAATTTTCATGAAGTATCACTTTATAGGAGATTTTTAGGAAAAAAACACCACCCTAAATTTGTATTACTTTTATTGGGATTATTTTTTCTGTTCTTCATTTCATTTGCTGCTTCAGGTTTTATCATAAGATGGCTCTGAATAATCACGCTTGTGTCACTTTTTTACCACGTTTTTTATTAAATGCATGCCTGTCAGGTTCAAATTCCATGGAAATACCATCTTTCAAGCTTCTAATAATAGATGGTGATATTATACTAGGCAAGGTTTGATGATTGATCAGTGTTTTGATGATAATGCCAATTTTTTGGACAAGAAAAACATTCAGGAAAAAAAAAATCATACTCTTAAATTGGTTATTTAGATAAATCCGTCCCTAAAGATACAGTTTGGAATTGGCTCTGTTGTGCAACTTGTCTTGTACCTTGTAGCTTATCAAGTCAAAGTCCAAATTAGGGCCAGCCTGGATTTTAAGACTCAAGCATGTTTTGCTCAATGCCTGGTTTCTCTTAACTACACTCATTTGAAAGTAGAACTATCTCAAATCTAAGGTAATTCTCATTTTTCACAGCAGTAAAACAGTATTAAAAGACAAAAGATAACTTAATGCTCTTTTTCCCCCGCTAGTAGGCTTGCTTCCCTTTGACTTAAGTGATCCCTTGTGATCTCCTCCCCACGCATTTGCCCATCTTGGCAGAGGTGTGCACTTGCTCTGGGCATGTGAGCAAGACAACTGCTCGCAGGCTGCACTTGCCTGACCTGTTGTTTGGATTTCAGCAGCACTGTGGGGAATTACATCTCTGTTAGTTCGTCTTTCCCCTACAGTTCCCCTGGGGACGCGTGAATTTACTTGGCAAAGGATTATGAAAAGTTGCAGGTTACTTAAACACCCCTCCTCCGAGCACACCCACGCAAAAGCGTGCACTCCTGGCTGCTTGTGTTTTAGGTTCTTCTGCAGAAGGTTTCAGAGAGTCAAAGTCATTAAGTTAACCCTGTCCTGAACCTTATAGGTCTAGGTGGTTTGGACTGCACCACATGGCTTTGAAAGTAAAGCTGCACAGTAAATCTGTACCTGGAGTATAGTTGATGGAGATGAGAAGCTGATTTTTTTTTTTTCAGATCTTAATTTCTGGAAGATGTTGGGGTCACTGGTGTTTATAATCGTGTGTTGTACTTCAGAGTTTAAAAAAAACAAAAAGCACAATGGTTTTTAGATGTTATACATAATAACCTCAAGCTGTGTATTTGTGTGCTTTAAAAATATAATTTCTCCTAGGTTTAATATGCAAATTTACTTGAGGTTTTTAACTTTCAAATGAAAGCCATTATCTAGTGATTAAGATTAATAGTAACCTACATAGGTTATTGAATACTGTGCTGGTTCATGTTCACTGTCTGTCAGATAAGTTTCCACACTCTCTTCCTGAACAGTACGACCTCTTTCACTTCCTCATTCCCAGTTTCTGGGATCGTGTTACTAATACTGTAATACAGGGATATATTGTTGTGTTTAAAATATGCTGTGCTTTGCATTCTTACTGGCTGATAAAGAAAACGTTTTCAGTGTTTGTTAAACACCAAACTAACTTTGAACAGTGTTTCTTGTCACTTTGTTTTAATATTAAATTTGTCACCTAGTTTTCTTCTGCTGTTAGAAATGCTTTGAAGAATATTTTATTTTTTAGCTTTTCGTATATAAATTCGAATCAAAATGTAGAATTATCTGTGTTCACCTAGTTGAAAACATCATCTTTGTTCCTGGGCTAGAGCAAAGAATCAGTTCACTTCCTTTAGACAAAGGGCTCTGTCCAAGCTTTTGGACAGCGTTCTTACTTTCAGCTGAACAAATCAGAAAGAAAAAGCTGGCAATCCCATTTTGCTGGAAGTGTCAGTCATCATCTGAATGCTTGGTCTATTCCCTTTACTATACAATGTGAGATTGATATCAGAAGCCAGATTCTGAATTAGGCTTCTGCTTGTACCATGTTATAAGCTCTTAATACTCTTCAAGGTTTTTTATTACACTGTGTCTCTTTCACCTATAGAAATATATCGATGGTGAGGAAAAAATGACCATAAAGCTACACTGGACATAGTACCACAAATTATTTGATCCTACCCCTCTCCCCCCTGGATATACTATATAAAGCCTATATATTGCTGAAAACAAAGATTATTGTCAAATCTTTTTTGGTGTTCTGTACAGCTTGCGGCATAAAGTTTCATATTACACATAGGCCAGAAAATTTATTTTCTTAGTTCCTAATTTTGTTTGTCTTTTCTACAATCCCAGACTCCATTAATAGGTTTAGTAGAGTCAAACATTAATAAAAGTTTGTGGGACATAACAAAGTGAATATCCCACTGTGTCAAAATAGTATTTCAGTTGTCAAAATTGAGACACTTTCAATAGAAGTATGTTACTGTTGCACTTCTGTAATTTTGTAGATGTAAATAAATACATTTTCAAGGAATGAATTCTGAATACCTAGCATGTTGTTGGTATCATATGAATAAATCAAGCTATGTAGAGCAAGCCTTAAATAAAAGCATGTTTTCCTGACTTCTGTCTTTAAGTATGCATTTTCACTTTTTTCTTGTTACAGTATTTAAATCGAGGCTGTACCAGATACTTTGCTAACAAAGAAACAGACAAGCAGATTTTGCAAAATCGCAAGAGTCCTGAGGTACGTTTGTATCTTCAGTTAGATTATATTATTAACTAATGCAGATAGAGTTGAAACTTATGATTACAGTTTTACAGTGTGGAACGAAATGTTCATTTTACACATCTTTATAGGTCTAAACGGGTACTGTCAAAGCTGGTATATTCAGAACTCTGGTTTTGGAGTTCAGTCCTAGAAATGCATTTTAACATTCATCTTAAAATCCCAAGTGGAACAGTATATAAAATTATTTCCTTTTCATTCTTATATAAGACTTAATGATACAGCTTGTCTTCTGTGGAAAACAAAAATCAGTCCAAGACTTTCTCTCATTTTCTTTTTAAGTCCTACTACTGCGAGGAATAGGTCAGAAGCAGTTGTTTCCAGAGCCATTTTTACTGTCTGGATTTTTGAAGTGATGCTCCAAACTGTTTTATAAAACATTAGTGCAACTTCACTTCCAGGACAAGTATATCCCCTTCCTCAGTACACTGCATTCTTTATTGTTTTTTGTTGTCCCCTTGCTATGAACTATTACTGACAGCAGAGCATGGCATTTCCTGGAATAAAGTGTGAAACTTCAAAACATTTCATTCCTCTTGCTCTGCTTACACTTACATTTTTTTTAAAACTGGAATTGCCAGAATTTGTAGCATTTAAGCCTTTGAGCTTGGAAGGCATGAAAGAATTTAATCCAAATTAACAGTGTATGTGAACTGGAAGTTGCTTAAACACTTCATTAAACTCCTACTCTGCTGTCTAGTACAATTTTCATCACATTTCACCTAAAGGATGAATTTTTCATTTGTATAGCTGGAAGATATTTCAAATCTTAATCAAATCCATACTTGGGATTCAGTAGCAGGGCAAGCTGCATATACATGTGGAATAAATACAAAGATAAGTTCACTCAAGAGCTTGTCTCCGATGATGACCGTGCCATCTCTTTTACCTTTGAGAACTTGGGTTTGAGCTTGTACGTAGCTCGTGCCTAGCTATGAAAGACAGTATCGATACTTCCTTTGCTCAGATCAACATTGTGAAGTCTACTCCTGGATTTCTAGTGTTTATATGTTGTAACCCTGAGTGCATAATGCCTATTTCTTTTGCTTGAATGTAGGCCGTTTTCTGGTGGAGAGTAAGATACAGAAATGCTGATTTGATATTACTGTGAGGCAGAAAGCTGGCAGATATTTAATTCTTGTCAAGCATATAGGCTAAGAGATGGTTGGGAGATTTTGCCGCAGTTTACCTGTTTTGCCTTAAATTAAGATTTGTAGTGAAGTTGATCATTTATGTAAGCATAAAGTATCAACATTTACTTAGTCTTACTATTGGAAGATGAACCTGTGCAATCTTCTGATGTGATTTACAAACAGGTGTTCCATCATAAAATGTGTCCTCTAAAGGACTTGACTGAAATAAGTATTTGTCTAAACTAAAACATACTGAAAGTATAATTCTGAAAATATGTATTGGACATTAAATAGTGGAACATATGATGCCATAATACCTGTATCTTACAGCGATGTCAATTTGAAGGCGCAATAAGTGATAGCATTTCAATGATATTAAAACTTAGCCTAGCCACTTAAAAAGGAAATATATTGCATTGTTCAGGTTTTTAAATCAGAAATTTAATATTTACTCTGTCATTTCATGAAAAATATTGTTTAATTTAATAGAAGTAGCTGGAATAGTCAATTAATACCTAAATTATTTTTGTGTTTTCCTTATCAGGAAGATGAGGTGATCATTTTACATAATTAAGATGGAGTTTAATTTTTTTTGATGTGTCTAAATGTTGTGTGAAGTGAATTTTTCAGATGCATGTGGTGTTTTGTTTTGATAAAAATCACATTAGCTTATTTGACATTAACAAGGCTTCTATTTAAAGTCAATTATTCTTTTTAGTTGAGAACATTTTAAAGTAATTGTAAAACCTTAGATCAGTCTGTGCATGTTCAGTTAGTCTCTTGATTGCATGCAGATGTGTTACCATCTACTATTTAAAACTGTTAATAATTGAAATGGCTTATGATGTATTTAAACTAGGAAAATCAGCAAAATATTAAATTGGTATTTTAAAATGTAGCTGGTATTCTTTCAATTCATCAAACACTGCAAACAACTACTGTTTCTTAATCACCAGCAAACGTTAACAAGTATATTTCTCTAAATAAGTCTGTTTGTGATAGGGATAACTCTTCCAGTTCTGATTTGTCCTGTGCTTCTCTCCCGTAGCCTGTCAAACTTTCTGTCACCCTATTACAAGGACCTCAATCTTCTTTCAATGGCCAGGGGCCAGAAGCACTCCTTGGTACAAGTGCTTCAATAGCTTCCTTAGCCAGACTCTTCCTTTCCACTGCTCACTACCCTGTATTCCCCTCTCCTCAGCTGTTACGCTCTCCAGCTTCTGCTTTCTGAAGACAGTTTGAGGTTTGCTTTGAAGTTTGAAGATCATGCTTCAAAGTATCAACAAATTAGGGTTCTTGCAAAGCCTGTATTGTATGAAGAGTTCTAATGTCTTTCTACTTAGTTTGGGTTTTGCATGCTTTTTTAATGCTTTTTGTTATGGTTTATTCTTGACTGGAAATAATTGCTTACATTTACTTTAAAATCACTTACTGAATTTTTGGTTTATCTTGTTGTTTTATAGTATCTCAAAGCAGGTTCCCTAAAGGATCCACTCTTAGATGATCATGGAGATTTTAACAGAATGTGCACAGCAATGAAAAAGATTGGACTGGATGATGCAGAAAAACTTGATCTTTTTAGAGTAGTGGCTGGCGTCCTTCACCTTGGAAATATTGATTTTGAGGAAGCTGGGAGCACTTCAGGTTAGATGAAACTTAAATTGTTTTCTGTAAAAATACTGAAAATGGCTCTTGATTATAGATGATTCCTTTCCATGTGAATTACTGCTTTAGAAACCTACCGTGTGTTCAAGGGTAATTCAGTCTTAATTCACCCCATTTTGAAGTCAATTTTACCTGTTTGTTTTAAAGTTATACTTCTTTACATGCAAATAGGCTCTCACTGAAATTGTTCAAGAAATTGTTCAGTGCAAAGTTTGATATAAAGAAAAGAGACTTTTTTGTATTTTAACAATAATTTTTAAAAGTCCGTCTTCTTGCTAATGTCATGAAAACATCTTGAAATTAGCAACTCCATTTGTAGGGAAAGCCGTTATGTCCTTTGGCTTCCAAAAATACCATCATGTTCATATTTTGAGAGGTGAGGAAAAAACAGTTACAGCAAAAACTTAGGTAAATGTAAATATCCTAATTTTAAGTTGTCACTCACAAGATGAGTATGAGCGTAGCTGGGAATCGGTAGCAGAATGTGCAGGAAGGCTGAGGAAGGGGAATGAGTATTCTGGGAACAGTTTTTCTGACCTTACTACTGAAATCAGCCCCTCTAAGTTGAGAACCGCTGTCCGTATATTCCTGAAGGACTGAAGAAACTTTTGATCTGGACATACTACAAATATAACTAGAGTAGAAAAGATATGTATGTAAATCTTTATCTTGAGTTGTAAGATACACAAGATAAAGTGAAATCGGTTCCTCTTAGTCCTACTTCAATTATTTATAGCTGTTGCCAAACTTGGTAAAGTTTTTAGGAAGGGCATAAGAAAAGAACATTTTAAAAGGTGTTTTGAATGATGAATTAAATGAGTACTAGCCTTATAGGTTCGCTAGCTCCCAACCCCATGCGCAGAATCACCACAGAACTTGTAGAAACGTTCAGGTTGGAAGAGATCGTGGGAGGTCCATAGTCCAATGTGTCCTAGTCAAAGTAGGGCCAACACTGAATTCAGACTGGGTAGCTTAGGGTTGTCACAGAGAAGGTGGGGATTTTTTTGGTGTGTGGTTTTTTTCTCCCCACTTTGGTCAAATCGGGACCTTCCCAGTGTTGGTTCACGATCTTGCCATCTGCATGGTGACTGAAATGAACATGATTAATGTGAATGAATCTGGGAAGATGTGGGGGGAGAGAAGGATAGTGGCTTCACGGGGCTCAGCAGTAAGCTGGAAGGGAGCTTCCCTCTTTGGGCCTCCTGTGAGTTGGGATTTTGGTGTTGACAAGGTGGGACAGAGTGAAAAAGGCGCAAATGTGAGTGGAGAGGCAGTTTCAGGAGGCAAAGGAACAAGGAGAGGGGGAACTACAGATGGTGAAGAAAGTCAGGGTTTAGCGGAGGACACCAGGAAACTTATTTCCTCTGAATGTTGAAATTCGAACCCATTTTTTTTTCTGGAATAAATTATTAAACTTCTAAAGGTTCATTGCAAATCCAGGCTTTGTTGTGCTCTCACCTGGTATGTGTACATACTGAATGTTCATTTGAACTGCTCCGGGCAGTGTGTCTCTGTACCAACCAGCCCCTAAAGTTCTGTTGCTGCTTCAAAAACTTGGGAAACACCAAACAAAAGCTGTTTACTCCAGGTCAGATGGTGGTTTAGAGCTTCCAAAATCAAGTCACAAAAGCCTTAATCTTTTAAGGACTCCTTTCTCCCCCTCCCCCCCCTTGCTTAGCATCATTGTAGAGTTAAGGAATTCAAGCAATGTTTGACAAATGAAGAGACCAAAAGGAATAACTAACTAATCTGTACAAATAATTTTTACCGAGCACAACAGGAAATAAATGTTGTAATCCTGGCACGTGTAATTAAGCGTTAGATTTTGCTAAAGAGTTTGGAGAGCTTCGGTTAGTGCTTTATGAACCCGGTAGCGGCCGGACGAGCTGTGGTGCGGAGCAGAAGGAAGCACGCCTCTCCGCTGTTTACCTAGGAAAATGTACATTCCGATATCTGAAAACATAAGTGCCAGGAGTCTGCGTGCCAGGCGCTAATGTTGGGTAGCAAGATAGCCTGGAGGGTTACGGGAACACCTACATCCAAAAGTTTAAATCACTGCAGTTCGTTTCTAGGTATTAGCACTTCTGCATTTTTGGGGTAGTTCTTTCACTTACAAGCAGGTTAGCGTTTCGGGCAGCCCATGGTTAGAGCAATGCGATAGGAATTCAGAATTTCATTCATTCATTCGTTTAATTCATTATTCATTTCTTGGGTGGTGGGTTTTGGGTTATTTGGGATTTTTTTGGGGGGTGGTGGTGTTTGTTTTGGGTTTTTTTTAGGGTTTTGTGGTTTGTTTTGGGGTTTTGTGGGTGGTTTTTTTTGTGTTTTTGCGGGGTTTGGGGTTTTTTTTGCAATTTTTTTTTTTTGTTTGTGTGTTGTTTTGGATTTTTCTGCGTTTTTGTGGTTTTTAGGTTTNTTTTTAGGCAAACTTTTAATTCCTTCAAAGTTGACGTTGTTTCTAGTCGTCACGGCAAGACCGTCGCCAGTTCAGTGTTTCCCCCCCCAATTTTCCATAACAATGCCCAACTGGCAGCCGTTGCGTTGCCGTTGGAAGAGCACGGTTTGAAATGGCGAGCGGGCGGGGAATGTGGGGGTGTGGGGGTGTGTGTGTGTGTGTGTGCGCGCCCGTGTGGCAGCCGAACCGAACCGGGCCGGGCCGCCGCGGGAGCGGTGGGAGGGGAGGGACTAACTCATGGTCCTGCGGCGGTGTCTCTCCGGCAGGGGGCTGCGCGCTGCGGCCGCGGAGCCAACCGGCGCTGGAGTGCTGCGCGGCGCTGCTGGGGCTGGACGAGGAGGACCTGCGCGGCAGCCTGACCACGCGCGTCATGCTCACCACGGCAGGGGGCGCCAAAGGAACGGTCATCAAGTGAGTCCCGCGCGCTCCCCGCCGGCAGCGGCGGCCGCCGTGAGGGGGGAGGACGGAGGCGGACGGGAGGGGGGAACGGGACGCGACACGCGTGGGACGCCGTTGAAAACGGGCTGTCCGGGGCTGCCCCCGCTGTGCTGACGGTGAGTGTGGGCGGGGGCTGGGAGCCGCTCAGCCCGCCCGGCCCGGCCCCCGCGGGCTGAGGTAACCCGTGTCCCCAACCGCCGCCCGCGGCCTTCGGGGTCCGCCGCCTGACACTGGTTCTGTCCGGCTTCTTACCCACGGGGAAAAGGGAAAAATGGCCTCAAAACTCCCGCTTGGCCGTTTGCAAGTATGTGCTGAGTTGCAGTCAGCGTTAAGTGCAGCTATTTAGAACGCTTACTTAATGGTTACAAAATACGAGTACCAAACCCAAGGTATTACAAAAATATGAGAGTGCAGAAGACTGGCAGGCTTACATTGTTGGTTACTTCAAAACAGAAACAACGTGTTATGTTTTTCCATCATCCAGGTGTTAATTTTGAGGTTCCATTTTTAACAGGGCTTGCTTTTATGTATTTATTTATTTATTTTCTTTAAACCAGTTGATCCAAATGCACATTTTTAGCTGCTCAGGCTTGCTTGTTTTGTTCTTGTTAGGTCATTAGAGGGTTTTTTATTTTTATTTGTAAGAGTCGCAGTTGTACAATGTCTGAGTAAAATGGCCTTTTTTTTTTTCCTTCAGGAAAAGAACAGCATTGAATAAGTCACTCACATTTTATAAAACATCTCACATGTCAGGGAGTACGCTGTGTGGCCAAAGAAAGAATAGCAGTCAGCCTGTTAAATTCATAACTTACACAGAAAATGAGATATCCTAATAGATTTAACAGATAACTGCATCAAGGAGTGTTAATACTGTGCCTAAGTATTTTGGAAGATACTTGGATGCACTTTTCTTGTCATGGGGTCTGCACAGTGCTCCCATGACTGCTGCCCTGTGATATTGGGTCTGGGATGCTCTAATTAGAAGGTAGTATGTCCACCCTTCTCAGTGTCTGGGTGATCAGTGTCCCTGTGTTTGTCACATATAATGCTTCTGAAATCAAATTTCAGCTTTAAAAACACCACTGCAAATGGTAATCCGGAAATGCGCTGCTTCTTGCTGTTCCTGGTAAACGAACATTTAACCTTGAATGCAAAGTTAATATTGTGTCATAGAAACATAAAAAATAGTGGAACAGGATAAATTTAAGAGAAAGTTGGTTTTTCTTTTTCTGTAGATATTAAGAACACATCACTATTGGAATAACTAGTAAACTTAAAGAGTGATTATCCCTTTTTTTCTTTGTTAGCTTTTCATTAGCTTACATTTTGACAAGAAGCTATTACCAAGGTAGCTTCCTAGGCACAGAAATAGGACTGTGATTTCTTTCTATACGCACATGGAGAAAGAATAATTGCAAAGAACATGTTTAAACATGGTATTGATGATAACATTTCAATACTCTGAAAGTCATGACTCTTGTGAAACTGCATTTTATGAAAATGATTTTCCTACAGTTGCCTTTTGTTTACAAAAAACCTCTAGCTTCCACCACAAATTTTCTCTTGTTGAGATTGATCCTTCAAGCACACAAGCTGTCAGGGATGCTAGCTAAGCTGTGTGCAACTGAATTGTGTGGTTTAACATTTGGTTTTCTATGTTGTGTATTTTCTGGAGTTAGAGAAAACACCGCATCAAAAACTGAACTTGGGCTAAACAGTGTTGAGCACATTAAAAGTAATTCTCAATGTTTAGTTGAATGCATCAATCTTTTAATTAGGAAACTAATTAAGATTCACTTCACTCATTGGAAGAATGCACGGATACTTCTAATTGATTTACAGAAAAAGTCATATTGTTGTAGTGAATCAGAAATACAGCTTTATGCACAATACACCAGAAGTTTAATATATGAAAACCATAGTTAATTATCTGCATTGATGTGGTTTTTGTTTTTCCTTGCATATTTTATGTCTTTTGAAATGTATTACTGTTAATTATATTTATTTTTTTTTAGTATGAAGTATTTGTTAACATTTCATAAACTTGTGGACTGAAACAAAGTAACAGCTGATTGATTTAACCTTGGCATGTCACTATGGCCAGTAAAGGTGGCAGGTGTTAGTTAAAGCGTGCTTAGGTTATGTCAGACTTATGAGGTGAAAAGTTGATCTTTGAGCACTTGAGAGCATTGGCTTTTTTAGTCCTCGAGGGATGTAGTGGATTTGAGTAATGAAGGTTTCCACTGGTCAAGAGCTCATTCTGTGCAAGAGAAGTAATCTTTAGCTATACCTAAATCTAACCAATAATTAAAAGAGAATAGCTGTGGTGGAAATAGTGCTCGATGCCTGCTTCCTGATCTCCAGGGTGAAACTGATCTTCCTGGCCAAATTTTGAGCATAATAAACCATCTGTGACAGCCTGTGCTGTTTGAACATCATGTCCTTTTAGGGGAATGCAGAAGCTCTTCTGAATTATTTCATATTCAGGAGTCTTAAGTTTAGCATGGGTATGGGCTGTTGTTCCAGTAATACATTATTACCAAATAGCTGACTTTTGAGGGATATTTCTAGATAGACCAAAAAAGTAGACTTGTTGGTGACCTGCTTATTTCTGTACTTTGAAAGAAGGGATGTTCACAAGGTAGAACTTCATAGTGACTACCATGGAAAAAGCTATAATGCAGTGACAAATGGTAAGTAATGATTGGGGAGGGGTTATTCTGTTTTCAGTTAAAAGCTCAAGATCTAGATTGCTTCATAATATTTTCAGTAGTGATTTCTGGAAAGTGATTACAAATTCCTACTCTCACCTCCAGTTATTAGAAATTGGGGACTCTAAGTTACTGTCGTCTTGCTGCATTATCAGCTGATGCAGAAAGTTACAAATAATTTTTCTCTTTATAACAACCTTTACATGTAGGAAGACATGGGTCTCACAGGACAAAGTGCTTCCAGTGGCCAGTATTTTCCAAGTTTTACTATTTGCTCTCTTCCAGACCACGTCTAAATTGACAGCAAAATTTTTGAAATATTCATCCAGGAGAACCTTTATCAGTATTATGGATAACATTAGAGTAGAAAATTACATATTATACGGTACAGATGGTACTCATATTAACTTATGGCGATATGAGAATTGCAGGTTTTGAAAGTTAGTAACGTTTTGGACTTAATTCAGCTTGTGGTCCACGGTAACTGATGATCTTTCTCTGTTGACTCGCTGCTTACCTGGTTATTCTCCATCTTGCATTTGAATTTTTGAATTCTCCCTAAGCATACCACCACACACTTTCCTTTACTGAATCTAGGTGGATTTTTAGATCATATCTTCTTTTTTGTGGATTTTTAGATCATATCTTCAATTTGTGAAAATAATTTTGTATGCTAAACTTGTTACCAAGATTTTCTGCTTTCTTAGTTCAGTATTACCAGACTGGTTTTTGAAAATGCTCTTACTTTCCTCATTCCTATTTAGTGAAAATGGTAACTAGAAGCAGAAGGGGTTTCAACAAATTGCATCCATGTCAGATTCAGGTGGCACCCCACTGGAAATGCTCTCATTGGGGAATTGACTCAGCCTCTGAGAACAGATTAATTTTTGCTGTTATACACATAACATATAGATAAAGTGTGTCTGTATAGTTTCCTTTTGAGAATGTTTGGTGAGACATATCAATCACTAAAGCAAAGGTGTATCATTATATACTGCTTACCTTTCACCACATCTCAAGTGACCCTGTTGAGGAAGGTTTTTTGAGAACAAATACAATTTTTGTTACAGCTTCAAATTCACTTTGGATTAAGACTGTAAAGATCTTCTGTTCAGCATATTTATCCTGATAAGCCTGGGGCGTTAGCAGTGTACTGTTTCAAAAGTCTGCAAACACAAGGAGCTATGTTTTTGTGCCAGCAGATTTTATTTTTTCTCCAATGTTTTATTTTGTGAATGGCAAAAACGATTCAGAGGACTCCTTCCACCACCTCAAAGGATTAATGCATTAAGCCTCTTTCTCTAGCCTTTTCTAAACTTGTGCAGCTAAAAGCTAATAAATACACTAATATCTTCTTCTTGTGTGGCTTATTGCATATACAAGGAAAGTGGATTGGACTGTTTCGGATATTTATTAAATAGCCACCAGGTTTTTCTATGGTAGCGTAGTTTAGAAACTATTTGATTGCTATCAATATTAGAGTTTTGACAAGTACATTGTTTTATTTTGTTCCAGCAACCCAAAGAGCTACTCATTTCTCTCTCTTTCTTAGGGACCTTTTGTGTGCAAGTAGATCATGTGAGTCCTAATAGGTCACAGTGAATAAATAGCTCAGCTGAAATCACTGTGCTCAGAGTATAACAAAGGCTTTGTTCTGCTGGGCACAATGGAGCCAACAAAGAACAGTAGGAGGGTGATGCTAAATGCTATCTCTGTGAATTTAATTAAATACTAATGTGCAGTGGACTGCCAGGGAGGCTTGACAGCTGCACTACGTTTGTCTGCCCTTGTTAGTTTCCCCAAAAGAGCATAATGATCACCTTGTCAGCTGATGTTTTTGCCATCCATGTGAAGTGTGTTTACAGAGAGAAATTAGTGTTAGTATTCAAAATCTGGTACTGTAGATGCACTGTAAATGCACTGTACTACTGTCTTACTCAATTTCTTGCTTTCCAAGAAGACTTTTAAAGAGGACTCTGTCATCACAAAGTAATTTATTTTACAGTGTGAAAAATTTAATTTAAGAATTTCAGGTCCTCCAGCTTCTTTTGGAGTACGTTTTCTACCAAAATGCATTTTTTTGAGGGTGGTGGTACTGAAGCCTCTATTGGAGAAACATTGTGTTTTTTAAAAAAATGTTTTTCTGCAGTTTTTGGAACTTCAGCTTTTCTCAACTTACAGATGTGCTGCATATATTCTTTACTTTTCACTAGGTAGGGTTATTTCATCCGGGCGATTTTATTTGTGAAGCAGTAACCATATTGGATGACAGTAGCTGATGGGTATCGCTTGACCTGCTCTGTCTCCCTTAATTGTTGTCAACTATGGGCAAACTATACATGTTTTAATTGCATTTTATTTGTTGTGGAAAATGTTTGGGGACTGCATGGAATTGTCCGTAGAATAAGTCTAGCCCACGGGAGCACTTTCCTCTACACCTCAGACTCCATGGATCACTGGAAACCTTGCTGAAGAGATTGGCATAAAGACCAAAGAAGGGGTTTTGTTGCAGCCTTACCCAAATAGCTTAGAAATTTGAAAAATTTCTTCCTTGTTCCGTACAAGTAGCTGATGGATGGAGGAGAGGGGGAGAAGGTGAAATGGAGGAAGGAAAATATATCTTTTCCTGTTCAGACAAGAAACAGGAGGAGGAAAGAGATTCCCTTGTCAGTGTGCAGACCAGAGGAAAGGAGGAGCTGAGGGAAAGCAAGTTCATGAGAAGGGACTTACTCATTCTGAATGTCAGTTCTGTAATAGGGCTCTTCTGTATCTCCACTGGCTCAGTGCAATTTCAGCATTATTTTGTGGTTCTGTACTTTCAGCTGTGCAAAATGCATTGCAGGCTTACATTTTCTTTCCATGAGTTTCTGCTGCATACTATGAAATTTAAAATAACGGTAGGGTTTTGTGCAGTCTCTGGAATTCTGCTTAATAATGGCAGAATTTGAAGAACAGGGCCATTTTATAAATACACACTCTAGAAGTATGACTGTTTGCCGTGTTGTTTAAAAAAATAAATTGAAAGCATAAATGATTTTAGTGTATTGTATTATATAATGGGCCTGCAGCTGACATGTGGGAATTAGTATTCTGATCTCTTAAACGTATCAGAATGGAATGTAAAGGTACCTTCTTTCTATTTATAAGAGAAGATTTCTGTCAGTACTCGTTACCTTAAGATAAGTCAGGAGATACTTAGTGGAAGACGAGATTGTGTGTTAAAGCTAATTACTATCTAATGTAATGTAGCTGCAGGTGTCCTTAGTGAATGGAGTCTCTAGTTGCCTGACTTACCAGTCACAGTAGAAAGTGATCTCCCTCAGTCTCGTGTTTCTGTATTGGAAGTACCATCCTTGAAAAAATACAGAAATAATAAATTTGAGTTAGTGTAGTGCTTATGAATCCTGGGAAGTGAAGGAAATGATGCAATATGGGTAAGCTGTGTAGCATTAAGTTTTCCTTTTCTGACCTGCCAGTTCTTTGTACTCCTGTGTACAGAAACTACCTGGAGGGGGCGACAGGGCATTTTTGCAGCTGTGACATCTCGAACCTTGTACATAAGGCTTCCTTAAACAGTTCAGATAAGAGGTATTTTTTAAATGTTGATTCTCTGCACACTTGAGAAGTGCCATCACTGGTTATCCACCACCTTAGCTGGACAGTCTATCCTTTGATTGTTACTAATTGTTGTTGTAGTGCTGGTGGTCCAAGGATATGAGAGGCAAGGTATATGGGGGAGGAGTAATATAGAGTGTTATAAGGGGAGAAGTGGTCTGTTTTATTAAGCCTACAGATTGAAATATTTAGAAAAAGCGTAAGAGCTTGCGGCATACAGCCATCATCCTGTATTCTTGATGACAAAGAGGATTGGTGTGATAAAAATCTTGACATTATTTCTTCGTGTTCCTCCCTGCAGATTTTATCAGTTTGGTTAGCAAAGGCTCTCTCCCTAAATATATCTTCTTTTGATTTACTTTTAACGTTGAATGTATCTGTATGTCGTGGTACAGTGTTGCTCAAAGCCTTTGTGTACCCATAGTTGATCTAAATTTTAGGCCTTCTTTCCATGCATGAAATTTTGATACTTTCTGGTCAAGGGGCTATCAGTACTGCAATTGACTTTTTTCCCCCCTTTCTATTTATATATTTTTATTGACATGTAAAAATCCTTTGGAGAGTTTTGATCTTTGACAGTCTGATTCTGTTCTGGTCTGATTCTGTTCAGATTAGTAGGACTTTTGTTTATGAATTCTTTGGCAACATGATTAGGGTCTAAGTGCAATTTGCAATCATACCATAAAGCCAAAAATTCATTTTGCGTACTACTTTCATGTTGTTTCTTAAACACTTCTTTAAGGCTGTATCCTTGTATGAACTGTCTTATTCTGGAGACTTCTACAGGTCTGTCCTGGTTTGAGGGTCCTTCCTCAGCTGTGTACAGTGTAACTGTTTTTCAGTTTTACTGCATTTATCTGTTAATCTGAAGCGTGTTAAAAAAAAAAAAAAAGTCTTGTAGAATGTATTTATCCAGGAAGTGAGGTGGTTAAAGGTGCTTTGAAATATATGCATTCTAAGCATGTCACTGTCATACTGACTTTAAGAAATAGCTAGATATATATAATTATATGTATAGCTAAATATGTAGTTGTACTTGTCTGATATTCCCATGGTTTTGTCATGCATTTCATAGGCTTTGAAGTTGTGACTGGTGTGTGTGGGTTGTTGTTTGGGGTTTTTTGTTTGTGGGTTGTTTTTTTTTTTGCTTTTGTTTGTTTGGTTATTTTAACTGCTAAACTGGGATACAAGCTTGTAATAAATAAATTCTCGTCTCTTAAAAGATCTTCTTACAATGTTTAAAAAGAGTCCTTATTTTGGGATTGCATCTGACTTTCACCATGAGAACACACTGCCTTATCTATGTTTTTGTTTTTTTTTTTAAATTTTGTTACTGATTAACTTACAGCCTTATAGTTTTAGTTATAGCCCTTATGAAAGTATAGAGACAAAGATGTCAGAACAAAACTGAAGTATGGATTTTATGTAATTAGGCAGCTTATAAATAAATAGTTGAAAATTTTTTTGTAGATATCTTTCTCTGGCAATTATCAGTATAGTTTCTAATTATCTAAAAACAAGTATGAAAACATCTGCATCTCGATTCTACTGAGGATAGTGAAACATTATTCTTTCTTTTTACAGGTAGAATAGTTAGTCTAACTTGGCAAGATTGTTTCCTGCCTGGGCCTAGAGCTCAGTTTCTTGTGTGTCCTAATTTGCAAAAATTGGAAAGGCTCTTTAAGTTTAGAGTCTAACCTCAGTATTTCAGAGTAAGGAATTCTGAAAAGTAAGATTTGTATTTCTGTTTTTCAGGGTACCTTTGAAAGTGGAACAAGCAAACAATGCTCGTGATGCTTTGGCCAAAACTGTGTATAGTCATCTGTTTGACCATGTAGTGAACAGGGTAAACCAGTGTTTTCCATTTGAGACTTCTTCTTTTTTCATTGGAGTTCTAGATATAGCTGGTTTTGGTAAGTATACTTCAAAAGAATAATTATTTTTCCAGTTGTCTGTTACTGTCACCAAAGATTCAATGATAAATTCTGTAATGGAGAGTGGGAGGGTTTTCTTTTTGGTGGTTGTGGGTGGAATTGATTACAAGGGCTTAAGAAGATATCAAGAGAGCAGATAAAGCCTTATTTTCCTGAGCTACAAAAATGTAGATGAGGTCTAGAGCTTCTCCTGATGACCTAGTAACACTAACAAGCGTTAGTGTGAAGCTAGACATCTTTGTGATGGTTTCAGATTCTTGTAGTGTCTCCACAGACGTAGCTTTTGAAGGACTAAAAGTTCAGAATGGAGTCTTACTGTGGCCACCCAGTAAAACTAAGAAAGATATTGCATGTGCATGCTGTTTTCCCATTCGGTCCTGAGAAGATCACTGCATACAGACAGATAGTCTCTGAATGAAGTCTCTGAACTAAGATACTGTTTCCTAGAGGATGGATAGTTCTGTTACACAGTTGGACTTCAGGTTGCTGGTTCTCCCTGGAAATCGTGGGCGTTGATGGTTCCCTTAAAGCTTTTGTCCTGTTTGGCTCCCTGAGATTCAGAATAGGGCATGTTTTCTGGTGTGCTCTAGCCCTACGAAGGTGTTCTGAGAACAGTAAAAAAGGGGACCTTTGGTTTTCACGTCTTTAGAGCTATGATGTCCTGTGGCAGCCTGTTGTAACATGATGCGTGAGGATGTGTTAGTACAGTTTCACTGTATGGTAGCATCGTGCTTTGGTTTGCTGCCAGTATAACTGTATGTTATTTGTCATCAAAATATGATCTTCCACAGTATTTTTATATGTTTTATGTGCAACTTGATAATCTGTAAAAGCTTTTCTTTTACTGAAAGAAACAGATATGGGTCTGAACATATCTTTAAATGTTAGCATTGTGAAGCTTTTTCTTTCTTCTCTGATTCTGGGATATTTTCTTAGTTACTATCTAACATAAGTTCTCGGAACACTTTTTTTCATAGAAGTTTAACTTCTGTTTTTCAGAATACTTTGAACACAACAGTTTTGAACAATTCTGTATTAATTACTGCAATGAAAAACTGCAGCAATTTTTTAATGAAAGGATTCTCAAAGAGGTATGTTATGTTTGAGGATTTATTTTTTTAGTAAAGAGATACTTAAGCACTGCTTTCCATAAGGTTGCGCATTATGCTTAGATTAAAAAAATTCAGTTGACAAATTGTATTCTGATTGTGTGGTATCTGGTTGTGCTATGAAAGAATATAGCTTTTTGAAAACCAACAATCTTTTTTCTTCTTCTTTTTTACCATTCATTAAAATGAGGCATCCAGATACTGGACAGTGTCTTATACCTAATGGGAATATCTAATTGCCTGGGCCTGTCGTTAAGGAGGTGAAGTTGGAATATCTTAAGCTGTGGAAGGAAATTCTAAAATGTGTGTTGATTCATGCTGCATTTAAAAATGTCTTCATGTTTATTTAAAGAAAACATGTTTGGTGGCTAAAAAAAGTGTATGGTGGGCGGTCTTTTCTCTTTTCTATTTATTTTATTTATTTATTTATTTATTTATAAGGAACAAGAACTTTACCAAAAAGAAGGCCTGGGGGTTAATGAAGTGCGCTATGTAGATAATCAGGACTGTATCGGTATGTGCTTCTTGAAATGTCAGTCTATTTGTTAGTGTCATGGAGGAAAAAAAGCTTCAAGCAGAAGAGGCAAAATATGCATAGCACTAGTAATTTCATACTTTTAATGACAGTTGCAACCTTGCAAATTCTTCCAGCTTTGTATAACATTCAAGTTCTGGTTGGTAATAGACCAGTATTGTCCTACAGTGTGTAATAACTGCAGCTGTGCAGCTGGGGCTTCTGAATTTCTTGTGCATTTTCCTAGGAAACTAATTAGAACACCTAAATAGGGTAAATAAAGTCAAGAAGGGTGTGAGGGTGTCTGGGGAAATATATTCCATGAATTAAAAAAAAAATAATAAAAATCCCATCTTATTCCCCATACACTGTTTGAGCCAGTGAGCAAATAAACAAAATGAACTATAGGCAACAGGCTGTAGATGTTTGCTGCTTTTAGGCTTCTACAGACTGTTACACCAGAGGTTTTTGTGACCAAAAGTTCATTTTGCTTTTGCATTTATGGTAATTTGCTTATGGCAACTAGTCAGTCCTGGCTGAGCAGAGGATTCAGAGTGACAGAAATCAATATCTGTTGCAAAATGTCTGTTTTTTCTGAGTTTCTGTAGCTCTGCTGAAGAAGTTTTTACCTTGTCAGACAAGACTGTATGGTCACTAACTCTGACTTAACTAACGACAACTCTTGTCAAGCAAACCTCATCTTGTGAAAAAGCAACAGGAAGGTATTTGGAGTAGGGAACAAAAGTGTAGCAACAGGAAATAGGTGACTTCTTTAATAATGTGTTTGATGATGTGTAGATGAGCCTGAGCTTGTTCCCAAAAACGTTATAGTTTAGAGACTGTCATGTTTCTTTTAAAAGGATTGCTTCCTCCCCAGTGCATGTGTTTTTTGAAACATACCTCAGGATCCAAAGGGGTTCCCTGGTACCTATTGGAAGACAAGGTCTCAGTCTGACTCAGTGGGAAAATGGGTCAGGTTGCAGAGACTGTTGCCAAGTTGTTGCCTATTCCTGCCATATAAAAGATTTGGGCAGCTTACCTAAGAATATAAGTAACAGTCCCTCAGTCATGACCCCTTTTCCTATTCCAACCAACATGTGACACCCCACCACAGATTTGACACATTTCTTCATTGTATGAGTTATTCTTAGGTAAGAATAAAGTTATAGCTTAGTTAAACCATGGCATGTATTCCTGTTTCCTGTTCTTGCATAGTCAGGAGAAAAGGATTTTCTACTGTCTTTTGAAGTGGGTGAGAAAAATAATGTTGCTTTCTGTCAAAATATGATTTTGTTTAAGGTGTTGGACCAAGCCAGTGACAGCAGTGAACATGTAGAAATATTAACTGTCACAAAAGAGAGTGTTACTATGTTGACATGAAAAAATTTTTAACACTGTGGAAGAAATTTAGAGACGGTCATTGGTATGTTAGAATGTTTTGATGGACTGGTGGTCACCTCTGTAGCTAAATTAGCTTGTTCACATTTTATAAGCATAAATTCTTTGGATCAGGGCTATCTTTGTGCTTTATATATAGCCTCATACTGTTTATGATCTGTGGTAAGAGTTCATAGGTATTGCTGCAGTAAAAGCATTAGTCATTTCTTCCTTTCCACAGAAAAAAAGTAGGTAGTAAAAATTCCTTTTACAAGAACAGTTTCATAGATAATACAAGAAAGTTTTAAAAGCTGCAAGATTCTTGTGTCTAGTATTTTCAAGAGCATGAATTTCTATTCAGCTTTCAAGGGCTTTTGTGTGTGTATGTGAAAGGGCAATGCAATACATCTGCAAAAAGTTGAGGAACCACCACTGTATGCTCAAGTCTGGTCTGCCTTTCTTAAAACAATCGTATTTCATTTTTCTCCCAGGATCCTGTTGTGAATGAAAGTATGTGCCTTTCCATGCTTTTAGTTTTGACATTTGGTAAAACATGGATTAAAAGCTTTAAAAAAACCCCAACAATATAAGCAATTATCCCATAAAGACCTGTGGTTGTACCACAGAAACATTTAGGCACCTTATGGGAATTAGATGACTTAATTCAACTTGAGACCCAGAGTAAAAATCAAACAATCCGTGCCTGATCTGTTTTCTTTCGTGTTCTTTGTGTGAGAGTTAGAACTTGGTATGTATAGGATATTGATTAAATCAGCAATTCAGATACGTAGGGTTAATTTGCAATGACATTTTGTGTTAACAGCTTTCCCTAGATACTGTTAGACAGAATCAGATCAGTAGCATTTTAAACTTGTAATGTTCAGCTCTGATATGAGGTTATAAATCCAATTTTTGTAAACGTATTTTGTTTTATTAATAGATTTGATTGAAGCGAAATTAATAGGTGTACTGGATATTTTGGATGAAGAAAATCGTCTTCCCCAGCCAAGCGACCAGCATTTTACTTCAGTTGTGCACCAAAAACACAAGGACCATTTCAGACTCTCTGTAGGTTTATTTTTGCTGTCTGTCTTGTTTTAATAAAACAGTTCCTGGAACAGTTGATAGTAACACTTCAATTTAATGAAAACCTTTCCTAAGAAATCTCATACCAATCCAGTCTGCACAATCCATATTCTTTGTTAAGGACAAGTTTGGTTATTAGGTTTGTTGAAAAGTTCACTGGAGGCTTAAGTCTTCTAGGAATTCTAATATCCTACTGAAACTAAAGCCATATTCTTCACTTACATTTGAAGTTTGTTACCATGTAATGCATGAAAAGGAAATAAAAACACATTTTAATTAAGATTATTTAATATCAGATGAGCTATTTTGTTGTTCCTATCAAAAATTGCTTGCTTTGGAGAATATCTGACTCATATGGAGTGTCTAGCTGTCACTTCAGAGATGAAAATAGGGAACACACAGTGAAAACCTTTTTGTTTTTGTTAATTCTTTAACATACAGCACTCTGTGGAAGGTTAATGNAAAATTAGTTCCCTGCTGAAAAAATGCAAGCAAAGAGAGCCAAATAAAATAAATAAAATTATCATCCATTTAAATTTCCACTTAGTCTTGCTTAACTGGATTGCTGTGCAGTGAAGCATTTTTGTTGGTATGTGTACGATCACCTAGGTAGCTGCCTTTTAAAAATATACCATCTAAAAACGTATTTTAAGCTTCTACCTGATCCTGTTTGTTTGACAAGGCTATTAATTAGCTGTGGAATGAATGGTGTAGCAATTTGTGATTAAAGGCAAAAAGAAAATCAACTAGCTGGTGTTAGCAATCCTAATGACTTTTATTTGAATGTGAGGTATCTAAAGGTGTGAATGAGAGTGAAAATAGATTTTTCGACTATTTTGGTTTGAAAGGGAATGGCAATGGTCATCAAAACTGTACTGCAAGAAATGTCATTTTTAACACGTAGTGCTCCTGGCAGAATCATGGTGATGTTTTAAGAATAAACTTCTCCTTCCTCTCCAGTGTAATTCTTTGTAATTCAACTTTTTAATTCCAGATTCCTAGAAAGTCTAAACTGGCTGTTCACAGAAACATCAGAGATGATGAAGGCTTTATTATCCGACATTTTGCGGGAGCAGTATGCTATGAGACGGTAATTTTACTTACACAAAACTATTTTTGTTGTACTTTGTAGTACTTTTATATTTTTCAGTGTATATTGGTTAAATAACAAAATATCCTTTCATCAGAAGAGAAATTCAAAAGTTGGTATGTCTTAGCTGTGACAATTGACAGTTTCTTTAACTTCTCAGATTACAGACTGTTTTGGTGACATACATTTTGTGTAAGAGTTTGTTATAAATCTATAGGTAATGGTGTCAATATTAAATATATTGATTCATGATGTACTGCAAATCTTACATCAACAGTCATTTGCATCTTGGAGAGAGGAATGTAGCATGTGATATATAAGTATTGTTAGACTTAAGAGTAACCTTTTGAAAGCGTGCTTATCCTTGCATGCAACCACTGTTTATGTTATATTAAAAGTCACATTCTATACTTTTGTTTTCCATTTCTACTGGCAATAGAATCATTCATGTGAGAATATGAAATACCTGAAACTGTTACTCTCAAAATACATTGCAGATTCTAGTACTTTTTGACTATTCATCATACAAAAACATTGAAAGACTTGAGACTAATTTCTGAAACATATTTTTTTGTAGAAATAAGAGTTTAGGATAAACAAAAGATCCATAATGCTTCATTGTTCTGGTCTGTAACTCCAGTGTGTAAGAGGGAAGCTACTTCCAAAGATGTTTTTTTGTCATTTGAAAATGCGTACTTTAAGGGCTTGTTCTTATTTACTTCAGAATACTCCAAGAATGATAATGATTGCTGTGCTGTTTTGAAGTAGGCACATTCTGTAAGTCATTTGACAACTGAGAAAGAAAATTGAAGTCTGTGTGTTACCTACCTGATTTTTCTGAGGTCACTCAGCGAGTCAATATCAAAATAATAAATAAAATTGGAACACATTTGTTCCAAGCGCTCTGTGTTGAACTGTGTACCTTATCGTGATATGGTAATAATACCTTACAGTGTCTTCAGGAACAGAGGAGCCAGATATGAGAACATAAGCTCTGCTGTCAGAGCTTATCAGATAGGAGGTAGCTTTGGTCCAGAAGCTATGCTAATATGCTTGACTTAATTTATCCCCTCCCTCAGAGGGACTTACTTAGCCTGCGCCTTAAAACTTTTGGACTATAGCTGCCTTTTACCTCACCTGTCACTTGTTTCTGTTTCTCACTACACTTGTGGCAGTTCTCACAATCTGATTTGTGGTGAGAACCTTTCTCTGACTGCATTCATATTCCGTTCTTGTATTTTCGTAGTCTAGGGGAATTTTGGAGGCCTGTGTTTCTCCTTCTATTCTCATCAGCATTAAATCCTTTTATGGTAGATCTGCCAAATTTGTATTTTCTTCTAATTAGTCTTGGCCTCTTCTGTTCATAAATATCAAAGTCAGGATTAAAGTTGCACCAAAAGCTATAAGAATTTTGTTAGTGTGAAATTGGATGCTAGCGTCTTGATTTCTGAATTTCAGTGTAATGTATTGTTCTTCTAAAAGTTGATGAGCCAATTTAAATAAACCAGAGAGGTAAAGTTTGTAGGAAGGGGCAATATCTTTTATTAAATCAACTGTTCTTAAATAGTCATAGTACTACTAAAATAACCATTTTTTTACTTCATTTTCCAAACTGAGTAGATGCACCAATTAAAGTGTGCATAGTAATTCCCATTTTACAACAGATCTTAAGTGATATTGCAAGCAGTGAAGAATTAAGCTTCTCGGAACTCCTAAGTGATGATGTGCTGAGTGCTGGAAGTGGAAACAAGGAGGATAATCAATGACAAAAACGCAACTGATCTCTTAAAAGGCACTAAACCTTACCTTGGGTTTCATGATTCCTACATCTTTCAAATTAAAGAATATCTCTTTTCTCTATCATTAGTGTTGTGTGTGCAGTTGAAAAATTTGAAAGTTTGAAATAATGTTTGAATATTTACACCACATATTCTTGCTGATTTTTTAATTAAGTATATAACATTGTTTTCTTTAATTTTCTTTAAGACTTAAGTAACTGGGACAGTGAAACAAATGTACTATTATTTTTTGGGTTGTCTTTTCAGATGCAATTTGTGGAAAAAAACAATGATGCTTTGCACATGTCCCTTGAATCTCTTATATGTGAATCCAAGGACAAGTTTGTTCGACAGCTATTTGAATCTAACACTAACAACAACAAGGATCCCAAACAAAAAGCTGGGAAACTTAGTTTCATCAGTGTGGGAAACAAATTCAAGGTAACATAATACAGCAAAGAATCTTATCATCTTGTAATATATGCCACTTTTAAGTTACCTGAAATAAGTAAAACCTAAGGTTGGGAGAAGTAGTAGTGACTTAAGATTCATACAAAGAAAATTTTGTGAAATAGACCTTTTTTGTATTGATTGATAAGAAACCAGTATATTCAAGCTATGCGCTCTGTGTTTCTGTCAAAAAGATGTTTCATAATAATGCTTACAGAGTTTATACAGTAATTTTTAAGTCAGAATTTTGCAAAGCCGTAGAAGTCCTTATTCAAAAGGTTTAAAGTCTTGAGATCGAAGTTTTGATTCTGTGGACTTTATGGGGTTATAAATGTGACAAAAGGTGTTCTTCTGTCATATCTTAATTGTGCATTCTAGAGGATGTATCAATTTGCTACAGTTTGCCATTCTCAAAATTCAATACCTAACCTAACCACTGTTTTTCCTCTTCTAAAATACAGTTATGGCTTTCCCAGAAAGATTTTCATTGTACTGAATGTTTCCTTTCTCAATACCTGAATCTGATGCTTCTCCTCATTTTCTCCTTTCTTCTACTTGTTGTAAAGCTGACCTTCAAACCTTGTCTTCTCCAAATGTTTTCTGCATCCTTTTCTCATTCAGCAGTTTTATTTTAGCTGGACTATTCCAGCTCAGGATGGCTAGAAAGAGAACTATAGGGGAATTAAGAGATGAAAAGCAGGCACAACCATGGGCTGCAGGTAAATTTTTCAATCTCATGGATTTACTGTTGGTAGAGCTGCTGCAATTTCAGCAAGAGCTCTTCTCAAGACAACTGGGCCAGATCCAATGAAGGATTTATATGCCTTCAAGTCAAGTGCCGCAACATTTTCGGTATGCTACTTTACCTAGGACACTTAAAACCCCACATCATGTTCCTGGCTAGGCTCCTTACGCAGTCCCTGGGGAAAGCAGGTATCTTAACCCAAAAACCTTGTGGAGTGGGGCACTGCCAATAGCAGAAGAGCATTTCTGCGCATCTGCTCCATGTCAAGGTTAAGTGCTGAATCGGGACTGCAAGATAAACTCCTACTTGCATAATCATATCTTGTGGCTAGTGTTTAGAGCTGTTCTCTAAAATGCAGGGGCTGAAGAACAGGAAGGATATGGTAGCAGCACTTGCTTTTTGTATAGCAACAGTATATAGCTTCAGGTTGTCAGGACACAGATCTATACTGTATTCAGTGTTTTATGTCTACTGTATTTCCCGTAGCGCCAAGTTATTGGTCAATCTGACATAGGGGTTTCTCCTTATACACTTCTGGAGATGGGTCGTTATGTAGCCAGCAATTAAACTTTAATGGGGCCAGGAAGACTAAGAAAGAGAGCATGACTTGTAAGGTAGTAGTTTTGGTATTTAACTGGGATTTGAGCAGCCTGCTCTCTTGAGTTTTGCTCTGACGATTATTTCCTCCTCATTATGTAGTGGTTGTAGAATTAAACTATAGCAATTGGTTTAATATAAAATGCATGATCAGAAGGCAGACTGAAAAATGGAATTGTATACAGATAAACCATCTCTTGAGCAAGCCCTGCAACCATGAGTCTGTTGTAAGTGAAGCTAGGATCCATTTTTTTTTTTTTATAACTGCGTTTTCAAAATAAAACCAACTGTGGGGTATTTGAGATAATTTACACTTTCTTCCACCTGGGTTCTGAATTCCTCCTGGATTTGGCACCCCATGTCCAATAGATGCGGACATGTGAATGACACCATTGTCCAAGGAGGGCTGAAGTAAAAAGGGAGACCTTTTTTTATGTTAAACAGCAATTGAGTGGGAAACTTCTTGGACTGCCTTTTGGACTTTGGTGTTCACCTCTTCACCTAGAACATGACTAAAGTCCTCTTTGGATCTGGCCCATCAATCTGTAATTCTTTCAATGTTTTCAAGTTTCATGGCATTTTGAATGTATGTGTTACTTCCAGTAATTCATTTAGTGTTACCTTCCCAGACACAACATGTGCCGCTGATGAACACTAATAGCCTTGAAAATTTCACTTCAGCTGACATCAAAATAAGTTCTATTATCTTAGTAGAAATTTCATTCTTAGTGCGTCAGTATGTAAGTCAGTCTCGAATTCTTCTAATTACATCAATTATTAGATGATGTTGCAGGGAATTCTGTGTATGAAATTCTTCACACATCCCTTCCTTATAAGTAATTAAAATTAATTCACATAAACCAGTTGAGGAAATAATGATTAATTAGTTCATCAGATATACTCAAGAATCTTTGGGATAATTTTACCTTAATGCCGTAATAATGGATTAAATTGTCGTAATTCAAAGAGCAGTAGTTTTACCAATGTTTTATTCATATGTTCATTTAATTAGTGAAATTTACCTGTGAATGGCTCTGGCTTATTTCTTCTCAAATCACAGAGCATAAGGAAGGGGTATTTTTCCTCTAGCAGAAACATATTTTGTTGATGGAGATTAGGCTGTCTCCTCCAAAATTAAGTGTTTCTAACTTAAGAAAACATAAAGATTATATTCAAGTAGAAATAAAAAGTGTGTGTAAGTGAGAACTAAGCTGGAGGTTATTAGTGTTTGTCATGCCTCTTGTGACACTTCTTCTTTCTTTCTAACCATATCCATGATAAGTTAAAAAAAGCTCAGGCCAGTTTTATCCACTGGAAGGATGACTGGCAGCTGCAGGTGATGCATATTGCCCATACAAATTTGATTTCTTGGATTCAAGGTAATTGAAAGATCTGGTTTAAAAAAAAAAAAAAGTCAAAAGTTGGGTCGTTTCAATTTTGGTTTGAGTACAGAAAATGAGGAATATGTTAGGACATACAGAATTTCGTCTTACTTCAGTCTATATACTTTATGCTTGCTAGTAAACTAGAAAGGCTGGCACAGCAGTAATCTATGTGAGAAAACAGACACATCTGTGAAGTATAACTGTTTCCTGATGTGGTTCTGGAGTATTTTAAGTCCCCACCAATTACATTCAATAGCAACTGTAACTTGTTTTCTGTGATAGCCTGAAGTCTCGGTGATCCTGTAGGCTTACCCCCAAATAATCATAGGATTGTGATCTTTTCTTATCATGGTTTGTTTAAATCCAACCTCAGTAAATGTGACTTTAAAATTATAGTCTGTCATCAACAGAGAATTAAAAATTTGGAAGTTTGGAATTAAAAATAGATTATGCAAATTCATTCACCGAACTGTTGACTTAGCTTCAAAAAAACCCAAGAAAACCCTGAGCATATGTGTTTTCTGTGTTATTTATTTAATATACAAATATATACTTGTTAGAGATTAAATTTGGGCTTTCACAAATTTTCAGTGTATTCTTTTTTTATTATTGCTGATCAGTCTCATTTTCTTCATAACTTTATTACATAGCCATTATTTCCTTTATTTTCCCAAATGGGCTTGCACTTTTGGGTTTTTTTTTGATAACTGTGTTGTGGTAAGTAACTAGTCCATTCAGTAGTGTTGTACAATTAAACACAAGCAATTTTCTCAGGACCATTCATGCACACTTGCATGATTTTGTCTGTTAAAATTTGTGAACGTTTGATTTATCAATTCTGTTTGATTTACTAACAATGAACATGCATGCAGTAATGCTATGCCACTATTCCGTGTGTATATTTCTGTAGTTGTCATGGTAAGACTCTTGAAATACCTATTTTCTTTTACAGACTCAGTTAAATTTGCTTCTTGAGAAGCTTCACAGTACTGTAAGTATATATACAGATGCAGGTTCCTAATTTTCTGACATAAATCATAATCTATTATCTCAATATGGCTTACAATAAATGTGATAAGTAATTGCTTTAATTATGTGGCACTTTTGAAATGTCTTGCTATACAGGTGATCATTATTGAGTTACTTTAAAAAAAACCCACTACCTTTAAAAAAAAAATGTTGTAGAATGACAGTTACACAGTTTGACTAAACAATATGAAATCTGTCTGGGCCGCAACTCACTTTTTTGTCACTTTTAATTCTCTCCATTCAATGGTTATCATTGACTAATTTGCAGAAGATTTAGAGATGTTATTTACAAGTAAGGCAGATAATTTCTTATTAATTTCTGTTTGTAGAGTCCATAAAACTGTTAAAATGTTTCATTTAACTTTTGTGATAGGTTCTCTGACCATCTGTGCATTTACAGCCTAATCCCCCTAATGAGTATTTGCTAATTTAGTTGATGTAATTTGATAGTTTGTGGAATTCTCCATGTAGTTCAACATACTAATTTTTTTTCAGAACTTGTATTTGTAGGGACACATTCTTGATTCTCTTGACTGCATGGTCAAGGTCTAACCAATTCTAGGTATGAGGTTATGCTCTGTCAAAAAAAGCAAAAGGGGGAAAAACATGGGAAACAAATGGGACAAGTGCTGCAGTGTAGCCAACATTAACGTTTTACTGTATTCATGAGGCTGGTCTGAAAGAAAGATGATCTCTCTCACACAGAACACTCTGGAACTGAGACCCAGTCCAGGGAAAAAGTATGTGGCCAGACTTGCTGTACTCTGAGTTTAGCTAACCCATAACTGAGGATGTATTGTTGATATAGAGCTCCCTTGGCAGGTGCTCTGTCACTCTCAGCTGAGAGATGGCAAAAGAGAGAAGACGCTGCAAACCAGGAGTAATATGTTCTCTCAGTCCCAATTTTGTTTTAATATATAAGGTAGGTTATCATTAGCAGCCACCTGTTACAGGAAAATCTGAATAACTGGATGGTGTTTTGCAAAAATGTCATTCTTAATGAATGTGAAATCATCAGAGAAAGCAGTGGTCAAAATTGTAGAGATAGCACACATGGTGACAAGAGCAGAGCGGAACAACATGGGGGAAGGGAGAGTGAAGCCATGAGCCAGAAGAAACTGTAAAAAGTAAAAGTTAGAAGAAAGGAAGGTCAAGTTCATTTGGCATGATTCCAATGTCAGGAGGCTGTTGAGAATGTTCACTGATGTGAACTCCGGAGGACTAAGGCATTTAGGTGATGTGACTGTAGAAGATAATGAGAGTAGTAGAATCTAGACTGCTAAATCATAATTAGATTGTACTAACATTAGGAAGAACAACAGTTGCGTGAAAACTCAGAAATTGAGGATCCAGTTAATAGCTTGAGCACTGAGATCAGTTACATAAAGGCCAAGGCTAGAGTGAAAAAATGATATATGAGAGAAAAAGAATGACAGCATTTCTCTTTTAGAAAGCTATTATTTTGTATCTTTTTTTTTTCCCCACCCATGATTCTTGAATGATTAGCTGTTATTTCAGGAGGTTTAAAAATGTGTAGAATCTGCTAACTTCTTGTTTTGGTAATAGGGATCTAGCTTTATTCGCTGTATCAAACCTAATTTGAAGATGACAAATCACCATTTTGAAGGAGGACAGATCCTCTCTCAGCTTCAGTGTTCAGGTAGTGTATGCCTCTGATACTTTCCCCTCTGTCTATTACTTTGGGCAGTATAGATTGACCTCAGTTTGAAATATGTGAGATGGAAGCAATATTTCCTTGCTTGAACTGTTGCTTTTTAGAAGGTAGCTTATTTATGCCTTATGAACAGTTATTTAGATTCTTAGTAACTTAGCTCTCGTTTTAGTCAATAGAACCCTAGAAATAATTCATCTGAACAGCCATAAAGTCTCTTTGCAAGAAGAGTTGATGTAATTTCCGTCAACTGTTTTTCCATTGATTATAATGAGAGTTCAGACACCAGCTGGATATGTAAGAACCTGTGTAGCCATGTATTGGTACATAAATTTAGATTTCCTGACCTGGAGCTGAATTCCATCTCTCTGCGTTGTCTGCAATGTTAATAAGGCAGCAGTTCAGTCCAGAACAATATAATTTCTTTTAAATTACAGTGGCAGTTGAAGTGTGAGAAATTCCTGTGTGCATTTAGAGGAAGTCAGTGTTGGCTGAGATATCACATCTGTTTTCTTTGAATTTATAGATACTATGGTAGAGTTGAATTGTCTTGGTTTACTTTTTCAACATTTCTTTATACCACTGTTAATTTGATTTGGAGCTGAACTTCCAACAAGGGCACTTCAACATATTCTTTCCTGTTGCTTTATATACTACAGATTGTGATGCTGCATTTTCATTATTCTTTAAATGCTAGCTGCTTTCCAATTTTACAGCTTTATTGTAAAGAATGAATATTAGCGTTTCGCTCATGCCCCACTGAACAGTAGAAGGAACTGCTTGCTTGGGAATTAGAGTGCCAGTGTTGTTGTTCTTCCAAGGGTGTTTGTTCATCAAAGGACTTCAATATTTATTTTTTCATTTTTCTATATTTTTGTACTTTCAGCAGCTTGTGCTTAATTTTTTCTCTATTGGTAGTCAAGATACTTCAAGTTTCTGCAGCTGATATTTTGATGAGTCCACATATTTAACATGTCATGTTATCATCACAAAAGCTTAACTTTTCAGCACTTAGAATTTTCATTAACATCGTTAGCAGTAGGTCTCTTCAGATTAAGTGCATTTGGCATGTCAGAGAGGAAAACATAACAAATTAATATTAGCAATATTAATTTGCAACAACAATAGCAATGCTTTACAGCAGTCTTCCAGGCTCACTTTTCTGTATGTGTTTACTTTAGCAACAGTAAATGCAGCTTAATCTAGTAAAATGGTGTTATAATATGTAAAGTTAAAACAGCAAGATGTAATGCTATAAAATCTTTTTTGAAAAAGAAAGACTTAGTGTAAACAAACCAAATTTCCATTGAAAGCATATATGGAAAAAATTCCATTTAAAGACAGGAACCACAAGTTAAGGGCTAACTGAAAAATGAATAAGCAAAATCTGTCGATAGGGTTATGTAAAGCAGTGGCAAAAACTGGCATGGCCTGTGCTGCTTGAACCTTTTACTGACTTTGTGTCTGTGCTTTACTGATGTCCCAGTTGCAGCCAAACATTAAAATGGGATGTCAAAATTACAGTTTAGCAACTTATAGCTAGTATTGCAAGTATACTAAATGTTCTAGCGCTGCATATGTATTTGACACTGCATCTGTACCACATTTCACAGATATCATTGATGTGATGAAAAGAAGGGCCTGGCCAGGCATTGTTAGCTTTTCTGGTTATTTTTCTTTAGAAATGAACATGTCAAGTCTTCTAAAAAGAAAAAAATAATTAGAAGAAATACTAGAAAAAAATTCTCAGCATGATTGGCTATTACTTCCTTCTCAAATAAGTAGAAAATTATATGTGTTCTTCTCATCTGTTCAGTAGTAACTTTTTGTGAATGATCACATGATCAAGAAATATTAGAGCCTGCATCAAGTCCCAGCTGAACTTTATGGTTTGGTCTGAACAACATCTTTGAGGCTTATGTCATAAACTACTGGTTATCATAAAAATCACTGCTTCCTTTTCGTTGTACTGATTCCAACTTTTGTGTATGTGTTTCTATGAATCTAGGAATGGTGTCTGTTCTGGATTTGATGCAAGGTGGTTTCCCTTCACGAGCTTCATTTCATGAACTATATAATATGTACAAGAAATACTTGCCTGAAAAATTGGCTCGACTGGATCCTAGGCTTTTTTGCAAGGTAAGAAAGAAATTCATTCTTCTTCTATATCATCCAGGACAGAAAATGTAATGTGGGGTTTTCTTTGTGTTTTTGAACTTTTTTTTGTTTTTTTTTTTTGAAGGAGGCAGAATATAACCCTAACTGTTTTCTGTGTTTCAGGCACTATTTAAAGCCTTGGGACTGAATGAAAATGATTACAAATTTGGGTTAACCAAGGTGTTTTTTAGACCCGGCAAGGTAATGTTTCTCTTGGAGTTCATGAGTGTGAATCTAAGAATAATTTTTATTGGAAGGGAGCTCTGAAGGTGGCATTGCTCAACACATTGCTAAAAATGCGGCCAACTTAAATAAGGTTACCCATTTTTTTTGGGAATACTGTCCATTTTCCATTAAAAAAAACGCAAACTGATAGACTCCTGTTGACTATTAAAAGGAGCAAGTCAGAGCAAAGGCAAAATATTTATTAGTAAAATCTATTTATAGCTGAAATCTTTCTGTGATTCTGAGTATTGCTGCTGCTATGCAGAGTAAGGAGGGAAAGTAGGGAGCTGTTGTGACTAGGAAGGAACATTATAACAGAAGAATGTTCTTACTGTCATAATTACTGAAAAGTAGAAGTACAGGATTTTCAGAAAAGGTTGCTTTTAGTTGGACTCTTACACAAAGGTTAAAAAAGGCCAGAGTAAATGTTCAGGATGTAGAGAAACTATTAATTTTAAAAAATGTTGGCAATAAATATTTTTAGTGATTAATAAGTGCTTGGATTATTCAGAATGCTGTGTTGCACATCAGTTAAACAGAAGAACAAACAAAAACCCCCAGTAGACATTTTTGTTATCATTAAAGAATAAACTGATGCCAGATGTACCTGCTCACTTGAATTAATTGAAAGCTGATATAATGACATAGTTTACATTAAAAATATTTTACCTTTTTAACTCAACATCCTCTTAAATAATAATGTCTAACCTTCTCTGTTCTCCTAATTTGTAAACCATTTATTTATTTAGTTTGCAGAGTTTGATCAGATAATGAAGTCTGATCCAGATCACTTAGCAGAGCTAGTTAAACGAGTGAATCGCTGGCTTATCTGCAGTCGTTGGAAGAAAGTTCAGTGGTGTTCCCTCTCAGTGATTAAATGTATGTATTCTATGTTTTATTAAATCAAAATGTTTGTTAACAATATAGAAAAGCAATTATTATCACTTTGAAATATGGCTAAGGACATGTATAGCAGATAGTTACATACTAGAGTCTGAGTAATTGCTTTCAAGGTTGGTGAGGTTATTTTTATGCTTTATGTTAGGTACATACAGGGAGGCTTAGAGCAGAGGTTTTTAAAAGTGGAACATACGGCTCACCACTAACCTCTTGTGTCCAGTCTGCTTGGGTGCTTACTGAAGCCTGGGTACACACTTGCACAGAAATAACTAGCTATCGCAAGTGTTGTGGGGGAAGAGACTAAATACATCAGCAGAAAAGAACAGTAGTTCAGCTCTCAGCTGACAACATGGAGTCATTTAGTTCTGGGAAGTGTCTGCACAGAGGTTGTCATCTCCAGACAGAAACTGCGTGTTTGAAAGCACTGACATGAATTACGGGGCCAATATCTCCACTCCAGGATTTACTACTGATCAGCAAATAAGTGCCTGTTACTATTGATCTCCAGTTTGTAAGTGCTTGGCCTGCCCAGTTTACTGTGCAGAGTAGGAATTGAGGCAGTGTGGAATAGAGGTTGGTGCTTTTGGAGTGTTTCAGTAAAGATGTCTGGGAGATGGGGAGAGGTCTCATGCAGGATGTCAGGGATCTATAATAACAAGGAGGGTAGAAAGTATACATTAAGATGGGGAAGAAAAGTATGAAGGCCTCATGCCTTATGGCTGTGCATTTGGGCCAGCACAGTTGTGACATCTACATCTGTCACTGATTGGATACTATTTGTTGCTGTTTATACTAAGGCAAATAGAATTTGTGAATTCTTACCACATAGGTTTCAGACATCAGAAACTGTACCACTAGAATAATATTTTTGACCTAGAAACTCATGCTGATTAGTATATATTTTAGAAAGATAGGACAGAAAGTCTGTCGCTGTGTCCAAAATGTAGAAGCCCAGGGAAATAATATGCTGTTTTGATGTGCCTTACTTTTTTGTGTGTTTTATGGGAAACTAGAAGCTAATTTTATCCTCAGAATAAAGCTGAAGTAGACACACGAAAAGTAGAGTGCATCTTTGTAGTCACCTAAGTCCAGTAGTTAAGTATCACTTTGTTCACAAACCGTGCGCTCAGCTGGTGACTAAAGGCAGCATGGATCCATAGGCATCTACACTTCCTCCAGTAGATATGTAAAAACTGCATTTATTGTTGCACTTCTGAGCTGCTCAGCACACATACTGTGCCTGTGCACTTGCCTCCTGGTCCCAGTCATTTGAATCTTTAGATGAAGGCTGTATTAGAAGAACAACAGCTGGAGGTTTTGTTCTGTGTTCTTTCATTTCAATATTGCAGAGAAATGCTCAGCAAAGTTGCAGATGCTTTATTGTCTCTAGCAGATATTGCCTACTTGATTACCCTTCAGTGCAGGACTTAGACTTTGATCTGAGCATTTCCTGCTTGCTAGGTCCAGTGACTTCTCACTGAGTTTACAGATGTCTCTGAATCTGAAGCCAGGGGGATGCATGCGTGTGACTGTGCACACAAGTAATTCATCCTGTTCGTTTTGGGAGGGAGCCTCTATGCCTGGCTCAGGTTTGTGAATTTTGTTGTCTGCAGTGTCTTAAGTGTTGTGGTTCCAATACAGACCTAGCTCTCAAGCACACGTAGTCTACATACAGTTTTGAGCCATCAAGTGTGTGAGTAATATAGGAGTTGTGTTAAATTGTATAAACTATTGAGACTCAGATCTTCTGTGTGTTTACAGTGAAAAATAAGATAAAATATCGAGCCAGTGCCTGCATTAAAATCCAAAAGACTATTCGTATGTGGCTTTGCAAGAGAAAGCACAAACCACGGTAAGAGGATATTCCTCAGTTGAAGAAAATGGATATTTAATAATATTTTCTTGTGAACGTAAAGAAGGGATTTACTATGCTTAACTAAATATATCTGAAGTCATAGGATGATGCTAAGTATGACTGAAAGAGATTTTGAAAGGTGCTGTGTTCCTCCTCTCTTTCCCAAGGATGAACAGACTAAATCTGAACCTTTCCTAAGAGATGTTTCTTTACCTCTTTGTTCATAAAATCCTTCAGCGATAGCCTGGTTATCAGCAATCCTTATTTAAGTCTCTGTAAATGAAATTTAGGCTCATTAATTTCTTTCCTTTACCTTTTCACACCTTTCTTTATAGGCCCCCTTTCTTTTTTAGCTTAGAAATAATTGTGTGTTCTGTCTGTCTTGTCTCCTTTTGAAATTAGGTAATTCCATTAGTTTTAATCTGACTGCATGGAATACTGATGGAAAAACCACTTCGGTTATTAAGCTCTGCTGACACCTTTTTGTTCTTTGATAGAGATCTGACTCTCTGTTCTTTAATAGTAGTGTTCTTATAAAATGTTTTCTTTTGCACCCTTTGATAGTTATGTTTCATTTTGTACCTTGGCATTTTTGACCATGTCCCTGTGTTTTTAAGCTGTTCTATACTCATCTTTAAGGATTTTATTTAGTTTCTAGTCTTTGTGTGCTGTTTTCCTGAATCACAGTTCAGTGATTTCTGTCTAGAAACACTGTCTCCACAGAGTTGTAACTTGTATGTGTGGCCTTCAGTATTAGTTCTTTAAAAGGCTCCAAGTTTTCCTGGACTCTTATTTTCCAGACTTGCCCCCTGCCCTGTGGGATCTGATGGGTGGGGTCCCTGCTGTGTAGTTAAGTTTTATCTGATTCAGTTGCTCTTTGAGTAAGTAGCACAACTCAACCTTTTTCCACTCCAGTCATAATCCTCTGGTGGAGACTAATGATGTGTTATTGGAAAAAAAAAACAACCACCCACATTAATTTTCAAAATAAAAATGCATTATTCCATTTTGATTCACTGTCTGCTAATCAGTTTTAATTATTATTTGCAAAAGGCTCCATTGCTTAGTTACTTCATGTGATAATGTTTGAATTTCAAAAGAGAGGGTGAGTTTTATCAGAAGGTGTAACTTGTCTCCCTTATCTACTTCTTTAATATGAATGATTAGTGGTAGTTTGAAAAATATCGCCTTATAAAAAAATCTCGATTCAAATAAACTGTCTTACCTTCACAGCATTGATGGCCTGATAAAAGTGCGTACCCTGAAGAAGAGACTTGATAAATTTAATGAAGTAGTAAGTGTTCTGAAGGAGGGGAAGGCAGAGACAAGCAAGCAGGTCAAGGAGCTGGAGTATTCTATTGATGCTTTAATGACCAAAATTAAGGTATGATAATAATTAAAGAAATAGTTTCTTGTTACTGGAATCTTTTAAAAAACTTAATCTAAAGTAGAAGGCCAACGTATTTTTCTTAACAGAAAAGACATTTTAATATAGAAGTCTTAATTTTCAGAGGCACGGGGCAAATCCTGTTTAAAGTTATTTGTGAATGTAACTGAAGTGAATCCCGAAACTGGATGCATACGTCTAGACTGTGGTATTATTATCTGTGTTTTAAAATTGGCACTGGAGAATTTAAAGCAAAAATGCATGTTGATATTGTGAGACAAGTGTTGTTAATTTGCTTGTTGATTTTTTTTTTCATTGGAATACTGCCTATTAGCAATGTTTTAAATTAATCAGGGCTGAAATGTACAAACATTTATCAAAGTAGAGAGATCTGTATTCCCATTATGAGTTTTTTTCAGACTTCGTAGTAAAGAGAATTCAGCTTGCTGATTATGCTTCAGGGTCTATAGTGCTCAGTTTCTTACTGTAAGAGCACACAGACAAAATGAAAGCACACTGGGATTTATTAACGCTAGAAAAAATTTGATGTGTTGAATTTTTGTTTCATGCAATGTTACAGCTTTCTCAGTGTACTGTATTAAGATTTTTCTATTTAACATCATGGACGAAAAGATGATAGAGTTAACCTGTCCACTTACAGCTCTCTTTTCTAATAAAAATAAGATCATTTGATTATCATCGTGATACACCCTCAGAAAAGGTCAGCAAACACCCCATATCGCAGATTTATTAGTACCCATCAATGTGAATTGTAAAATGAAATTAAATTTTAGCTATCAATGAGGTTTGATAGCATATGTAGTAAAGGCTATTTTTTAAAATATTTTCAACCTGTTACTTGCTATTAATACCTTTTTAAAAGAAGTCACAGCATGGTCCAACACTTTTTCTAAGTGTTAGCACACATAATAAGAGAAACTGCTCTGTCCTATGACATAAAAGGCAGAGCTGTAAATAACCACTATAGCAGCTAAGAACACAACACAAAATGCACGTAGGAGGCCCTTAGTTTTCGTCTTAGCTTGGTAAGAATTATTTTCTGCTGCTTAAAACTGCAAGGTTTAAAAAAATGAAGGCATGTTTTAAAGAGAAGTCATGTTTAATTTCAGTGATAAAATTGAGATTACTTTGTGTGGTTTTATATGAGAGAGGAGAGTAACAGGTCCCTGGGATTTTAGGAAGGAGGGGAAGGATGTGCTCAAGCTCCCCCACCCTGAAGTGTATATATAATTTAATTGTACTACTCAATGCTCTCATTTCACTTAATATTTTTTCAATATACATTTTTAAAAAGTGAAATACAAAGGTAAAAGAATATAATCCCCTCTTACTTCATTTTGCAGACCACTATAATGACTAGGGAACAGATACAGAAAGAATATGATGCTCTAGTTAGAAGCTCAGAGCAGCTTCTGAGTGCACTGCAGAAGAAGAAACAGCAAGAGGAGGAAGCAGAGAGGCTACGACGCATCCAGGAGGAAATGGAAAAAGAAAGAAAGAGACGTGAAGAGGAAGAGCAACAACGGAGGAAGGAAGAACAGGAAAGACGTCTGTGAGTCTTGAATAAGTTACTGGTTATAGAATGAGAAGAAAATAGGAAAGGCACTTTAATGAGGTTGTTTTTAATATGCCTATGCTTAAAGAGAGTGACTTGGATTGTACTCCTCATGTGCTATGCAGTGTAAAACATTTCCCTTCCCAGTGATTTACAAGGTAAGTGTAGTCAGAATAGAGTATGGAAGAAATTATATGATGCAGCTGAAAATACAGATGGACTTAGAATGTTTCTTGACTTTACATGCAGTGTCCTGTCATCAGGACTGTACTGACTTCTGGATTACCATTCAGTTTTGCAGAATATGCTTTCCTGTCTCTTGTTCACTTGCATCATAATAACATGTTTTCGTTTCCTCCTCCTCTTTTATAATAGGAAATCTGAGATTGAGGCAAAGAGAAAACAGGAAGAGGAAGAGAGGAAAAAAAGGGAAGAGGAAGAAAAGCGTATGCAGGTTAATGTTTTAGCTGTGTGGGGTTTTTTTGGTGGTGGTGGTTTTTTGTGGTTTGGGTTTTTTTGGTGTTGGGTGGTTGGTTTTTTTTTGTTTGTTTGTTTTGTTTTTAAATCTTTTTCACAGCTTAGGTTCTCCACAGAGTCTAATGGCTTCATTTCATAAATGCGTGTCTGAGTCACTCAGCAGTGTTGCTTTAGTAGTAAATGTAAGGCGAAAATCATGATTAAGGCATCCCAAGACATCACCTATTTCTAGTCCACATGCAAGTTCAGGTCTACTGAGTAGAGGTGCATTTGGTTTTGAACGATTTTTAAAGTTATTTTACAGTTAAAAATACACAGCACTGGAGAATCCTAGTTTAGCCTTTGAAGTTTTTGCAGATGTTCCATGTCAGTCAGGTTTGGCACTCTTTTAGTAGAAGTCACATCTGGACTCAGGCTGTGTCATGTAACAGCTTAACTGTAAACACTTTCAGAATATTGGTCACAATGAGAGGATACAGAACTGTCTCTAGTAGCCCCTTTGACTACATTAATGTAGAATAAATACACGCAGTTCAAACCCTGCTCCTCCACGCACCACCCCCCCGCCCCTATTCCTGGCACTTCTTACTGATCCCATCATGAGCTCACTCTGCGTTGTGTTTGGCCCATGTACCCTTGTTTTCCTCTTTTCTTGGAGATTGCTTGGGTGACCTGGGAGAGTAGTCTCAGAGAGAAAAAGCTTTCCTGTAGGGGCAGTTGTAGCAAGTGCAGAGCCATCATCACTGGTGTTTACAGACTGTTTTAAGCCCTGTCCATGATTAATCAGAAACAGATTTTTTTGCCTGTATCTTGTTATCCCTGGAGTTAGCCTAGCACTGCTTATCCTCCTCGTGTCTGCGTACTCTGTTCTGTCACCTCACACTCTTTTTTGATAAAGAAGTCACTGGAACTAACAGAGAAATGATAGCTTTTAATGAAACTTTTAATGAAAAATGAATCTTTCATATGTTATTGGGTCAGTCACCTGCATCAGAATAGTCAACACTACCAGCTTGCAGAAGTTAAACATAAAGAGAGGAAGCTGCTATTTGGCTAGTCTCTAAATCATTGCTTGGAGACCATTGCAGATGTAATATACAGATGTAATTTACACTTTTACTTAGAAACGCTGTGTTTGGATACAAAGCAGATACACAACCCAGTAGGGTATTTCTTTCGTCTACATACAGTTAATTACTCATTGTCTCTCTTTCTGGCGGTTGTTACTATCAGCTAATCTAAAATCGTTTTCATAGGGTAAAGCCACTGGTGTTACTTCGCTGCTTTAGTGGTACAAATTCACTATGATTAGTGGCAAGTGACTTTGTCTCCTTTGACTTTTGGGCCCCAAGAAAGGCACTGCTAAGACTTGGCATATATGACTTTCAGAAGTATGAATTGGATGGTCGCATTTTACTTACCATGTGTGTAAGACCCTTTGTTAAATAATGATGGTAAACCAGACTTACAGTTTTGCTCTGCAGAGGCAGTATATCTGGATTGCTTCTGCATTGCAGTAAGTCAGAGTTTTACCATTTGCATAAATTCAAAGCCAGATCAGGTCCACAGAGGGTTCCAGTGTTTGTCTTGATCCCTTTTCAATATGAACCATGGACCTACATGCAAAGCAATGCCTATTGCAAAGTCCTGTGATGCGAAGTGCAGAATATCAAGGGAGTATTGTGTTAGTGCTATGGAGGAGTAACCATATTGCTCCATCATCTGCGTTTCAATGATTCTAAAAACTTTTGAAGTCTAATTTTTGTAATAGCTAACAAAAAGTTTCATGTGTTTTTAAAGGAATAATTGATTGGCAATTTAATTTGAAAAGGTAATACGAATGGTGGATAATAATGATTTGATAAACTATATGAAAACCAAGATGCAATCTGTAGCTGTTTTGTTTTTCTTGGGTCAAACTAAATACTAATGCTGTTACTTTTTCAGTTCTGTAATTTTGCATGTTTTGAAAGCTGTAAATATACTACTCAGCATATTATTCTAATCATTTGCTTATGTAGCATTTTTAGTTTGATTGGATAAGGTTAAAGGTGTGTTTTTGTAAAACAGGCTGAAATTGAGGCTCAGCTAGCTAGAGAACGAGAAGAGGAAACCCAGCACCAGGCAGTGCTTGAACAGGAACGTCGTGATCATGAACTTGCAATGCGAATTGCCCAGAGTGAGGCAGAACTCATCAGTGATGAGGCTCAGCTTGATTTAGGATTGCGCAGGTATGGCGTTAAGTAGTTAAATTTGTCTCTCTCTTTTTTCTTTTTTTTGTCTTCTTCCTAGCCTGATCCCTTTAAGGAGACCACGCTCGTGTTGTTTTTATATATTTTTGTATTAATTAATAGACCTTTTAAGTCAGTGTATTGGAATATTTTTCAAATTAACTTGTCAAATTTCTTAGAAATAGATTGCTTTTGCTTAAAGACTTGCTTCATTTTGTGTCTTGCTACACCAATAATTTATTAGGTGCTTGTGAATACGACTGCAATTCTCTTTCTCTTTTTGAGTCCTGGCAAAGATGGCAACCAATTTAAATTATGATTTTTATGACTCATTTAAAGTAGTGAATGGAATTTCTTCAGTGGTAAGTAGTAATAAAATATACCCTTTCTGGTACTTGATGGTTCCAGTAGTGTAGTGTCAATTTGTGTGGGGTTTTGTTGTTTTTTTTTTTTAACAAGAAATCCTCTTTGAATTCAGAAATAGTAGTTATGTCTGTGTCCTGACTGGTAAGTTTACTTGTAAAGTGGATTGAATATATTTAACATAGATGCATTTGAATATTAAATGTTGTCTTAAATGTTTTGTTTTGTTTGAACTTTTTGACGCATCACAAGAAGTGCTTGGCTTTTGGTATACAGAACCACGCTGCCTGCAAAGCAAGAGTAAAAGGGTGATGTCTTAGAAGCAACTTACTGGTCCCATAAAAAATGGTACTTATTGGTCAAATTGTATAAAGGCACCTGTGAAGATGATCACATCATTGGTGACTTCATTACTATTAGTCTACTCAGTACGTTGTTGTTGTTGTTGAAAGAAGGGGTGTAAGAAAATCCCAAGTGTTTCCATGGAATTTCAAGCTCCCAGATGTGTTCTCTTTGCTACTCAAATTTTATCTAGATGCATACTTTTTTTTTTAATAACTGTTATTCCTATGTGAGATAGGTAGGTAATTTTTTTTTGTCATGTACAGTACTGATTTTTAGACACTTCCACTAAAATTATGTGGTTTTTCCTTTAGTTATACAATAGCTGTCATATTATCTCAGATGAGACTGTAACATACTCAGTTGGATGTCCAGGTGCTTCACAGAATGCATTCTGGAGATTTTCATACTTTTCCCTGTTTGAATTTTGGTGCAGTTTACCTTTGAAGGTAAACCTAAAGTCACTCAAGTGTTGCAACCAGGCAGACTTCTCTTAAATATGAAGGAGGCATTAGACAGGAAGGGCTCAGAGACTTCAACAACTTTTCTACCAGTGAAGCTGTAATCTCCTGTGTTTCCTACTGCTCGTGGGTGATCCTGGTATTTGTCTTCCTTGTGTAGTCCTGGAATGGATGATGAGCTAACAGTCCTGATAATTGTGACTGCCAGTTGCTCTCTGCTGTGTAGCTGGCAGTAGGAGAATGAAGACTGTTTTCTGAATGATTGGAAAGTGAAGAATGGTCTGAAGAAGTTAACATAGTGATGTAAATCCTTTCTTGAACAAGATAATATATAAATCTGGAAAAAAGTAGTAGAGAGATATTTCTGCTTATATGAGATTTCCTTTTAGCTTGTTAGCAAATTTTTTTATTTCTGTTTCTGCAGTCTACTTCAAAGAGTGTTAAGCATGTCCAAAAATTGAAGAAAATGCTTTGAATTGTACCTTTGCTTTGATTTTGTTTTGGTTTGTTTAAAAACAAACTAAAGCCTTCCCCAGACCCCAGTATCTTCTACTGAAATCCAAGGGTAGATATCCACGTAACTGCAGGAATTGGCTTAAAGGTAGAAACTGTCGGAATTCTTCTCTGAAATGAAAACTATTTATTGATTTGAACAAAACATGTAATTTAATAATTTAAACATGAATTCTCAGGACTTATTTTAACTGATGGAAATTAAAATTTTACTAGAGTCTAAGTTATATTCTGCCATCTTCTGGATTCAAGACTTGCATATTACCATATGACACACTGAAATCACTGTGACTTTTGTATATGTATATTCCCTTTTCTGTTAAATTTTGCTGTAGTAAGATAAAGCATGTATCACGCCATACTGAATTCATGCAGTATACTGGTTCTACAGTGTTTCACACAATTTTGTAAAAAATCGTTTCATGCTTACACGTTGGCATGAAAAGGGAATTTTCCATTGTGCTGTACTACCTGTGGAGTGAAAATAGTAAGAACAAGGTGATTTTCATGTGCCACTTTCAAGAAACTGTTGTATTTTGCTCATTTTTAAGGAACATGTGATACTTACATGTTGTCATATTTGAAGATGAGTAGCCTCTACTTTATTTCTCTTTCTCCTCAATACCTTGTTGCATTCAGCATTAGTTTTCATAGATATTTAAAAGTTCATAGATATTAATAGTTTCTTTGAGAAATAGACTTGTTGACTCTTGCCAAAGAAGAAAAGTTGTTTGTTTTGGCAGTAGATCCAGCATTTTTGTTTGTGCTTATTCTGTGCTGGAGATGCCGGACCCCTCCTAGCTTCATCCAATTTTATTGCTCATCCACAATTTGAAAGCATCTGTAATAAGAGATTTATTGCACCTAGGGGTAAATTAACAGAACTGCTTAGCACTTAAGTAAAAAATTAGTTAAATAATAGATATTTGTCTTCAGCTGTGCAATATTTTTTATTTCTGTGGCTTATTGAAACATGTAGTATAGCATATAGCACCAAAATAAGCCAGCCTCAGTGAAGGTGTTGTGAGCGTTTCTGTTCTGTGCGTTGCGTTTGAACAATCCAAATAAGTTCTAATTTGTAGCATATACAGTGCTACGTTTGTGCATGTGGGTCTTCACTATGGCAGTTAGACTCAGTGTCTTTTCACAGCTTGCATGACGATGCTATCTGTCCTGTTCCCAGAGTAGCTACATGAGGATTGCTGTTATTTCTTGTAATATGCTTATCCAGGCATAGTCTTCGATTTTGAAAGATGAGGTAGAGGAGTGAAAGGGTGGAGGCAGTTTTCACTTGTACATTTTTTCCAGGTTATCTTAACTTACCTTTTTAAAAATAATATAATACTCATGAATGAATGAGAAAGATGAAGAAAAAAGGCCTATATAATCCCATTTCTTAGTTAAAAAAAAAAATAAATTCATGCAATTGTAAATAAGATGTGAGAGAGCGGGAAATACTATGACCCACCTTGTTCCACTTCAGATTATTAGAAAGGTAACAAGGAAGTAGTCTGTCTAACATAAATATCTTCTATTTGCAGAGCCAATGGAACAAAGCTGCAAATGACTGCGTATGGCATTTTTTTCCATTTGAATGCTCTAATAGAAAAAAAAGTAACACTAATTAATTCAAAGGAAATTTATAGTGTCCTCTTATTTACTAATACCCCATAATAATCTTTATTAGCAGTCATCTGTAAACTTTAAATCAGTTTATAATACCTTATATCCACTGCTTTTCTCAAGTCTAATAAATAAGTTAATAATCTAATATACCTAATAATATCTATTTAAAGATGATTATATAATTAATGTAATTTTTTTCACATGCCATCCATTTCCACTGCCCCATGTGATTTATTGCTCTTTACAGAATCAGGATTGTGTATATATATTAAAATGAAACTTATTTTAAATAAGTAGCCAATTTTTTTGTGCACTTGAATTAGCTTCAGTTTGGTTGACAAGAGACAATCGCAGTTGTGAAGGCTGTTTTTATATTAATGTGTTTGGTTTATGCTTATTTATCAATTTTCTTATAGGGAACAAATGGCCACAGAAATGTCAGAAATATTGTCTAGGTAGGTGAGAAGACAACACCAAATGAATCAATCATTTTATAAAAAGAAATCACACATGAAATGGGTTGAGTTATTATGGAATGAAAAATAATGGAATCTGTTTTTTTTTTAAGTGGTTATCAGATAAGTAAATTATTTCTTTCAGATAACTTTCCTTTATCAACACTTCTTTCAGCAGTTATTTTTCTGCTATTTTAATTGATTATATAAAAAAAAAAGAATAGTTCACGTATCCTGGTATTTTGTGTAATTTTGATAATGTTCCTCCAACTTTCTTCTCTCTTCACCTTTCTTAGGATAATAGAAAACTAGGCTCTGCATCTTTTGAAGGAGGATTTCTACAGATTCAATACAGTTAATGAATTTATTTAATGTTAATGTAACTGTTAGTGCTTTTAATAAGAAAATATTCCAGTTATAATTTCCTTCAAATAAAAGCAGTTTTGAAAATTACCATGTTAAAAGCGTATTAAAACCCCTCTTAAGACATCTAAACAAATTCCCCTTCTGAGATTTCTTGAGTGCTAATGCAATATTTTATGCACAATGCAGGAGGAAAGGACAATGCAGGTTTAGATCTGAATGCAATTCTGCTGAAACAGTGTCATACTAGTTTGTTTCAGAATACTAATTCTCTGTTGAAAGAAATTGGTATAATGTCTTCCGTATCAGTGAGTAATTAAAAAGGGGTTTGTGTAACTTGAGGACAAAAATAACCATTTGACATTCATTTGCTGAAGCTTACATAAGAATCAAAATTCTTTAGAGTTTTTAAAAGTAGATCTGTTGTTAAACAAGCTACTGTGCTATGTATATATAGTCTGAAGATGATGTCTCACGATTTATGGTTTTTCTAGTTGTAGCATAGTATTTGGGAACACAGCTGTTAACTAAATTTGTTTCTTGCAGTGGCATTTTAAGAATAGGAATAAACAATGTTGTGTGTAATTAAGTTAGCCTGTGAATTTAGATGGCTCGATTGTATTGCATATATTGACATAATTCCAATGACAATGGCTGATTCTTAATGTGCAAAAAAACCCACAAAACTTTGGGGCAAAATCAGAGGCTCTGTGTTTTGGTTGAATTCAAAATGCGGTATTTCCTACTACATGCTTGTTTAACTAATTTTTTTTCACTTTTCATGTATTGGAAGCTTTTGACTTGAGACTGATTTTTTTGTTTTTGTTTTTTAAGTCTGAAAATACTGTTTATGATATATAACTTTGTCAGAAGTGAGGCAGTGAAGACTGATTGTAAAGTATGATCCTCCTCTTACTGCCAGACTGTTGTGCTTAAAGTCATGTAGAAAACGAGAGAGTGATCTGCAGAGCACAGAGTAGTACTGTAATGGAAAGGCTAAGCCGTTCAATTGGATTAGCATTCTTAAAGATTACTAGTTTAACCAGAGATCTTACAGCCTAGTTCTGTTGCTCTAAATTATGTAGCAAACTTAGAGTGGTGGTGGGTAGTGTTGCTAAATAAGGAAAATCCTTAGGATTTGTCAAATTGGGTTCAAGAAGGTTAGACACCAAGCAGCGGAAATTACATTTAGCAGCAATCCTTTAATGTCCTACAGGTATGCCAATGATAACAAAATATTAACATATATATTTTGAAGGAGACTGTGTACTCATTTGTTTTACACTTATGAGTAGTGCTAAGGGTGAGGAAAAGTTCCTGTCCCTTAGCTATGTGTTGATTAAAAGTCAAAGAGGTCATTTTAATGTCAGACTTCTCACATACCATAACTGGAAGCTTTGTGTTGACTCAGATTAGTAGTACGAGTAGGCATAATTAAGCTGATGCTGCAATGAACAGTACAATTCTATAGTTTTAATTAAATTTGAAGAGATGGTTTAGTTTCTATTAAGAAAAACATTTTATTAAACAAGTTGTTCTATGAAACTTAAAAATAAATTGCAGTTGTTATCTCTGCTTTCAGAACTGCTATATCTACATAGAGAAATTTTTCACAGAAAATGTATTTATAACCTATTAACTAAAAAGGGAGAATAAACAACATAAAACTTCATAGTCCCACATGAGACCTTTATGGAAAAATAAACTTTAAAATAATATTCACTGGATTATAAATACTGTATTATAAATACTGGAATAATGTAACAGTCCCAACAAAGATATTGCTGCACAAACAGACTTTAACTGAAAAGGCCTGGTTTCTTCTGGTTTTTCTCTTGTGAATTTTTAACGTGACATATTGCATCAAGTAGTTTGTTACCCTGTGAAAGATCTAGTTTCTTCTGAACAAATCCTCTCAGATCCTCAAAGATAATTCAGTTTGTCTCTTGTTCTTAGTCATGGGCATTAGCAGTGGTTGGTAAAATAATGCGTCTGTTCTTGGATTCCTTAGTGCTTAAAAAGTATTCTGATGATCACTGAATGTTGGAGTGTTTTGAACTTAGTTTATAACCAAATAATCTATAGGAAGTTTGCCATTCCTAAGGGAGATATCTTCTACTTCTTATCCGTACCATTTTTAAGAAAAAAAATAAAATAAAATATTCAGGTTTATCTTTACACTTATACATGTAATGTTTGTTTGTTACATGGATAACCTTATACATACCGTTAAAGATGATGGACATTTTGGTAATAATTTCTCACTTGCATTTGCTGTTGACTTTATTGCATACTACCTACATAACAAACACCTTTTGCCTTTGAAAAACATTGTTTCTAGATGACTCTCTTTATACTGGTTAGCCTTTCTTCTGAGTGTTTTTCTTTTCCTTGGTAGCTCTTAATGACCACCCCACCCCCAATAAATATTGCTGTTCTCAGACAGCTACAATTAATATAGAATTAATTTAATTTCTTCTCTGAAATTAGTCTTTTGTCAAAGACATGCAATATTTTCTCTAGTCTTGGAACAAGGATTTTGTCTTAATCACATTTTGAACAGCAAAGGAAACACATTTTCTCCCTTCTCCTTGTTTATTTCTGCAATATTTTTCCTCGTCTGTTTTTTGAATGGAACTAAAAATGTCTACAACCACTGTTTGTTGCCTGTATTCTGCATCTTGACTAGTACCAAGAAAAATGTACATCAGCGTGGGGTGAGGTACACATGAATAGAATATGTGTCTTTTCACACATGAGTGCTAACTATTAATGACAATTCCTTTTAATCTCTAGGCAACCAATCAGATTATTATATGATTTTGGATGTAGAAGATGCCTTTGCTTTTTCTTAATCATTTGAACATCTTGAAAATAAAATGGTATTTTGCCTTTGAATTCAGTCCCTCTGCTGCTGATTTTCATTGTAATAAGCGTGCTGCAGTGTTGATATTGTGATCTGTTCCTCCTGTTGTAACAATTCCTGTTTCATACTTGAAAAAATACATATATATATTTTAAATAATTGTAGGAGTCCTTCAGTTCAAGCCACGAAAGCTGCTGCTGGTACTAAGAAGCACGATCTCAGTAAGTGGAAATATGCAGAGCTTCGTGATACAATCAATACATCCTGTGGTAAGTTGTTTGGGTTTTTTTTTCCTGATTTGAGAAGTCAAGTTGTAGTTGTATGAAAAAGTGTTACTTTCTTCCTATGACAAAGATAAAAACTTGCTCATGAATTTATTCAGATTTGAATGAATGTCAATTTTAAAAAGTTCTATTACCCCAAAGAGAACAGTGAACTAAGCTATCTCCATACTGAGTAAACAGTTTGCTGTTTTCTTTGTTACCTCCTTTACTGATTATATATTTCTGATGTTAAACTGCTTGTTAAAATACATGTTATCGTTTCTTAATTAAATCATCTCAGTTTTGTGTATTTCCACAAAGCGAATAATAGTTATTATGCTTTACGTAGAATTCGTGTGTTCTAAGAATTTTTTTGCTATCGCTTCTTGCTGTCAGCAAACCACAAAAAGCAAATATGTCATGTAAAGTACAGTGTGAAATACTTTCTGTCTTAGAGGTTCAGATTGTTCTTTACTTTTCAAAATGTGTAACTTCATTTGGGAAGCTCACAGTTGGGACATTAATTTTTCCCCAGTGTTGTGAAGATAGAAGCAGATAAGAATTATTCCTTTATTAAATATTACTGTTTCTTCCTGCTTATGATTGAAAGCAGTTGGTTGATTTCTGATTTAAGATAACTCAGAATTTCTCCCTTGATGTAGAAATTGGAAACAAATCCATTCTCTCTATTTGTATTCAAAACCCAGATTTAGCTCCAAATTCTAACTGTGTGTCTATTGTTTTTATATATGCAAGACTGAAGCAATGTTTTCAGTTGAATAGGTGGTGCAGTAATACATGGTGTTAATGTGTGTTCATCCCTGGTGAAACCAGTATGGATACTCTTAAGTGACTAATGAAAAAGTCTTGCAATCATTCAGTCTCTTAGTATCATGAAATTCAGAAAGTGGAAAAAAACCCCTAGATCTGAGCAGTCAAATTCATAGAATCATAGAACGGTTAGGTTGGAAGGGACCTTAAAGATCATCTATTTCCAACCCCTCTGTCACGGGCAGGGACACCTGCCACTAGACCAGGTTGCTCAAAGCCCCATCCAGCCTGGCCTTAAACACCTCTAGGGATGGGACATCTGCAACTTCTCTGGGCAACAAATTGCTGATTTTCTTTTTTCCAGTTGCAGAAATAAAGTTCAGAAGTGAAAGTTTATCTGTTTCTGTACTGCTTGGCTTGTGGTAATGCCAACAGACAAATTTAGCAAAGGGAAAAATTTTATTTGTAGCATTTCACTGCTCCAGACCTCACAGTAGAACAACTACTTTGGGGACTGCCATTCCTCTAAAGGAGAAAATGGTATTTAGCACTCCAAGGATCTTTCTGGGCCATAAAATACAGGCCATGTTGCTGGAGAGAGTGAGGGTTTAGTATATTGTAACATACTAGTGTTACAAACTGATCTAAAATTATGTACCTGTCAATATAGAAAAGCATTTCATAAATATTATTTCTGAGTTTTTCCTACTCCTCCCTTCCTTTCGTCCTCATTTTTGAGACAGATATTGAACTGTTGGCGGCTTGCAGAGAAGAGTTTCACAGAAGGCTAAAGGTGTATCATGCTTGGAAATCCAAGAATAAGAAACGCAATGCGGAAACGGAACAGCGTGCTCCCAAATCAGTCACAGACTATGGTGAGGAGAGTTAATTTTGTGTTTATAATAACACAAGTAATAATTTTGGTGACAATATTCTAAAGAAAACACTTCTAGAATTAATTTTGGGTTTGCTAGGCGGAAGAAAATTCTTGGGATTTTTAGAGTATTTTTATAGTGATTTAAGGTAAATTTTCTGAAAATATTGTAACTGGCAAATACTTTACAGAAAGTAGAATCCTTTCAGGGGACCCAGATGCACGTGGTGAATAGCTCTCCCTAAAACCTCTTCTCATACAAACTCACATCTGTTAAAAATGTTTCTTGATTTGGTGTTGCAGTTGCTGGCATTTTTGCTAAATGTTCATTGGTGTGCTACTTAAGACTAAGGAAGATAATTTTCTGTTTATGAAAATGTGGCTTGTGTTTTGAGACTTTGTTTTTAAGTTTGTTCATACTAGTTGTGACCTCTGTAATTACAGATGTTGCTTTAGTTAGTGATAGTTCTGAACAGAGAATTACACCTAAGGATAGAATAGGGGTTCTAAAAATAGTTCTTAAATGGTCCATCTATCAGAGAACTGTATGTGGGTTTTCTGGTGCTGTAATAAACAAGAGTGGAAGGAATCATGCTCTGTTATGTAAGTCACTGTTACATCTGGGGTCCAGACAAAACAAAAAGTATTGGTGATAAGTTGGGGTTTTTTTTAAGCTTTTATTCTTTCATAAGATACCAATATATAGACATAATTGTAGGTACTTCTTAAAGATGCTAATAATTTCCTTATTTACATTACTGTAAGCCTTATATATTTCAGGCTACATTCTCTTTTTTAAAATTCTGTAAGTGTTGATACTGCAATTTTTGATGATAGGATGACAAATTTTGCATAGTCCCTGCTTTCTTATTAGACTGTCATTTTGCTGATTTCACAGATGGGCGTTTATTGTCAACACAATGCACTAATGAGAATATGTGACTGCCTTTTAAATTCAACAAGAAGGTGTGGGAGTTACCATGTTTAACACTGCCAGACCTGAAAATTAGGTGCGCAGTTTCTGGAGTCATATTTGTAGAGTGGATTGTTACTCTTTTGCCACCACTACACCCCCTAAGTCCAGTGATTGTCTGTTATAAAAGTAATCTCAGAAATGAACAGAATCATAGCAAACTGATATAATAATTTAGTCAGATCTTTCCTGATGTCTTCTGGTTCCATGATTTTTCCTGGCCACACAGTTAATGGGAGAGGCAGAAGAAACAAAAGATGGGGAGAATAAGCTCTCCCCGAAGTCCCATTAGCCTGGGATTAGAGCATTGTCCTGGGACGTGGGGGATACAGGTGCCAGTGTTCGTCCTTATACCAATGTGTTTCCTTCCCATTGTTTGATAGACTGAGTTATGCATTGCTTGAGCATTACCTGAGAATTTGAGCTTTTCAGGGGACTTTGGTACAGATATATGACAGGTGAAATCTGAACCCCTGGAAAAGATATTACTAAAGAATGGGTCTTTGTGGCCATGCCAAGCAATGTGGTTTTAAGAAAGCTTGTGACTGAAACAGCAGGAAAAGGCATTTGAAGCAACTTCTGCAAAGTGGTAAGACGCTTTACATTTGAGCTCGCAAATTCTGTCTGGAGCTAAATGGGTAAAATAAATAGTCATGCACAATATTGCTGATGGTAAGTATCAAAGAGTAGAAAATATTTGGATTTGTGCAAATAAAGCTTGGAATATTCATGGTCTCATCACAGTTAGACATTTACAGCATTCTTTTCAATGTTTTTCATTGCATTTTTTTACTTTTCTTGAAATAATGCTTAGTATTTCTGAAGAAAAGTTGGAACATTGCAGTTCAGAAGAACTGATAGTGACCTTTAGAGACTCTCGTTAATGTCAGAAGTAATTCTTCCTATTGCAAATAATTATACTACATGGGCATTTCACGTCTACCTACTATAATCATCTGAGAAGGTAGTAAGAAGGAACTCTGATTTCTTACATGTTTAAGCTAAAAGTCTTTTGGGTGTTAGTGGATGTGTGCTTTAAATTATGTAGTTTCTCCTTTCCATCTCTTCACTGATGTCATAGAATTTTACAGGTATCCTTTAATTAAATTCATACAGTCAGTCTGGAAGCTGAATGCTGGTTTGTGTATTACTGTTGGAATAGGCAGACTTGGTATTAATAGAGGTGTGGAAATTTTTTCTTCGCAGAAATGTCAAAAATTAAAAGTACTATGTTAATTAACTAGCAGATTTGTTACAGCAATCTGTGCTTAGCATGTATACAACTGAGTTTTTGTAACAGGCATTGCAAATCATTGAAGTAATCAATTTCCAAATTAAATCCTGATGAAAATAGAAGCAGTTGGAAATCTGTGAAACTTGAGGAAAGGAGACATTTGTATATGTCAGTGAGCAGAAAATGAATAGAAATACTGAGCTCAATGTCTGTGTTTATTTTGTAACTAGATTTTCCATTTGTCTGTCATCAGCATTGGTGAAAAATGTTGAGGTAACTATAACTGATAAAGGATCAGCACTTATATGTTTTGTTCAACATGTAATATTTGTTCACAGATTTTGCACCATTTTTGAGCAACTCACGTAAGTGGGGAGATGGTTATTTAAGCTAACTTTGAAGAATAGGAACACTTGAGAGCCCTATACTAACATTAATTAATCCAGTGTTTTGCTACATGTGCACATAGAATTTAATTGTTATAAAAAATTTATTTTACAATTTGGCAATGTTATTCAACTGGTGGTAATTATATGTTACTCTAGTAATGTATGAATGTACTTTAGTGCTTATTTTTGTGAGATCCTACCCATTTGAGTGGTCATGGGAAGGGAGAATGAAATAACCTTTTTATGTAAGTTATTTGAAAGTATAATCTCCCACTTCTTTTCTCTTTTCTCCCCCCACCTACCCCCCAAAAAAAATATCATGCTTATTTTAATATTTCTTAACGTCTGTACATGGCTTTTTGTTGTAGCAAAACTCTGGAATCAACTTAATATAATAGCTATTTTCCTAGCACACAAACTAACATACGGTGACGGTTTCTTTTGAAAAAAAAACTACAGTTCCATAGCACTGAGAAGTAGAGGCTGTATTTGCTGCTTAGCATTCCTGTCCTCTAGATTTTCTCTTGGATTTAGGTATGCATAGGGGTAGAAATAAGCCTTAGCAATTACCATTGCAGTGCAAAAAGTGTTTGACAATACTGAAACACTGATCTGCTGTGATAGATGTTCAGACCATTTGCAGACAATAGAATTAATTTCTTATAAACTGTAAACTGTGTCTCCCTGTAAAGTACATGCTTTGATATCAGAGTTGATGTGTAAAAGTAGCATTTGCCTATTAAAATCTGTTCTGGTTTTCTTCTCTTTGTTTATGTAGACATAGGAAAAAAATTGGGGGGGTATGATTTGTATACTACATATATTTTTTTAAGATTCTTCTCTTCACATTTAGAAAAACTATTTTTGCTTGATACTAAGTGGAAAAAAAGTAAAGGTGCAGTTGCTAGTCTGAGTCTTGTTCATAACTGTAAAATACATTATTAGAAGTGATTGTAATTTTTCATTTTATTAAATTTTAGCTCAAAAATTAACTTTGCTGCTTAATAGACAATGGACAAAAAAGGAATTAACTTTCAGTTATTCCCTTTATGCTGAAACGTGGAACTGTAAATACTGATTTTCTTTCATAGAGATGGCATAGATTAACAGTCAAAAGTTCTTAAATACTGTGTTTGTAACAGTGGTTTTGTAAACCACTAAAACAAGATCAGTAGTAAACTTTTGCAGGAGGCAGTTATTAAAGGAAAGGATCTTGCTTGTAAGAGCATTTACTATTTAAAACTGATTATAATAGTGTATACATAACATTAAGAAGGTCGATCAGTTGATGATTTAACACAGAGAGTATTTGCTTTTATTCAAAAGGAAGTTTCTCTCCGAAGTCTGAAATGTGTGGGACTCTGAGGGCATCCAAAAATGCCTATGGGAAATGTTTACTGAAAATATATATGAAGCTTTAAATGATTTTGTATAATTCTGTCTCCTCTAGAAGTTTGGTCAGTTGAAATTAATGGTCTGAAATAAACAATTTCTTTAAAAAAGAAAGCAACCAGAGAGTAGTTCTAATGCTGGAGTTTAGTACACAGAAATCTAGGCAGAAAGCTATGGTTTTGGCAGCTTTGTAATAAGCAGTATTTGTTGTCAACATTTCTATTAACAAATTAGTCGTTTCTAACAGCATTACACACCCTTCTGTGTTAACTGTCAAAAATCTGCAAGTGGTGCTTTGTATTTTTGAAACTGAAAATGCTTCTTTGCACTGTGACCTTGTTTTACAAAGAGGTGGACTGAACTAGGGCAGTTGCTGTTTAATGTTTCTGGTTGGTAAGAAATTTTACATGAGAAGTCTTACCTTAAATATTGACTTAAAGCAGAATATGTTATTTTAGTCACTTTGTTTTGTCTAAAAGTACCTGATGCCATTGAGCAACCTAGTGTTACATATAGATAGAATAGTTAACATGAGCTTTTCTTCACCAGTGTTGTAGCTGTGGTGATTAAAAGAATGTGCATTATATGAGACTGAAATACTTTTTAGGTTTGGTGAGACTTCAGATGACTGTATTCAGAGAGAATCTCTCAGGTTTTCTGGGGTTTTGTTTGTTTTTTAGTTGTTTGTTTTTTTCGTTTGTTTGTTTTTTGTGTTCTTTTTTTTACTTTGCTGATTAATCAAGCAAGTCATAATACGGCTTTTTTTTTTCTTTTTTTTGTTTGCTTGCTTTTTGGGGTTTTTTGTATGATAGCTCAACAGAACCCGACAACACAGCTACCAGCCAGACAACAAGAGATTGAAATAAACAGACAACAGCGCTACTTCCGCATTCCCTTCATCCGTCCTGCAGACCAATACAAAGATCCCCAGAACAAGAAGAAGGGTTGGTGGTATGCGCATTTTGATGGGCCGTGGATTGCTCGACAAATGGAACTTCATCCTGACAAGGCACCCATTCTCCTTGTAGCGGGTTGGTATTGAAAGCGAAATTCAAATGTTGGAAAGGTTCAGAGCTGATAACTTTAGAAGAAGAGGCTGATGATTCAAGCTTCCCAAGTTGTATCCTCCATTTTTCATCAGCAGTTCTTATCTGGGCACAATTTGAGGATTTGGGACTGCTGATAGTGGCCAGATATTACAGAATATCATTTGGAGATGTAACTGGTCATGTGTTTTACTTGTACGTGTACTTTAATCTGGGAAGTCATAGACAGAGCGGGAATCCAAGTGTGGATGGTTTTATTATTAAGTGTCCTCAGATTATTCACTGAACTGGAGATAGCCTGAAGATAAAACAACACAGTTTATCTGGGAAAGTTCTACTCATCATTGTTTTGGTTTTTAGTTAGTTTTGAAAAATTACAGCAGTTTGTATCAAAGCAATTTGTGCATATGATATATTGTCTTTCCATAGTATGGTGCTAATAGTAAACTGATGCTTTTACCTGGTATGGGAGAATAACTTTTTGGTCTTAAACATTTAAAATAAAAACTAAATGTGGCAATGGATAGGTAGAGATTTATCTGTTAATGAAATGTATCCTGCTTTTCTGGAGGATACTGAAGGGGGGAGAAAACACTGGAGAAATGCTGTTTACAGTTCTGTGGTTTGAGGTTTTGTATTTACTTGGGAACTGAGTAAAAGGCCATAACCAATTTGTTTAGCTTCAGAGTGATGCTTTACTAGTGACAAAAGTTCCCTGTTTTTCTGCTAATTATTTTTAATAGCATTCCTTATACCAGCTGTTGTCTGTTCAGTGTCAAAGCCCATAGCTAAAAGTAGCATTGCTGTCATGAATACCACATTCAATGGATCACCTATTAAAAATAAGATTAAAACATAGCGAGTGAGCTACACTCATAATTTCATTGGATTCCCTGTGCCAGTCCCATTTGGTAAACATTGTTTATCATGAGAAGCTGACAGATTAAGAATACTGACTACTTGATCAAAAGTTGTGGCTTCTTAGTCACTTTGCTACATTTAAACAAATAATAACAACAGTCCACTGTAAAACTGTGTAAAACCAAAAGTATGTGTTAAACAAATGCAGTTGTCATCCTGTAGTGGATTTCAGGAGAGTGTGTGAAGAAGCTGATCTTTTCAGCTTCTTTCCTTTGTTCCTTTTTGCTTTCTTTTTAAGCACAATTCTGTCAGTTGCAGCATCTGATACTAGTTTATTCTGATACTGCTTTTCTGCTCTTGTGTGTACCAAAAAAATAAAAATTCTGTGTTTGAGGACTGATTTCCCCATAAGCTCTGAAGTCTATTAACAAACCAGAGCTTGAGAGAGGAAATCTAATTAACAAAGATGTAATCTTTGTTAATGGGACCTTTGAATGATGTAAAAGCTTTATATAAAGCTTTTTATTTTTCTCCCTTTACCATTTCAGGTAAGGACGATATGGATATGTGTGAGCTTAATCTTGAAGAGACTGGCTTAACTCGAAAGCGAGGTGCTGAAATTTTGCCGAGGCAGTTTGAAGAAATTTGGGAGCGCTGTGGAGGTATCCAGTATCTTCAAAATGCAATTGAAAGCAGACAAGCTCGTCCTACGTATGCTACAGCTATGCTGCAGAACCTATTGAAATAAACGGTCATTTGCACGGTAGCATTCGGGATGAGAACCCTTGCCCGTGACACAAAGGGAAGAGCTCCTCTGCGCAACAGAGGACGTAAACATTCTATAATCACATTAGAGATGTTTAATATAAAGTGAACAGATTTTATTAATCATGTGGTTTGTTAATTTGTACTTTATGATGTTTAATTTGTGTAGTGAACTTTACTAGGTATGAGGACGTTGAAGCAATTTGAGTCAGCGTAGTTTGTTGCATTTTGTTTATGTTGCATTTTCTTTAACAGTTTCTGTTATAACTGTTAACACGTTTAAACAATCTGTCTATACTTGGGTACATATTACAAAGAACTACATTGCAACCACCTTCTTGTAAAATCCCCTCTTTAAAACACTGAATAGCTGGCTTTAAGTGGTGGCCTAGTAAAGAGGATATGCTGTTTCTAGTAACTGGAATTGTGAGGCCTTAGCTTTGACTTCTGTTCCGGAGAAGTTGGAGTATGCTTTTATATAATCTGAGACATTTTAATGTCCTGATTTGAAAACTGGTTAGTGTCTGTATTTACTGACTTTTTCAGAAACTGATGGGAAATCCTCCTAAACTTGAGACCCATAAATTCCTATTTAATGCATTCTTTGTCTTGGTTTGAGAGAAACGGTTTTCTGTACATTCTGAGAAGAGCATTCACATATGACAATAGTGTATAATATTGGAGGTACTCAAAGAATGTACTGATCATTAGGGCTTATACCACTTCTCTGTTTCTTTTTCTTTTTTTCTCTTGAAGTACAAATATCCTTTAGACTTCTATTTTTCTGGCCAGATTTCCATTAGGAATTCTTGGACAGTTTGTTTATCTGGGTAGTGTAATTTCAACATATTATGCAAAAATGTCCAAGATGTACATCTGGAGGCATATAAGATTATGGATAGCATAAGGGAAATATGTTCAGCTTTTTGGTGGCAGTATAATTTAACTGAATATTGAGGCCTGAGCCTCAGACATCCTGTTTATTTTAATTGTAATGAGATGCACAAGGTCTGTACCTTTTGTTAGATTGTATAAAAAATTTGGTCCAATAACATAGCGAGTCATCTTCTTGCTATGTGCTGATGAAATAGCTACAATTTTTAGTATACTGGAATATCACAGTGATTCGGACACTGAGCTTTATCTTTAATCTCCTCTGTCGAGTTTCATAGCTTGTAACAGCTCCCTTATTAAGCAGTTTGTTCTGGGAGTTTTTGTGGGTGGGAATTACTAATACCATACAGTCTTAAGATACACCTTGTTCACTTACATGAACGTTGTTTCACCATGCTGGCCATTATTTCAACAAATTAAATTTGATTATTTGTTATCTCTCTGATAGGAATTTGAAATATAAGTAGCTTGGTGGCCAATTACTTATTCCAGCTGATTTAAAAATGAAGTCTAGCTCTATGAATAGACAAAGCTTCCTTACACTATAAAATAATTTCCTCACTGTTGACGCAGTTTGAAACCTCTTGGAAGCTTTAGTTTTTAAATGCATGACTATACTTAATCAATAACTTTGAAGAGGTACAGTTCTGTAGCACAGAGACAGCTCACGATGCATACATCCTTGCTGGCCTTAGATTGTGCTTGCATGCCACAGTCTGCTGGTTGTTATAAATGCACTCCTTACTGGAATCCATGTAGAGACATTTGAGCAATACATTAACTCTGTATGAAGCTGCTGCATCAGGGAATCTCAGCATCCGCTGTGTACCCAGTCTACTTTTTGGTCATGTGATTGCAAACAAGAAAACGTTTTCATTTTACCCAAATTCTTCACTGAAGCAGTAATTTTTGGCTGGAAGATGAAGGTGCATCAGACTGCTGGCTAACCACTTGTGTGCAAACCTGTGGTACTGCATGAGTTAAAAGGTGCAGCTTATGAAATTTAGATTGGTTACAATTCAGTAACACATTAAACCAGCAAAGTTTCAGAACTTCTAGTCTCCAGAAACTTACCACTGCAGGAAGCTGTGATCATTCTTGCTATAGGAGGAAGAAAAATCACTGAACTGATAGGGCTCAGGTGCCCTACCCTGTATTTATTACTGTCTAGATTTAACTTCTTGGCTTAATATGTTCAGTCTCATTTCATATATATATATATATAAAAAACAGATCTTAGGAGACTGAACAAGGTAAGCAAAGAACCTCAATACTTAGGAGTGTGTGTATGTCTATACACTTATATATGCTTAAATATTTTAGTATATATACGTGTAAGCATACTTGTGGGGAACTTAAATAAAATTGTTAACTGAATTTTTCCTGCCTGTTCCTTTGATTATGCCAGGATTTCCTTGACTGGCATCAGAAAGAAAATTTATTTTTCAGAATTAAGTGTATGGGAATTCTCATTAACTTAATGACTAACAAATATGAGCTATCAGGAAAATAAAATTGGCTTTGAACCAGTAGAAGAGAAACTGGTGCCTGGATGTTCTCAAACGAGATGTTCCCCCCTCTCTGCGTTGCTTCAGCAGTATGCCTGAGGCAAGCAGAAGATGCATTCCAAAAATCAGGGTATTCTAGTTTGTACAGTAGCATGCTTTCCCCCCTCCTCCTGCACCAAAAGCAGCATCCGCCTTAGTTTTACTGATCTTCCTGTGCAACAGAATTAATTGTCAATTCATTTCAGATTTTTTTTATGTCAGGCAATATTCAGCTGCGTACCAATTGTTTCCGTTGTCCTATCTACTGTGTCAGATAATTATACTGTTGGTTGATTAGGAGAGGAAATAAAAAACGGGGGGAGACTGTTGATCTGTAGTATTACCTAATGCCCTTCTGATTTACAGTTATAGAGAAAAATGTAATTTGGTTTTTAAAGGAATATGATGCGGTAAACATGTTGGCTTGGTTCTGTATGTTTGATTTTTTTTTAAAAAAATAATAATTTCCTGCCTCTCAATGAAGTTGTCCATTATAGTTAAGATCTTCTGCATGAAACACTCCAGAAAACAAGGGAGAGGAAGTGAATCACCATGCCAGGCTACACATTCCTGACTGGGTGACCCAGGAATATGAATTGTCTAGAGAATGCTACTTCAAGGATCACAAGGTCATTAAATACTTGTCTTTCATCCACTGATAAGATTGTTTTTCTTTACCTAGTTGAATCCTTTGGGTTTTTCTCCAAAATCTTTATTTAAAGTATTTAAATGACCACCTAATACTGTACTGAAAATTAAAAAAAAAAAATAAATACATTCCATGTTGAAATCTCAGTTGTATCTCTCTTACCATTTTGTCTTTAAAGATTTAAAGTGTAATGACTAAGGGTAAATTAAGTTATGAGAGGGATAAAAGGATTTCTGTGCTGGAACTGCCTAATGCTTTTCTACCAAATGTTTATGGTGCTTAAAGCAATTCTAGTAAGATTTTGCTTTTACTTTGTAAGGTAAGCGTTCCTTTAAAATAACATTCTGATATTAAGAAGTTCTGATTTTGTTATCTTTAAGTCTCATACCTTGTTTCTCAATATTTGTTGAAACAAGTATCTTTTTACTTTTATTACTATTTCTTAACCTTTATTGCCATCACTTCCAGCATCTTTACCATTTGCTATGCTGTGTTCTGTTAGCATCTTTTTTGTCAGTGACTAGTGAAACCACTTACGATGCTTCGAGTTTGTATGCTGCAGAAGAGCTTTATGTTTGGGGTGGGGGAGTGGTGTTACTTTTGTTTTTTGTTTTTTGTTTGGTTTTTTTTTTAAGTGTTGTCAAAGTTCCCCCTTAAGGACCAAATCAGAGTGGCATTTTTTTTTTAATTTAAGAAGGTTGAAGTAATTCAGGCTTTGATATCTAGGAGATACAATTTTGTTTCACTTTCCTTATGGCTTTCATTTCCAACTGTAGCTTTACATAAGTTTTAAAATAATGTGATGTGTCATGGCGTGAGATTAAATACCAGTTCAATTCCCTGTGAAATTTTCAAGTAAATAGTTTTATTATATTTTATTGAAATACAAAAGGCTTACATCCAGCAAATATATTTGGTAATTAATAGTTGAGAGTGATAAATACAGTCATGAATAATCATTATTAAAATACACATTTTAAAATTACTTATTTTTTTAATCTGGCTAGTGATAACTAGTATGAATTGAAATATACTAGACACATACAAAAATACATTTGTAATGGAAAAAAAATTGAATGCTTTCAGCATTCTTAATGCGTTCTTAACTTACATGAGCAGTAGTGAAAAGCTAACATTTGTTGGCAGGGATGTCTTCCAGTGCCCTGCAAGAAGTATTTTTAAAGTAGAGTTTTATTCTGAAGTGTTACTGTGTGAAAGCACATCTTAGGTTTCTTTTTTATTTTTTTTTCCTAGTTAAATAGAGTAAGTAAAAACTCTATTTCAGCTGTAGAAACTCAACCTTGTATTCTTGGTGCATTGCCTTCATTTGTACACAATCACCAGTTTTGGTGGGTTTGCAGGCAAATCTGTTTGTGCAGTTAATTGTTTGGAATTCGTAAACAGTTCTTTTGAGTGTACATGATAAGGTAAACTGAAGTTCAGTCTTTGCTGTGGTAATTGTGTGGTGCGGAGTAAAAAGAATTATCACTAAAATCAGCTACTGTCCTGAATACATGAAAGTTTCACACCTGAATGAGGAGCTGTCATCCAGTATAGTCATGAACTTTGTAGAAGCTCAGTTTGAGCTGTAAGTACAACTTCTGGTATGCACCAAGCAGCAAACAGTGCCTCAATATTGGACAACACTGGTGCAGCATATAAATACGTATATATTCAAGGAAAGTTCAAAGTAAAGTAATGCTCATACGTGAATCAGGATTGTGGATCCATAGAGCATAAATTACTAAGCCTATAAAATACTTAATGGCCACCCATTGTCTGCTTATATTTCTTCCTCAAAAACTAATAGTAACCTCTCAAAATTATTTATGTGTATACTGAGTTTAAAGTGTACATGCTTAAGTGCGACTCTAACCTACTTGCTACTGAGAGGGTGCTTGTGAATATAAATCTCGTGTTCTGAAAAGATGAAACTGCAGGCATTGTGCCTCAGCATAAAGTTTGAATTCTGAGGATATGACGGTTAAACTGTCACCAGAAGTTAAGCAGTGAAATGTGTATGTACAGATGTATACACAATGTATTTATTAACAGAAAAATAGGAATCTGATGTTCATAGAAACCATTAAAAAATTAATCGCAGCTTCTGTGTGATTTGCAGTGTGAGTGTTGTAGGGAGAGAATGAAAAAGTCCCCAAATGCTTCTAATGTGGCCTTTGGTCAATGACAACTCTTATTTCCGAGTCTGCTGCTTACATTAGTGTATGTAAGGAAGGTTAATAAAAGGTTATAGAAATATGGTAAAGTTTCATCAACATTTTTACCAGAACGGTTGTGACATATAATATTGAAAAAAGTTTCTTCTCAGCAAAATGTGTTTCTAGCACTCGGCTCTTAAATAATAGTACAGTTAAGATGTGTAAGCACTGGATTTTTAACACATGTGCCTTAACACTGGTGGCTTCTTACTAGCCAAATTTTAGACATGGTCAAATAGTCGGTCAACTTGGTCATGTTGTTTTTCTTTAATAAAACAATTTGCTTCACGTGTACTGATTGTAGAGCTAAAATGTTACATCTTTAGGAATCCTTGAATTCTTTTCATATGCATAATCAGCCTGAAGTCCAGTCTTGAATAATGCAGGCCGCCTGTTTTGAGTACCTGTAAGAGAAACTCTTGTAAGGCATTTGAAAAGCATTCTTGAATTTGAAAATGTACAATTGATCTACTGCTAATAGGCAAGATCTCACTAAAATCTGTTGAGATAAACTCCAGTTCCTTGTAAGGAGAATTGAGTTAACCCTGAAGTTCTTTTACACACTAAGTCATTGAGGTCAGAGTAAAATTATTATTTTTCCTCCCTGGTATAACAGTGCTGTGCTTCTGTATGAAATAACAAACAAGTACTACCCATATCATCATAATCTGAAGAACGTATTTTTGACTGTAAAATAATTAGAATGCAGTGTGAAAGAAGCCATATCGAAAGTATCTATGAGATTCACAGTTACAGCAGACCTGGGATAAAATAGTCTTTGGCACATTCAGCTTCTGTGCATTGTTTTAAGTGTAAGAGCGGCAGCTGTGCTGTGCAAACTTCTATGTGTGTAAAACCTGACACGTGGTATTCATGAACTAAGAGCACAGCACTCCCACCTCTGCGGGGTATTTTAGGTCGTCTTTCCCCTGTGATTCTAGTAACGAAACACGAAATCGCTGATATTGGTGGGGGAGCTCTAACAGGCTACCTTGGATTGTTGTGTTTTCAATCCAAAATACCGTTTGCCTGATGATCCAAGTGACTGACATGAGGATGAAACAAATGGCAGTCTTTGTTTTCTCCTCAAATTTAATTTCAGTCATCTTTCTTGGTGGCTGAGAGTCAGTTTTTCAGAGGATTGTGCTATGTGTCAGTTACTGGTTTTGATGAGCAGAGAATTATGTATTATATGTATTTCTTAGAATCTATAGTAACTCTTAGGCTTCATCTGAATTACATCAAATGAAGTGGTCTTTGTCCATGCCAATTAGATTCAGCATTATGAAACAACGTATTCTTACCCAGTGCTATATTTCCAATGCTTCTGGGCTATTTTGTGTCAAATACTTCTGGATCCTCTAAGGTTTTATCTAAGTGTGTTAAAACTGATTTTCTGTGGTGTCTGTTGCAGCACAGTTCTTTTGCAAGCTTAGAAAAGTTTGTGAAGACTCTTTAGATAAGATCCTTTTTCTTTTCAAGGCTTAGATCCGTTACTGAATTTTGCCAGATAACATCTTGAAAAAGAAGCCTACTCTCCCATGCCATGTACGAGAACAAGTAAATGACAAGTTTATAGAATAGCATCTATTAGATTGACTGAAAAATAATAGACTTTACAGGCAGTTTGACCTAAGACCCTTACGGCTGAAAAGCAGCATGCTTTAGTTTTCAGCACCTTTTTCACTGACTAGAGAAGGTCCAGCACAGTCACTAATAGGGACAGCGGATATTACAAGAGAAAAGTTGCATTTTGAATGAGGTGGTGTCTTCAGCTTTCATCTCAAAGGAGCGGAGAGCACATGTGTAGGTGAGGAAGGCAGCAGAGACTTGGATCAGCAGGATCATTTTTTAGAGAACTTTGGAATGTTTGACTTTCAACCGTAGTAGCTCAACTGCGTATGGACTTGTTGGTTGGCCTTATGGCTCAGTCTGAACCAGCTGATCCACTTGAATGTGTAAGTCCTTGCTCGTTGTCACATCCCACTTTGGCCCAAGGAAAGATAACTCAGTCATTCTATTCCTCACATTATACTCCTTGTGGAGCGAGACACACCAAGTTCCCAGAGACCTGACCATCTAGAGAGGTAGCTGCAGCTTTCAGCTGCTTGCAAGAGCTTGTGTTTTCTACTGAGCTCAGAGAGAAGGAAGAGCACGTTCTCTGCCTGGATGTGAAACATGTTTGTTAACTCCTGGGTGACCAACTGGGTAAAAACCCAACCAAACAAAACCCCCTCTGATAACTAAATTTTGCAACCATTTTCTATATAGTGACACTATAACTAAACTGGAGACATTTTTCATGCTTTCAAGGAATTAATTGAAGGTTATTTTGGCTTCTACTGGAATTTTATGCTTATTTTTATATACATCTTTATAAATACAGAGCTGTACTTACTGTAGATAATGTCCTAAAAAGCTGTCACTGCTGCCATTACACATTGCAAAACAGAATTTAAAGACTGGAATTTTCAATTTGACCTCAGAGTTCTAGATATCCACCTCCATCTGAAAATTCAATTCAAGTGCCATATTCTGTTTTAAAAATCATAGCCCCGAAGGAGTTCTCTAGATTGTGATCTGGAAGTGGTGCTCTTAGTTTCAGCAAACGAAAGCTGTGTTTCACATATGTTTTTCTTTCTCCATCGTCTTTTATCAAGTCATTAAAAATGTGTTCAACATAAGGGCTGTGATGTAAACACTCATTTTGAACTTAAGTAATAGTGAAAAATGGCCAAAACAAATGTTTGCAATTAGCAGCAGTAGTTCAGCTGGTGTGAAAGTTTATTGGTCTACAATTACCCACAAGCACATTTCTTTTAAGATGGGTGTAAAATACTAATTGCAAACATCTGTGCACTTGTGTGTATCAGCAGCAAAGCTAATTCCTTCTTGAGCTTCTCCGAACTGCTGCTCCCTGCTGACTCGATCTCTATTGCTGCGTTCCAGTCCCCCCACTTGTCAGCTCAGTCTGTAACTGTCACCTTAAGTACCTTGAAGAGACCAGACCTGGGCAGGAATCCTCTGTTTGATGAAGATCAGTGAAAATAAACCTTTCTCTCCAGTATTGTTACTTGTTCCTTTATTTATGTAACAGTATACTGGCTCACGCCAAAGATTCCTGTAGCCCGCTATCCTGTCTCCTGTAGTGCCAGGGCAATCCTGGACTGATATGTCCCTCAATAATAATGGACACAAACAGCTATAGTAAAATGTTTTTGTTCCTATTTGGGCAGTGATCCAGAGAAATGAAAATAGCGAAGTAAAAGCTTTTTGTCTACCTTTCAAGAGAGCATACTCGGATACATCAGCATTAAGAGACAGTCTGGCATTTTCAGAGAATTTTTTCACTTAGCTTTTCTCCCTTGTTTTTCTTCGTCTTTTTTTTTTTTTTCCCTCTCAAAGATACAAGTGTCCTGTACTTGAAATAATGTTTGAGCTATGAGCAGTATTCTGCTCAAATTGGAATTCCTGCTTGCTCAAACTCTTACGTAGCTTAAACAGGCACAAGTTATTTTTAAATAATCTGTTATTCCTATTAAAACCTCACCTTGGTTTACATTTTGTGTTGCTTTTTCATTTTAGATATTCCTTCTTCATGTGTTTCAGCAAATGAGTATACAGAATGGAACTTTGTTGCATAAAAGCACTTAAGAAGGGATTGTTGTTGTCATATCAAGCATCCAAAGAAAAACAAGCTTTTCTTTGTATGGCATTAGTACAAAGAGGCTGCCTGGTAACACTGACAAACAGGAAACTCAACAGATTTTTATAGCTCTTGAAGAGAGTCACAAACCTTGGGTTTGTCTGGCTGATGCTGGAAATGAAGAATTTCAGAGACTTGTCAGTCGTGGCTTTGTAAACTGGTCTGGTGACCTACAACAGTTTAAAAAAAAAAAGGGGGGGGGGGAAAGAAACAGCTGGATTAATTATTTCACTAAATCACAAAAAGCAGTGGGATAGGATGGACCGGCAAAGCCATGCGAGGGAGCTGTAAGAAAAGCAGTTCTACAGTCCTGTTAGGAAACCTGCACAGCAGTAGATGTGGAAAGCAAATAAATGAATTAGTCTTTTTAGTTCTGGAATTGCCAAGCAAGAGATGAGAATCAAATTCGTTTTAGTGGTAGAGTTAATACATGAAGGTGGACCTGTTATTTGAGGTGGGGCCATTTGTTGAGGGGTAAGAAGAGTATTTCCATGCATTTTACCTCCACGCTGAATTGTGTTTTCAAGTTCACATAACGCTTCGTGATCAGTGATCTCTGAGGAACTGACACAGGCACTTACACTACGAGCCGTATGACAAAACCTAGTTATGGGTTCATCATGTTCAAAAGCAGGATTAATCCTTACAGCATTTTCTGAATTGCAGCTGTTGAGAGTAGGACTTCTACAATGCAGAACATTTTTGTTTAGGTGAGATTTTAAATTGCAAAAGAAAAAAAAGGAATATTTTGAAATGTGAAGAAAAAAGATCGTGAGCAGCTTACTGCAAATTAGATTTTCTTTTGCTTTTTCTTCTTAACTTAATAATAAAAATGATGAAAAGAAAAACGAGGCTTAGTAAGCCAAGAACGAGAGGTTTAAAAATGAAGGGCTGTATGGGTTCTGGAGCAAATTTTGCACAGCGCTGTCCTTGGTAAAGCTCGTGTCTACGTACAGGGCATCTAAAACAGGGAGAGGAAGAGAAAAATACACAGAACTTGAAGGCAGAAAATACTGAGTACCTCAAATGAAAGCAAAGGAAAATCTGCAATTAAATACGAACAGAGTATTCCCAATACAATTTATTGTTGTGTGTCTGTATGAAATAATGCGGCTGATAATAGAGGAAAGAACATCATTCATGAGAGTGAGTGTTAGACAAAAAGACACCGATACATTTCTTTGCCAACGTACAAATTTTAAGGAAATTAGGCATTTGAAACATCTCTGACAAATTTCTAGCCCCACAGGCGAAGTTGAAATAACATTTGTGGTTTAGGACCTTAGAAGTTCAGGTGTGTTTTGGAGTAATGATGCCAAACACACATCTTTGAAGCCTATATGCTGTTTATTGGTGATTTGAATCTGAGCAGCGAGGTCTGAAATAAGAGTTTTACTACAAACGGCTCCCTTTACAGCAAGGGAGAAGACTGCCATATCTTACATGAGAACACAGGGGTTCCAGTTAGTGGAAAAACTAGTGTGGTTCTGAGTATATTCACAAGCAAAACAAGTGCAAACAAATTCACAAAGCAGAAGCAAATAATAGGCCATAATTTTCTCTCTACAGACTGTACAAGTTTGTACAAACTGTCAGCCTGAGACTGGTGCTAAGTTTGTGTGTTTGTAACTTGCTCTAATTCACAAAAAGCTTCATTTATTATTTTTATTACTTTTATCGTTTCAATGATGGTTTGGTTATTGCTGTGCATCAAGTCAGGGCTTTTCTGAAATGGAAAGGGGTTATTTTCCTTAGTGTGTTGGTCTTGGAGGAGTAGGCTATGCCCTTTGCTACTTGAGTAGAGTTTTGAAGAGGACCTCTTTAGCTCGTGGGCTGATTTCTAGTACAAAATACTGCAGCTGCACTACTGTGACTCTGCAAGTCAGGAATTTAGCAGTAACTGCAGAGAATTCAGTATAATCTTCTATTATCATTTCTGTGATGCCCAACTGCAGAAAATGAATTATGGCAGTTATGTTGTTACAGTGAAATTATCATATGAATAATTTGCTCAGTCTTAAATTTTGATGTTAATCCTAAATATACAAAAAGATGTATCATTAACCTAGTAAAGTCAGTATTAAGAGAGAATAAACAAGTGCAAGAATTGTAACTTGCCTCTCGCTTGTACACACAGCTGTGAACTACTGCGTGCCAGTGTGGTATACAGAGTTTCACAAAATGCTCTGGATAGTCTACTCTTACAATGAGATGAAACCTGGTACTTTTAAAAGAGAATTAATACGTTCAAGTACTGTGGTAGTTCTCAGTGTTGATTTAACATAATTTCATGTAAAAATCCTTAGGGAATGTGTTTGCAGTTATGTGGAGCTGCTAATCTTCAGGTCTTTCCCAGAAAACCCTGAAAGCAGCCTCATCCTTCACGTGCTTTATTGGGTGGTCTGGAGTCAGAACAGTGTCCATAGGTGTGTTTTTAAGAATACAGATTTCCTCATTCATACAACTTAGAAAAAAAATAATTTCTTAAAATACTACTATGTAATCAATAGCAGAACTGTGAGTGTGTCATCTCATTTTTCCAAAATGTATTTGGAAATCTGAAAAGAGTGCATGTTTTTGTACTTGTCATCTCTGCCAATGATGCTGAATTTGTGATAAATTTCTAAAGCATCTCTAAAACAATAACTAGATCACGAAGCTCCATGTGTACCAACAGGCAGAAATGGATTTATCCATAGTGAGACTATTTATACTGAAAAAGGGTATTGCAATGTAGCTTAAAGCGTCTGAGTACGGATGTCTTGGCTTATTAGCATAGTTTGTGCTGTTGAAAAGTATATACTCAGCCCTGCTTGTTCATGCAACAGACATTTCAGGGGTCTGCTGACGGAATTCATATTAAGGATCGTTTATTTACCTGCAGACGGCTCCTCTTCCTGGAACTAACTCACATTTCCCACCATTGACGCACAGATGGGGTTCCAACTCACACAGGCTGCGACAGGGTAATCCGTCTTGGCTTGCGTAACCAGGTTTACAAAGGCAGTCAGCCTCTTTTGTCCACTCGTTCATTATGCATTGGGAAAAGTCGTCACACGCCATGAATTTGCATGGGTCTGCCTGATCAGCTGTAAAGGATGAGTAAATCATTAATTGGTGCATTACCCAGAACGTAACTTGGCAGGCCTCGTGGCAGCTAGAGAAAACAATTCTCATTTACTGGCCTCCTACTTGTGCATGTTAATAGGAGGATATAGTCTAGCGTAAAAGGACATACATCCCTTCTGTAGATGATGCATCAAGCGTGCAGGCTTCTATTTACTTGTACATTTGTTTACCCCATCACTGTGATGTCATTTTCATCTCACTGACAAGGATCTTCACGTTTGGATATTTTTATCCTTTTTTAACTGTAAGTATTAGTTTTATACTCATGGATACTATGTGACAGCTGTTCATATGTTTAAGAAGTAGTTTTGACTATAATCATCTTAAGCACATAATTTAGGACATGTCAAGGGGAGGGAATTAGATTATTGAATATTGCACAATACTATGAGGACTGCAACCTAGAAATACTGGCACTGTCTAGAGAAAATACATGCTTGCAGAGCTTTTTTGGAAGTGATGTGTTAGTATTGGGAAAACTTGCCTTGCCTCCACCCCCCCTAAATATTAGTAAGGGATGCTTCTGTGAGATTAAAGGAAAATGAGTCTGCTGATGTTCATAGGAAGGCCCAAATCAGAAACAGCTTAAAGTTCAAACTTCATCTGTCACACAAGTCTACTCCTTTCTTATTCTCTGCTTTTAACTAGAAATGAAAAAAAGACCCAGAAGATGTCATTTTAAATCAGTGCTCAGCCCAGCTGTGTGCTGATGGGGTGACAAGGAGGAGGGCTGCATCCACCAATCTGGTCTCATGGAGGCGGTTTCCTACGTACTATGGGGTGAAGCCCTTAGATAGAGGGCAAAAGATGAGAAGCAGACTGGGGGATGCAAATTCTCATCTCTCCAGCAAACAGTTTGAATAAGATGTGTGAATCCAGAAAGGCCAAAAAAAAAAAAGTAAAAAAAAAAAGTGTACAAAGACAAGAAAGGAGAGCACAAAGAAGGACATGAGAGCAGATATATAGATATGAGCTGGGCTATGCAGGACAGCAGGTCTTGAATCACTGGACCTGTTCAAAGGAAGTTTGCACGTGCAGTCTTAGCTGTAGAGAGGAACTTGGTCTAAGGTCTGGTCTATAGAAATCACCTAAACATCAGTGTGGAAGAAAACCAGCCCATTTTCATTATAGAATCATAGAATCGTCTTGGTCGGAAGGGATCTTTAAGATCATCAAGTCCAACCATCAACCTAGCACTGTCAAAACCACCACTAAACCATGTCCCTCAGCACCACATCTACACATCTTTTAAATACCTCCAGGGATGGCGACTCAACCACTTCCCTGGGCAGCCTGTTCCAATGCTTGACAACACTTTCTGTGCAGAAATTTTTCCTAACATCAAATCTAAACCTCCCCTGGTGCAACTTGAAGCCATTTCCTCTTGTCCTATCAATTGTTACTTGGGAGAAGAGACAGACCCCCACCTCGCTAAAGCGTCCTTTCAGTTGCAGAGAGTGAGAAGGTCCCCCCTCAGCCTCCCTATCTCCAGGCTGAACAGCCCCAGTTCCATTAGCTGCTCCTCATAAGACTTGCGCTCCAGACCCCTCACCAGCTTTGTTACCCTTCTCTGGACCCTCTCCAGCACCTCAATGTCTTTCTTGTAGTGAGGGGCCCAAAACTGAACACAGCACTGGAGGTGGGGCCTCACCAGTGCCGAGTACAGGGGGACTTCCCTAGTCCTGCTCACCATATTATTCCTGTGTGGGCTTAACATTTTTTAAGAAGAAAAATCTGTAGTTTATAAAGAAGGTTCGTATTGGCTATTGCAGCTAGTGCCTGTAGGTACTGGCTGGGCTGAGAATTTTCTTCTGGAGCCACTTGATGGCCCTAGATGCTCCGTAATACTAATTTCAATGAAAAATGAGCACCGCATTCTTTATAGTAGTACTGGAAATCTCAGACACACATTAGGATACACTTAACTGGTAGAAATTTATCCATCAGAGCTCTTCACTTTTAACCCCTCTGTAATTCTATGGCTAGTTCTTTTTTTTTNAATTTAAGACTAGTGAGTTTAATGCGCTCAATTTCCCTTGGCTGTATGCAATGTGCATTTTAATTTGGGATCTACTTTGCTCCTGGACTGTAAATGTATGTGCATGTAAACTCTAACAACTGAGCATCAAAGTAATGCAATAAATTACAAGGTAAATTTATTGCCAGGCAAACCCTTGCTTATATGTAAAAAAAATATTCCAAGCACTTTGCTCTGGTCATTGATACTACTGAGTAGGAATTACAAAATTTAGTCTAATGAAACATGAACAACTGGCAAATCAAAACCGGATATTAGTTCTTACAGATTCTTTTCTTATCCCACACAGAATTGCACTCCAAGCAAAAGCGGAACATTTCTGAAGGAAAAATGGTTAATAAAAGAGTTTGTATGATTGAGTAATTGATTAAAAAAATAACAGCTGTGGTACTGCATGTCTCCTGTAAGTCTCTCCCCAGTTTTGATGGTCACAGTTTACCTTTATAGTAGTGGAAACACAGGTTGATACTGTCAGTCGGGAGACAGAGGCTCTGCCTAAGCATTACCCAGGGCTGTGCGCTACAGCCCTGCAGTTTGCAGAAGCTGAAAGGTCTCAGTGTGTTTCTATTTGACAAGTAGAGTTTGGCATGAGCATTTCGCTGGGTTAGAGGGTCATTTTTTTTTTTCCTCTTATAATGTTTCATTTTCCTTAACAAAATGTTGGGCTATGTACCTGCCATACNAAAAAAAAAAAATATTTTTTTTTTTTTTTTTTTTTTTTTTTTTAAAAACAAAAAAAAAAAAAAAAAAAAAAAGGATGCAGATATTTTTAAAAGCCCACTATGTTATTCTTTACAGTATCATTTATGACCAGTGCAGTCAGCCCTTTGCAGCTGCTGAGTCTTCATATTTATTTTGGACTGTCGGTTCCCATCAGTGTTTCAATTTGGTATAACATTATTACCACTAGATGGCTCTTACTTTCACAATAAATAGGAATTTGCTTAAATTACCTTAATTTACTAAACACGTTGAGGTTTTTTGTTTGTTGGTTGTTTTTTTTGTTTTTTATTTTTCTGAAGTGAAAAGACAGTAGGGCTTTGAAACACCTGTATGGAAATATACTGGCTTTCTAAACATATTTTCTTCTATTTTGACATTTTACTACTGCTTATAAGGCTTGAAAGAACGGCTCTCTCAGCAAACTCATTGTGATATTGTTTTCTGGAATTAATGGTGAAATACCACATCAGTAAAGCAGCCGATATGGATGAAGATGAAAGATTTTTAAATTTTTCTGTGTTTGCATTTTAGCAACTTTCTCATTTTAATTTTTATTTAATGAATATTTATTACCAAAGCAGAAAATGTGTGGTAGCCCAAAGTTCAGTCTTTCTAGTGAACTCATTTAATACTTTTATTCAGCAAAACATCAGTTTATCAGGGCAGTATTTGAAAGTTTCACTACTGTGATTTTCTTAACTTTCTTTACCACACACCACCTATGCTCTTGGTGGCCACAAGGAGATACATAAAAATGAAAACAGATTAGAAACTGCCTGCATGAATTCTAAATGGATTTTTGTTTTGAAATTTTCAGAGATCTGTACATAAAAAGACAACTTAACCAAAACTGCTGAAGGCATCTGCATGCTAAAGCATTGGTATCTTTCTTTTCCATGCCAGTGGACCTTCAAACAGTACGGTAGTGTCCGGATACGCAGTTACTGACTTTCTACTGTTTAACAAAGGCTGCAGACTTACAGGCGTATTTGAAATTCATTACATCAGGAGGGATGCTGGAATTACAAACCTATGAGTGCTACGTATAGTAAAGCTCTGCTTAGTGAGCATCTGTAGAATCCAATTATTCCTAGAAATTATCTCCTTCTGTCTTGAACTCTATAGTCCTTTAAAAATAGATTTAATGATGCCCGAAACTATGGTTTGCTTACAACATTGGAAAAATCACCACAAATTACATTTACATACTCAGATGCAAAGTTTGTATAAGTCACTCCTGTAAACTGCACATGAACATTCGTTATACCTGTCTTCGCCCCGCCCTTATTCTAGAGAGTTTTTAGTTCCCTATAGTTTGCCCTGGAAAGCAGTTGGTGTACATGCACAGACCAACACCTCCACCCGGCATTTCATTATGGTATGAAAATATGCCTGCACATAGTTGAATTCGCAATATCTTGGTTTTTCTTATTACTCCTGATCACTGGGAGGCTATTGCTAATAACGTCATTTCCAAAACTGTAATCCTTCTGAAGCTGTAACAATCTGGAAAAGATTATCTGCTGGGTTTGAGGTTTGTGCGTACATTACTAATGCAATCTTACCTGGCTCGATATCCAGGGAATAGCTGTCAATCTCCAAATTGAGGCGCTGGGCTGCAGCATCACAGAAATCTTCCAAAACGCAGTGTACTGCTTCTGTGATATTGTATGGCACTGTCCTGGCAAATTTCATTTTGCTATTCACAATCACACTTCCATTCCTGAAGTTAAGTATTTCCAGGTGCTTAAAACCTGTCAGGTTGGACTGAAGGTATGGAAGTAGCTGCAAAACAGAAAGTTGCCTTTATTTTAACTTACTGTCAATGTCTACCTGCTATTAATTTCTCTTACAGTCGCTTTTCATTATCAAGTATGCACGTCGCACACTTATTTCTCTGAATTTAATACAAGTGTTAAACTCCACCACCAAATTCACTTTTCTGTTTAGCACTATCTTCTTCTGGACTTTTGCATCTTTCTCAATAACGTATTGAGATGGATGGGCAGCAATTTCCCCTGTAATGAAATGCACAGCAGTTGGGGAGTTTATTCATCTGGAAGAAAAAAAAAATCACCTCACTCGAAAGCCAACTTTAATTATTTTCAAACATTCAATCCAGGCAGGTTAGGGCATAGCATAATAGGCGTGTTACTGAGCTGACCTGCTGCCCTATTGTACCCATAGAGAAAATCCATATCTAATCACATTCCCCCCGCTAAGCTATGATATATTTTAAAAGGCCTATTTTTAAATCCGGCATGTAGACACAAGCCTTAGATGTAATCAGCACTGCTATACTGCTGACGTGAATCTAAGAAAAAGCCGAATAAATGACATGCCAGGCATATATCTGGAGTCTCTTGAACAAGCAAAAACTTTCATCGCTGACTTCATAAAATCTTTCTTCATACCCTGACAGCACTCCAGGCTTATGGATCCTTTAAAAATAGAGCTTATGAGACTGAATTGTGGTAGGGTCTGATATCGTTAAACTGCTGTGCTCTTCAGTGTGGTCCTTTAAACTGTGCCTGACTATTGCGTATGTTGTTCAAGTTGATTTTCACCCACCAATTGCATGAACTGTTGTTCTAGTGCTTTGTATTCTGTCGAACTCCTATTGAAGAGGTCATCAGAAAAGTGCATGTTGGTTACCCTCAGGCTGAAGAAAACCACTAGCTCTTTGCCTTTGGCTGCGGTTGTCATGGAGCTGGTAGTTACATACTTAAGCGTAGGAGCTGGGGTGGCTTCTGCAGGCTCAGTTGTCAGCACTGAGATATAACCACTGCCATGCTCCACTTCATCCAGTGCTGCTGTGCTCATCACACCGACGTGATCTAACTCGGCAGCGATATCCTGCACTCCTGTCTCGGTGCCATCGGGAAGAACGCTCTCAGATGTGGGCACCAAGGAATCCGGTACTTCAAGGGACTGTTCGATGATCTGAGAGTGGCTGTGGGATGGGGTGGTTGCCACAGGCAGTGGTGCTGTTTGGTGTGATGTAATAACATCTGTAATAACATCTGTAGTAACATCTGTAATAACATCTTCAGGCTGCGTGGTAGAGGGATCACTTGAACCAATAAAGAAAGGCAACGTTTCGTAAGTGCTGGCTGTAACTAAAATGTCATTGCCTGATGATTCTGGTTCATCCATGATCTTAACTGCTGCAGAAAAATAGAGGAAAAACAAATAGCTATTTTAGAAACAAGCATAACAAACATCAAGCACGGAAACAACACGTATATTGTATTTCCACTGAAGCATTTTTAAAAGCAAGCTTTAACACTGTCTAAACATGAAAATGTTATTTCCATAACCAAGGAAGAACTACTAGAATAAAACACCTCATCCACATGTTTGAGTGATGAAATTTCTGTGGGTGCTGTGTTTAAATAATAATTACGCTTGGTAAATATTTCCTGAGCCACTCCAAAGTGCAATACTTGTTTTGAAGGTACATAATCACGCTGTCAGTTTATACTGACTGAAAGAGTAGATCGCAGTTTTGAGCTGTCTGCTTGGATCAGTTGTATGCTCGAGTCATTCTGTTCCCTTCTGCGAGAGGTTAAAGCTATTATTTGCCAGTAATCATAAAACGTGGTTAAGAAAATCAGTATAGCCTCTTCAGATGCAAACTGTGTCAATTTACCTAGACGACAGCACCAGTGAAAACAAATTCAAACCTTAAGAAATCATCTGCTGCACTTGAAGCAGCCATTTGATCCAGATGCTGAACTTTTATGAGGTCCCTGCTGGGACCTAGGATGGGTGATAGCTGTAGCTGAAATCCAAATCTAAAGGGTGATGAATGAGACTCTGAATTTGGCTTGCAGCTACCTGGCCACAATGACTTCACAGCAAATGATGGCCTCCAAGCAACAGACGTCAACCCAAGCTGACAACTTCGTCATTTTTCAGTGATATGCTTTTGTGGGCCCTTCACACGGGACTTTTAGCAGCCCCCTGCAGGTAAAATCACTTATCAGCTGATAGGAAATAAGTTTTTCTCTGGTTGATGAACTCTTTCATTCCCTATGCACTAATTTTCTCCCAGTGGCCAATGGAAGTACTAAGGGAGAGAAAACTCTTGTAGAGAATGTCGACTGAAGGAGGTGGCAACTATGCTGTCCATGGCATAGGAGTTGCCCGTGGGTGTTCTTTGTGTCCCTTTCCATTTCCTTACTTCTAAACAAATCTTCTGCTTATTGTATTGCTGGGTTTAGGAACAAATGTACATTTTCCACAAAGAAAAGCTTAATACAAGATAGCTATATGTTTTCTTGACACTGTTAATTTAACAGTACATACGAGCTCTTTGCTTCCTCCCTGCAGATACAATGCCTTGGTCTAATGTGGATTATTTTCAATATAGCCATATATAGCCCCACTCTGCTAAGTTGACCACATTCCTCAAAACAGCAAAGAATTACTCTAAGGCACGGTATGTGATTTTTCTAGAATTAGATGCTTTAAAAGAATTTTCTCCCACCTGGTTACCACTTTACATAAACTTATGTTAAGAGCTGCTACATATTTTTTCCCCCATTATAATTTGTTTTATTATGTATGCTGTAGTAGCTATATGGTGATTCAGTAATAGTGGTGTAAAGAGAAAACTAAAACACATGCTAATAAAATAAATTAATAATATAAAAAAATTAAATAGTACAATATAAAATATCTATATAAAATTTATATATAAAACCAATAAATAGTGTCAATAGTAGTAAAATAAGTAACACACATAATAGACTGACCAGTGGATAAACCGTCAGAGTAGGTCGTGAGAGCGCTAGATTTGCTTTTTGGTTCTGCTTCAAGTGCCTCAGGAAGCTTAAGAATATGCCTTTGCGTCTCACTTCTCTCTTCTCACTTCTAGGAAGCATTTAAAAATGAGATGCATCCTCTAAGCCAGTCATCTTTGCTTCCCTTTTAGTCAACAGAGAGACATTTATCTCACTTGAAGAAAACCATCCTATCATATGCTGGATCATTTGAAGTGCCCAGGTCTTTCTGTTGACTTCAGAACATACACAACGAATTTATGTAAGATGATTGATTTTCCCCTTACACGGTTTCTGTTATCTAAATCAATCTCTTCAGCTCCTTGTAGCACTACTGAGGTTCACTGATTTCTCTGAGGTGCTCAAGTAGCTTAAGTGTGTCCAGGTGGCCAAGAAGGCCAACAGCATCCTGCCCTGTATCAGGAATAGTGTGGTGAGCAGGACTGGGAAAGTGATCGTACCCCTGTACTCAGCACTGGTGAGGCCCCACGTTGAATACTGTGTTCAGTTTTGAGCCCCTCACTACAAGAAAGACATTGAGGTGCTTGAGCATGTCCAGAGAAGGGCAACAAAGGTGGTGAGGGGTCTAGAACACAGGTCTTATGAGAAGCGGCTGAGGGAACTGGAGGTGTTTAGTCTGGAGAAAAGGAGGCTTAGGGGAGACCTTCTCACTCTCTACAACTACCTGAAAGGAGGTTGTAGTGAGGTGGGGGTCAGTCCCAAGAAACAGGTGATAGGACAAGAGGAAATGGCTTCAATTTACACCAGGGGAGGTTTAGGATGGATATTAGGAAAAACTTCACAGAAAGGTTTGTTAAGCATTGGAACAGGCTGCCCAGGGAAGTGGTGGAGTCACCATCCCTGGAGGTATTTAAAAGATGGGTAGACATGCTGCTTCGGGACATGGGCTTGGCAATGCTGGGTTGATGGTTGGACCTGATGATCTTAACATTCCCTTCCAACCTAAACAATTCTACAATTCTATGATTCTAAGTATTGGACTGGTAAGGAGTATCAAAGTTTTTTGAAAAAGGGAAACGTTGTTGTGTCGTAGTTTGACATTACCAGCAGGACAGTGTGGTTCTGGCTCTGGTGACAGGTTAGTGACTTTACCCTGGAATACCAGTAACATGGTGTTACTGGAGTATTCCTCCTCCCACTCTCAGTTCTGAGATTTTCTATTTATTACAAGTGTTTTGTATGCCTTGGCTAAGGGAAGAACTAGATTTTTTTTGGTCTGTTCTGTGGGGAAATGAACTTCTAGAAACAATTTCCCAAAATAACCTAGATACTCTGAAGCAAAACTCCTCAGATAAAGCAGCCTGGAAGGCTCATTACTGCATCTGCTTAGATTTATACAGTCATCAGTAACTAGTGCAAAAGTTATTCCATTACAGAGAAACCTGTCTGAAAGCACAATGTATTTTAAGACTGGTTTTAACAGGTAACAGTAGTAGCAGTAACAGATGCTAACATTGTATTTCAGCAAGGTGCTGAGGAATATCAGACAAATTCTTGCTAGAACAGAGTTTATCACAGCAGCAGTGCATGTTCTCATAGCTATGCATGAAAAAGCATCGTAGAAACAAGGAGATGTGGACTACACTGATGGGGTAATCAGGGAAAGGACACCTTCCACATTTGCTGTTTTCTGGATGCACAAAATATTGCAAGTTTGTAAGGCAACTGCCTGGCAAGATGCTCTCCCTCTGTTGAAGACCAGGTTATTAGCTGCTGTTACATGTTCTTGCAGGATTCCTGTTATCTTGCAGCTCAAAGTAGAGCAACCATCAAAGACAGTTCCCAAACTGTCCTGGACAGCCGATGATGATGGACGAGCATTTTGTTATACTTTGGCACACTGGAAGAAATCAGTAGAAGCTGGGTGCTGCCATGGTTTTCCAGAGACCAGGGGAGGCAACTGCAAAGCAGCGGCATGCCACAGGGAGTGCTTATTTTGCCCTTAACACCAGCTGGCTGATGGTAAGTTATTATTGAAGATCACTCATCTCTGTCAATATTTAATATCCCTTTCCTGTATTGGACAAGGCAAATTTTTATAGTCAGTTTTGTTGCATTCACCTGCATGCATAAAAACACCTACCCCAAGTGCCTCATTTTAACTGGCAGAATATTTGGAAACCAGAACGATTTAGATTACAAAAATTCCCACTTGATAAGAGACTTTTTTCACCTATTTTTGGTTTGATATTTAGGGTTGAGTTCTAAAAGCATTTATATCGGTAGTGAATTCACTGAAATCAATGGAACTGTGGTAGCATAAAACCTGAGCAAGTGAGATCAGGATATTTGGATTTGCCCTGAGGATCAGGAGCGCTCTGAGGATCAGGAGTGCCCTCAGGGGAAAAGCTTTCTGCCGGATTATAAAATAGTTCCTTACCTTTCACATGATGAGCTCCTCCTACCTCCCTCCCACATCCCCAGTGGCTGTTCAGAACCAATGTGTACAAAATAACAAACGAGCTTAGAGTACTGGTGATTCTGGAAAAGACTGAGGTGAACTGCTAATATGAAGCATCTATGTTGGATATGAGGCAGAAAAAGACCAAGTGCTGCATTCTCCTTTACGGCAAGGCCAGACTGCGGTGATCTGGAAGCACAACAGGACCGTGAAGTGGGTACAGCAAATTCCCATTTAAACTGTCACAGTTGTGCAGTCTCCTTTCATTTGTTGCGATATGTAATTTGCACTGCTGACAGTATAATCCAAGGGCTACAGTCCCAGTCCCTCCAGTCCTAGAGAGCAGCCAAAAGAGAACAGCAGAGTGCTTTATGGAACCCGGGGTTGTGCATGCCGCATGTAACACCAAATGCTGCACCAGAGCCTGATGCTCTAATCCTTCATTGAGAACCTGAGTTGCTTTTCTCTTGTCATGTCCTCGTGTTTCTTGTGTAATCAAGGATACGGACAGATTAGAAAAACAAAGCCTAGTGATGTTCTTTGTTTACAAAGCTCTTGCTGTTACTTGTTACACTGATAAGAAGTGAGAGTCACTTATTAGTTAAGGGAACTCAGAACAGATTTCTTAGCATTAGTGCTTGAGGCATTAATGCAGGATGATCTACTGATGGGATGAACCAGCAGCTCCACAGAGCAGCCTTCTCTCAGCACGACAGCATACACTCGAGCATATGATCATGATGGTATTTGTTTGGCAGATTATATTTTAGAAAGAGGTAACTACAGGAGCAAGAAGTACTGAAATGGCTTTGAAATTGCAACAAGTTCGAAGCAGAATAACCATACGTATATTACACATTTGACATACAGCTGTGTATACGTGTGTGTATATATATATAAATATAGTCTATACATAGACTATAAAGGTCTTCTGGCATCCTCTTATTACAAGCAAAGTAACTTAAAAGGCCTTGAGGGCATACCAAGATGATCTCTGTGCACGTATCACCTCTTTTCATAAGCTGCCAATTCTTATCAGTCACTGTCTCTCTGGCTGAGACAGACAGCGACGGACCACAGAGGTGGTGTCAGTCCCTTGCAATGGGAAAAGAAACAGGCTCACCAAAAACACTGCTGAGCGCTTAGTGAAGCACAGCACCAGCTTCTGACCCCTTCTGTTGGTTGCATTTTGTCTAATGTGTGTCATGTTGCTGCTGCGAGACATGCCAACACAAGTCACATGTTAAAATCAGCAGTAAAATGTTTTGCAACTGGTTTTGCCAAGCTTTTCCACTGGCTACATGAAACACTGATAAAAATCAATCCTAAGGAATTAAAAACTACGGATGAAACAAAGCAGACCTATACATTTGGAATGAAAACAAAAAAAAGCCTTTGAATTTAAAATATTGGGTTAGACTAAATATAAGGAAGAAATTATTTACTATGAGGGTGGTGAAACACCGGAACAGGATGCCCAGAGAGGCTGTGTGAGATGCATCCGTGGAAACATTCAAGGTCAGGTTGGACGGGGCTCTGAACAACCTGATCTAGTTGAAGATGTCCCTGCTCATTGCAGGGGAGTTGGACTAGGTGATCTTTAAAGGTCCCTTCCAACCCAAACTATTCTATGATTCTGTGATTCTATATGCGCATATATATGTATAATTTGGAAATGGAACACAAAATACACTTAAACCGGTCCATCATAAAGCAATTATTTGTAAAACTTCACCCAGTTTGCCTTGTAGATGAGATTTTTACAGCAGAAGGCTAGAGAAAACACAGGCAATTATTTTATGAAACCTCTAAAAGTACAAACATAGAAGATTTAGACATTATTAATGTCAGAATATTTAATTTCAGCATACAGTTTGGTTTCCAACACTATCATTCAGGTGTAGGGAACCCACAGAGAGCACCAAATAAGCTGCTGAACTCAAATATACCCCCAGAGTAACCATATTGAAGGTTAAAGAGTGACATGGAATGAAAAACTACTGTCAGCAATAAAAAAAACTCAACTCCAACTCTCAGCCACCACTTACCCTCCCACAAAGATGTTCACTGAACTCTCCAGATGTTTTTTTGTATCACTATGACAAGGCAGGACAATATTGTACTGAGGAGAGTTTTCTATCTAAAATTAAATGGCTGTTGGCAAAGATGTGTAAACACTAAATTAAGAGGCAATTTCCTGGGTGCATTGCTATATTAAATCTTTGTAAAAAGATTGCTGCATGCAGGCATTTATTCCCAACTGAGGGAGTAAAATACAGAGGTTTGACTTATCAGGAAAAATCAACTGCCATTTCAACAACTTTATTTTAGGTATCTAATTAGTTGGTCCTCTTATATTTTTTTAAGTGAGGAAAACCCTCTTAACTGACCATGAATAAGGAATTAATGTTTGGGAAAGGTTGAATTGTCATGAGACATTTTTCTAGTGGGTTTGCATTAATAAGCAGGCCCAGGAGGTTATACATTAAGAGGTCCTGGCATTTCATTTCATTCATGAACTTAATAAGCACTGACATTTCCTATTGGCAATAGACAAATCTTCCAAGTCCACTGACAGATATTGTTCTGTATATGGAAGTTACAGTATTACAATATATATGTATGTATTTGTATACATGCTGGCAGAAAAAAAATAAGTAACGAAGGAAAAAGTGTGCAATTAGGAGACCGGTCCATAACGGAGGGTAAGAATCTCCTTATGGGCAGCTCTGCTGATGTAAATACCAGATGGACTGGTACAGCAAGTAGCTGGATTCAAATTTACATATTTTGTTGGTGCCTGAAATGCCATGAAATCCTTGGATGCAGACTGTTGTGTACAAATAGAGAAAGTGTTGAATTTGTGTTTGAGGTCCTTCATTTTTAACTAGGGCACAAGTAAGATGAGGATTAAGAGAATTAAGAGAAGAGGATCATTAACCTAACCTGTCACAACAAATGTCTCGTAGCACATAATTACTGATTAAGTTTGTCTTTGTAACAGTAAGGCCAAGACAGAAGAACCAGAATGACCTATAGCTGTCATTTTGTCTGTCTGTATGAACTCTCCAAGAAGCCAGGTTCAGTGTCCAGTGAAAACAATAGAACGCCTTCTCCACTGACTCCAGTGAACCTCAGTTCACTGGGAGCGAAACCCATCTCTTCTCCATCTCCAGTCATCAAAATTCTTGTATCTCTTGACCTTTTTTCCTTAGCATCCTAGATGAAATTATTTGAGTAGTCTAATTTTTCACAGAAGAGCCCAATAGCTGCAGCTTCACCACTATGTAGTGCTCTCCGTAACTTATATAAGAAGCCTTCAGTGTAGTCTGAAAATTTTCATAGCTTGCAGCTGTGCTTCATCATCATGTTCTCACCACCAGAGATGCAAATAAATGTCATTCTGACATGAGGTCACAAGAGGAGTATTCTCTATCCTAATAAAATACTACTTAGTAACGATATTCTTTCATTATTCTCAGAACAATTCAGCTCTACCTGACAATTTCAAAACTAAGAGGATAAGATAAAATTTGCAAAATCAAGACCTGAAAAGCTAAAAGACTGTAGAATGTTAATTATGAAATAATCTTCCAAGAGTGCTTCTTTAGCTGAGCTCCACACACTGCCATCAAGGCCCGCTTTCTATTTGGTAACAACTAGACAAGCTGGACAACACTGTTTTATTGACTTTCATGCTTAGCTGACTAATTTGATCAGGGCAACAGACTGTGTGTTTGATTCGGGGTGTTTGCTCCCAAACAGAGTTAGGACATGGCCCTCATCTCACTTTGGGATTTTTACTATGATTTTTTTTTTTTTGGAGGTCAGTAGTATTAGGTATTTCTTCAATGACTGAAGAAATAAAAAGTGAAGAATTCTTCACTTGTTCCTCAAAGATCTAGAAAGATTTAGTGTAAATCATTAAGATCAAAGCCAAGCCCTGACTACCTTTACTCCCCTGCAATTTTTTCCTCAGTGCAGCTAATTCTGCCTGAAAGAAGCAGAATGATGCAGATCACAACAGTCTGACTACCCATAAGCTTTCCACTGATGTAAATTAGCTGGTCTTACTCAAGTCACACAAAGGCTCCAGTATAGAGAAAGAATTCCCTTTATGGAATGTCTTAGGGTTAATATTTTTATTGATCCATCTCTCCTTGGAAACTGCAAGCCCCCCTAGCCTTCATGGAAGTCAGTCAGTAGCAAAAGGGTGCCACATCTGCCTGTAGCAATTCCATGTTTGGTCACTGAACCTGTAAGAGCCCTCTGAAATCTCAGTTTCTTGTGCCATTACAAATTCTTTTTTTCTTTCATTATCGTTTTCACGTGCATTGGCCAACGCATGGCTGAAAAATAGTAATTCAGCTTGCCATTTTCTGTTTTATTAAGGACTTATTTTATTTCAATTTGCTATCTGCTAATGGTTATCTCATTAAAGCTTTTTGCATGTTTTTTGAGTAAGCCTATTTCTCTAAAGCATTGAAATAATGCAATAAATAGATATAATATTTGAGGTTTTTTTTAAAATTTTTCAGCTTCAAAGTAGTCATTTAAGTACAACAGGTGGAAATACAATAGATATACAATTAATTGGGCAAGCTTACTTTATAGACTTGTGTCAAATTCATATACTGAGAGACTTGACTGTTAAATTTTAACGACTGTCTTTGGCATTCTCATGTTTCAGCAGTTCTAAAGGGTTAAACATTTCAGAAACACACAAGTACTTTAAACGGCACAGGCATAGCTGGTGTTTAAAGCATCCCCAAAGCTCCGAGTAGCAATGTTTGACCTCATTCTGCACTGAAACTATGCAACGGAAGTATTTGCGGAAAAGAGACCGGAGAGCAGTCAGTGATAATCTGTTAAACCTGGGCCTGAACCATCATCCCACTACAAACGCTCCACTGATTTCAAGAGCTGCTGCACCTAGTTACGGTGACTGTTCTGCCTCTCTAAGTTAAGACTCAAAAAAGATGCAGAAACATCCATTTGCCTCAGCACTCTTCTGACTACAGCAGAAGAAAAGTCAGTATTTCCGTATTAATTGCTTTAGGCAGTTAACAGTATTCACACTTGTAATTAAGGGATTATAAAGTTGGATATTAAGGCACTATTCCTGCATTTTATAAGAATACTAAACAGACAGGTGTATAATTAGATGCCTTGTATGGACAGTAGGTCAGTGGTAGGTTATTTCCATAACATGACAAGTCACTTTTACCATTTACAGAACCTTTACCTCATCTGCTGCTGAGATTGCCAGATAAAATGACATTCTAGTGCTCAAGCGCTCTAAAATTCAGTTTTCTGATTAAAGTCCTCACTAAAGAAATTATGCAACTGAGATTAGAAGACTCTTGAGAAGTAGGGTAATTAGTAAGTACATTTACAATGAAAACATGTTAAAAGTGCCAGAGACTGCTGTGACTATTATTTGTTGTAAGCTATTGTGTATTGAAGTTCTGCACTATTTGCTACCATAGTAAAATCATATTAAAATACATATTAAACAAGTAAGATACCTTGCTAAACTGAGAAGTCTGGACTTGATTGGTATTCACATCAATGAACTAAACAGAGAAGCAAAACTGAGAAGCAGTGAATTTGCAAATACGAATACACTTCTATAAAGGAATGGAATCAAAGCTGAGTAAGAAACATCTTGCTTAAAACCATACCTTCAGGAGGAGTCTTATTCCCTTATGCCCGCTGTTGACTGGTCTACAATTAAATTTGAAAAATTTATTTCGTGAGTTTAAAGTAACAAAGCCTGTGTGAAAATAACCTAAAGCTTTACAAACACCTGGAAACATAAAGAGGGATCCATCTAAATGTTGCAAATACTCCTGCATGCCACTGTAATGATTTTGGAGCTCCCCAAATGGAGAACCTGGAACACTATCTTTGATTTATTTTACTTTAGAATGATTAGACACAAAATCTGACAGGTTAAAATACCTATCCTTCAGAAATGAAAGTACCCTCCAAATCCCTGCCAGCTTTCTCTATTTTTCTCAGCAATGTGATAGGAAAAAAACAGAGCAAATTTTTGTAGTTGATGGGACCATGAGACAATTTTGTGGTATTAAAGTTTATTAGTTTGCAAAATGGTAAAAACAAAATAGAAGTCACACGTTATAAATTCAAGTAATGTGTTGACCCAAGGACCTAAAAACAGAAAAGACAAACACGAAATTAGAAAGTTAAAACCCATGACTCTTAAAATCTTGTCATCAGATGAGCACTTTAAGACTTGCCAAGAAAAATTAAAACACTGAATACACTTTTTTTTCATACTATATAGTCACTTGTGTATGAAAACTGTGGAATTAATGGCATGAAAGTCACAGAACGAGGAGTATTTAATTCTTCTAAACTGTTGTGGGTTTTGTGTAGGTAATCTGATTTTCCTCATAGTTTTGAAATGGAATAAGTGACTCTGTGAGAGCAATGGAAGGTGATATTCAACTGGGAAGATCCTGCTAGTTTTACACTATTTTTCATTGTAAGAATACACTTCAATTTTAGTGATATTGATAATGACTTCGGACCAGATGGCTTAGCGCTGACTTGGCTTGTTAAATCCATCCATCATGGTTGGATTCTGAATCTGAGCAGAGCACTGTTGTTAGGGAGCAGGCAGTTTAAATGTTAAAACCAGCAACGACTTCACAATACAGTAAAATGAGTCCATACAGACTTTAGCTGTATGTTTGCTTTGAAGTTCCCTGGGAGACCTTCATATAACACTGGGGTGCAGAGGTCTTAAGACATATTCCAGTTTCTCAGAAAATGATATTTAAATAAATATTTGGGATTGTTCTTATGGAAAACATTTAGATTAAGGTAAATTGATTGCATTTAACTTTTCTTAACTGTTGTCGAGTAGCAGTGATAGTACAAAGATGAAACATTATTTGTTACTGTAAAAAAAGAGTCACTGATCATAAAACTTACAGATATAATGGGAAACTAAAACTAGAAAAAAATAACTAGTTAGCTGTCTAAACTGCCCTGCTCCCTCCATATGAAAGAAACACTAGGTATAACTATTATTAACCTTACAATATTTTAAAGAGAAATTGTCAATAAAAGGTAATAAAACGGGATTGTAATAGATGTGCCTGGACAAAGAGAAACTGATACTTTCTCATTAGCCCTTCCCAAGAGAGGAGGAATTTTTTTTTTTTTTGTAACTGCACCCAATGCTGAGTGTGTTCTCTTCTGCCCTGCCGTGTATCACCAGCAAAGTTGTCTGTCCTTATGTTTTCAGGCATGCATTCTCCTCAAGCCACACTACTTTTATCTTTATTGGAGCTTTGCAGTATGATGTAGGCATATTCTGATGTTCTTCAAAAATTGTTCAGCATAATTTTGATTTATATTGTTCCACTATAGAGTGGCAGTTAATGCCCAATTCTGAAATGAGGAATAAGATATTTAATATGGATGAGAATGGAACTTATCTTAATAACCTAAGACAAGTTTAGCCAGGTCTTCAGTCACTGCTCTGGGCTACGTACACATTTAGAGGAAAGGACTGAATGTATTATTGCTGCAGTATTTTTCCAACCTTATTCCTCCTGATCTCTAGAAAAATAAATCAAAGCAATAGCAAGTTTTATTAAAAGGTATTGCTTAGGAATTTAAATTGTCAGGTATGAAGATGTCATTCGTGAATAATCACAGAATCATAGAATGGTTTGAGTTGGAAGGGACCTTAAGGATCACTTAGTTTCCGCCATGGGCAGGGACACCTTCCACTTGTTTTCTTAGTCACCCCAGCAGGTTTTGCTATGCTGACAATACCCTCCCCCCACTTTGCTTGAAAGCTCATCATTCCAAATTGCATGGCAATAAAGATCGTTATTAAAGTAATACTTGGCCATATATAAAATACCGACTATAAACTCAGTTATCTGTTATTGGCACCACTATTCTACAAGCAGTGTATCCTATGATAGTTTAATTAAAAAAAAATAATCCACCAACTGGGGAAGAATGACAAAGAAACTTGAACATGTAAATGCAAGAAAATGAACAAGAAACTTATTTGTTTGCATTCAGGCTTGGTTTATTCATGTTCTTACCGATGCACATCATGATCTTACCATTCTACAGAATGAAAGCGAAACTTCTGCCTCCTAAAGTACACCTGGCTATCATTGCTTGAAATTGTATTTATTCCTTTCTTTTATATACCTTTCTATAAAGTTGCATTGAGAAAGCAATGTTAAGAATGTATTGGAAAAAATGCTGTTTTCTATGAGAAGTGAGGACTTTTTTTTTTCCTTTCTTTTTCTTTAAGATGCAATGTGCAAATATATGAGATCTATCCTGGCAGGAGTTTTGCACATTCTAGATTTTCACAAACACAAAAGCCATTAAATTTATTATAAACATTATTGCAAATTTGCCTCCATTTAAGATTTCCATGTCTTTTTGTCTGTTAGTTTTAAATACTATGGCATCTTTGAAATTAAAGACCATGCAGTTTAAACTGATGTTAGCATCAGTGCCATCTACGTGAAGCATGTCAAGTGTGGCTGAGAGAATCAAAGTTGGAAGGTCTAGCCCTCTTCGTAGCTAGTGCACAGAGGCATAAAACTCCATCCACAGATGTGATTCAGAGCACGCAAGTTACAACTTGCCTCTAATTGTCTAGTGCAGGTGGCATGAGTTACCCCCTAACAAGGAATGCACTATTAAAAATGCCAGGTTGAGCTCAAATGGACCTTCTTATGCTGCAAGGATACTAAATCCTCTGAAGAGAGGACTGTAATAATTTTAGAAAATCAAAATGTTAGTACCATTTGATCATACCAGGTTATTTCTCAAAACCAGCAAGACCAAGGATTTTTAATAAGCAAAGGGAATGCATTATTTAGGGCAAGTTAATCTCAGCGGTGCCACTTTACTTGATATTTGCTCCAACTGGACTATATGACATCTAAAATTTGTTTTAAAATATTTTTCTTATTTTGCTACTGCATTGGTCACAGGTTTTTAAGTAATTATATTTTATTCAGGACATTAGTATGTTGTTTTTCAGCTTTAAATCTTGTCTCTGCACACAAGCAGAAAGGTGATCACGGATTGGTTTTAACAAAAGATGTGATCTGAGACTGGAATGTATGAAAGCCCACATTACATATGTTACGTCTCACTGGTAGTGGAGGGTTACCTGCAACCAGTGAAAAGCTTGAGTTTTCACTCGTGGGCTGATTTTAAGTCAGCAGTATTAGGGTGAATTTGGAGGGAGGAAGATGATTAGTTTGGAGTGAAATAGCATTGAACATGGAAGAAGACAATCATCAGGGGAATGCTAATTACAGAAGAAGTGATAGCATTTTGAAAACAGAGGTACTGAAGGATGGTTAGCTTTGAGAGCCTAAAAGGGAGCATGTGAGATACATGGGAGTTAGCTGCAGGAGCAATGGAGTTCACTAGCAACAGTGATGACTGGGTGAGAGAGAAACCCCAAGTGTGTGTGCGCAGAATTTGAGCATCCGGTGCAGGTGTGCACCTGTGGAAATGATGGGATAGTGTCTGGGGGATGTGCCTGTGTCTGGGGAAGAGACTTAAAAGTATGAGTGAACAAGTGTCAGAGCATTGAGGTATCGCTGCCTGCCATCTACATAGGTGAAGAATAAGGTGTTACGTTTTTTCGTTATACACATAGCTCAGAAGATTTGCCTCTGGGTAAGCAAATTTTCTTAGCAGAAATAGAAATTGTTTTCTGTACTTCACACACAGTAGTTTCAATGAGATTCATTGGAATTACCAACTGCACACAAAGTAAAGTTTCACTTGTTATGGTTAATATGCATTTATGTTGTGTATTTGGGGGGCATGAATAGGAAATCATATTTGAAGGAAGCAAAGCTTAACCTTATAGTATGACTGAACTGAAGTGATTGGATAGCTTAATAATTTAAACAAATGATTTGTTATGTCAGAAAAATAGATAGTACTCTGTTTCTCTCATATTTTTTTGCTTGGATTAATCATTTCATTTTAGCGTTTTTAAGTATGTTTTGAAGGTTTTGTTCTATTCAGGTTGTTCCTGCTGTTCCCGGCATCAAGATAGCTGAGCAGCAGACAGTCATTAAATTTTGGTGATATGCTAATCACATACTGTAATATCTTTAGGATTCTTTAGGATACCTGTCGTACTCTGAGTATGCAATTCTAACTTTATCTCAACAGTGAACATACTATGAACTTTTTCTTAAATCTGACATATCATAATACGGGTCTGATGAAACTTTTGCATTTAACTTTGTCTTCAATTCACAGATAACATTTAGGCTAATCAATATCCTATCTAATGCTTGAGAAAATGACACAGCTAGACCTACCTGTTCACTTCTCCAAGCATCAGACTGAAGTAGCACCTCCATGGAAAGCATTTTTGCACATCTGAAGTGGCAAGCGACAAGTGAAAGGGCACAGAGAGGAGCTGACGGGAGACAATGTTGAGAAAAGCCTGTCAGTTTATGGTCAAAGAAACAAGAAAAATGGAAAAACATGCAAGGAAACAGAGGAGCTCTTACCCTGCAGTATGACTGATGTGAAAAAAACTGGTGAGCATTCCTGGCACACAGAATGGGTGAATTCCAATCCTGGGAACATCCAGAGTGGTTCTTGCAAGAAGTAATGGGGTTTTCTTTTCCATGACCATGCTGGTTATGCCAAATAGAAAGCTATGCTAAGCACAGATGGAGCTGAGGCAGCTCAGGACAAAGCAGAGGCAGAAAGAATCCCCAAACATCCAGAAAACTGAGTTTTTCTAGAGATTGCTTAGCAACAGTAGTGAGTGAGGAGTGCACAACTGAATTAACTGGTGGGCAGAAGGCAGATATCAAAGGGGACCACTCACAACAAGGCTGCGTGAACATGAGAGCAATTATGGAAATTAATTAGGTTCTTATCAGTTACACATACAGAGATGTGACCATCATCTACTCCTCATAAGTTTTTTTTCCTCACAGAAAAAGCTCTGTGACACACCCTGTAAAGTCGTCTTCTCTCAGAGTCTTTCTTGAGAGCTTGAGGACAATCCAGGCTGGTGAGACTGAGATGTGGTACAACAGAATAGCTGAAGTATTTTACTGCTAGCTTTATTTTGTCTTATGCTTCTCGAATAACTTCTCCAGAAATATTGCTTCCTCCATGATGGTCAGGATTTTGGGATAACTGTTTACCTGGATTGTATAATTTGTTAGTAGCTACAATTAAAACAAATATAAATTAAAACTCTTTTTACTGTTTAGGAAGTAAAAGTATACCATTATTGTTGTTACAGACTTCATGAACTATTGTATCTGTTTATACGTTTGTTTGCATTTGTTTTACTGCTGAAATTTTCTTGGTTTTTGAAATAACAATCTGTCTAATATGTTACACAAGTGGCTTCCTTTCTGAATGCTCATACTGTTTAAGATAGAGTCACGGGAAGATTGCAAAGAGAGGGAGAAGTAATTTAGTCATACAGAAGAGATATTGATGAGTTGAGTCCAGAGGGGAAAAAATATGAAGAAGAAAGAGGAATGCTAGAGAACACTGAACAAGTATCATCTCAGAAAGTAGAAAAAAAAAAAAGCAGGTTTTTTGCACTGGTTATAAATGAAAAACAGAAATAACCTAGATTTTGAAGGTGCTACAGCAAAAAACCCCCTTTTTTAGTAGTCATACGTTTAAACCACGACATCTGATCCAGGCATTTCAGAACTTCTCAGTAAGAGGTCTGGAAATTTGTACCAGGGTTTTTCTCTTAATTCTATTGAGAAATCTCAAAACAGAATTTAAAATTCAGAGGTTAGGCTTACTTTAAAGACAGCTTAGCATCTTTCTAGTAGTTCTGGGCTACTTCAAGGGGTGCAGTGACTGCCATCACCATTTGGCCAGCACGGCTGTCTAATCCTCACTGGCCTGCTCTTTACTGCCCATGGACAGCGTCACTGTCCAGAATGAGCACAGTACCGTCTGAAAGAAGCTTCACACCTGCTCCTGGCTCGTTCCTCCCATTCACTGTTCAAACCTGAGAAATCCCATCCTGCATGGCTTAATAGGACAGCTCTCATTAGTTGGACTCCTTGTCCCTCACCTGTTTTTTACACTCCTTTCCCTAGATGTTGTATGCAGAACTTTGTGTGTATTTTTGTGTGTGAGGCTGAGTCTGACTATCTTTTTGGGAGCTGTGAAAGAATTATTTTTATTGCTTTGCTCAGTGACTTCAGGTAGGCACAAGGAAAGTTGTTAGTGTAGTTTGTAGACATTCAGTGTTCAGGAATCTGTAGTAATGTACATCCATCCTGTAGTTACACAAATGTGATACCCAATCCAATAAAGTCCATCTGTGAAACATGCAGCTGATGAGGACACCTAAAAGAATCTCAAACTATGTTATTTCTGCTAGCCAGCTATTTCTTTCATGGTAAAGAATATTGAATTTAAAATTCTAAACATGTGATGAAGAAAAATTGCTCCATCTATTGGACTGTAGGGTGGGGAAACAGGTGAAAATTAATGTAGTAGAATTGCAGGCAACCCCAACTGTCTGTCCAACCTTCCACTGTCTAAGTAGTTCCTGCCATTTCACATTAGCAGCAGTTAAAAGTTTGTTTCTTTGTTTTGTTTTGGTGGGTTTTGGGGTTTTTTTTTGGTGTTTTTTTTGTGTTGTTGTTTTNTTTTTGTTGTTTTTTTTTTTTTAAATAGTGTGGCCAGCAGGACTAGGGAAGTGATCATCCCCCTGTACTTGGCACTGGTGAGGCCCCACCTTGAATACTGTGTTCAGTTTTGGGCCCCTCACGACAAGAAAGGCATTGAGGTACTGAAGTGTGTCCAGAGAAGGACAACGAAGCTGGTGAGGGGTCTAGAGAGCAAGTCCTATGAGAAGCAGCTGAGGGAACTGGGATTGTTCAGGCTGGAGAAAAGGAGGCTGAGGGGAGACCTTATCACTCTCTACAACTACCTGAAAGGAGGTGGTAGCGAGGTGGGGGTCAGTCTCTTCTCACTTGTAACAAGCAATAGGACAAGAGAAAATGGCCTCAAGTTGCGCCGGGGGAGGTTTAGATTGGATATTAAGAAAAATTTCTGCACAGAAAGGGTTGTCAAGCGTTGGAAAGGCTGCCCAGGGAAGGGGTTGAATGACCATCCCTGGAGGTATTTAAAAGATGTGTAGACGTGGTGCTGAGGGACGTGGTTTAGTGGCAGTTTTGGCAGTGCTAGGTTAATGGTTGGATTTGATGATCTTCAAGGTCCCTTCCAACCTAAACGATTCTATGATTCTAAAAAAATATTACTAAAAAATGAGGCTATAAAATGCAGCCAGGCACAAAGTGTGAAAAATTCTGTACCTGCTAGTGAGGACTTCTGCTTGGCATATTAAAATTAATTTCACTGACACTGCTGAATTTAATAAATGTCATAAAGTTGTTAAGTCTGGAATTTCCAGATTAAATTCTATCAGTTCCTATGAAATATACAACATCTAGGGAAATAAAAGAATACAGGGAATTCTGTACAGAGGACTTCCAGAATTGAAAAAAGCTATAAGAAGAGAAAAAGTTTTAAAAAGTATACACTATTTTTTAAAAATTCAGTAAATAGATTTTCAACATCTGTTAAGCATGCAGTATGTTTTGTGTACTATAAGATTTTAAGCAAATACAGTGTCTACAGCTTTGTGTCATTGCTAACATCCCTTCTTTTTAGGCACGGAACAATCTTTTTTCTCCTACTCAGTTGCAGACATGATGATGGAATTCTTATATTCTAGTACTTGTTTTATATATAACTTGTGTTCAACAAGGAGGAACAAGATAGTGGGCCTTATTTTGGGGAAGCTTTTTTTACAGCTCTAGACAGTTCATTCTGTTTGGCAGATTGACAGGTTCCAAGCCAAATGTGTTCAAAGTGTCAGTACAAGGTGCTTACAGGATCAAACCTACACTTACAGAAGATCCACACCTCTTTAAGCGAACAATTCCATGTTCTTTGGGCACTGTCAATAATGGCCTTAGGAAGAAGAAAAATCTTTTTGTATTTTTTTACTGAATTTCAAATTATATGAGAAAAAAATTGTTGAAGAAATCTGGGTTAGTAAGTGGTGAACTTTTCATTTGTATTATCCTTCCTAAAATTTCCCTTGGTTCTGATATTTTCCTGATGACACTAAAATTCATTAAACTGTGCAATGTATTGTCTCTGAGGATCATTTAGAAATGCATATTCTAATCCCCATTTTGATCTGAAGTATCAGAGCCTGTGTGAGAGTCAAATGAACTGTGGTCCCACACTCTCACCGGGGAACAATTAAGCACGCTTGAACCTTGAGGCCAGAGAGAGGTCCATCTCCTGTACCCCTCCTCCCATCCAGTGAAAAAACAGCCAGGCAGTAACTATAATAAATTGCAACAAACAAATCTTTTATAATTTTTATCTGAAGAAAAAGAATGGAACGAGTACCCTCAGCATAAGTTGCTCTGCATTTTTTTGTGAGTCAAATACCCTCTGTTTCTTCTCTTCAGTCATTTGGACCTGTTAGGCTACGAGGTTATTCAGCTATTTAGCAAATTGCAAAATAGATATGCAGTTTTATGTGGTTTTTATGACACCAAATCACTAACCCAATGAGTGAATAGAATAAAAAATGCATTTGACTTTTTTTTTCCCCTGCAATTGTAACAATTTTCCACAGTTATAATGAATGTTATTTAAAGGTATGCTGTACTATACTTTGAAGCTATGCTGTGCTTTTATCAGTAGAACTACAAGACTTCTCAGCATGCATTTGAAAATAGTTGTGTTTAACACTTTTCATCAGAAACTTTATTTTCAGGAACATTTCACCATTGATTCTTATAAGAAGTGATTTTCTAATCTCTAAGTCACTGCTAATCATAAAGTATTTGCTTTTCGCTCACTTCAGAAGTCTGTGTGTAAAGGCAAGACTACAGAACAAGAAGTTCTCGTTCAGTACATAAACTACCAGGTGCAAAGACATGACCATGTCATCTGCTATGCTCTTCCCTGTCCGGAGCTGATTAGTGCAGGCTCCCAAGTGGCAGCTTTTACATTCTTTATTCTTTAAAATACTGGTCTTGTTATTTACTGGATCCAGAAAGAACAATATTATAGACAGTACGTTACATAGGCATCCCCCCCTCTCACATCCCTGCTGTGTGGGCCCATCGTGAAGGATGTTACCACCACGCAGCGGGATATTTCCAATCCGCTGTGCAAACATTGCCTGTTTGCCGTACAGGATGTGGCCGAGCTGCAGGGATGAAGGTGCTTCCTTGCTGTTTCTGGGCATGCTGGGTTAGGAGGAACATCTCGAAAGGCGGGGGGAGAGTTCATTATGCTCACTCCAAGAGGCTTCTGGAGTGCAGGGTGGGACATGAAAGGCCAAGGACTGAGCAAGGAGGGAGCTGGCGGAACAGGGAGAGAGTAGAGCCTCCTATGGGAACAGGGGACTTCTCTGAAGCAGGGAGCAAAGTTACAAGCTTTGAGGATGAAATTCTTGGGGATCCAGAATCACCGAGCGTGGTTGTGCAAGCTAATGTGGAAATTTTGCCACTGAATTTGTATTTTGTTTGTTTACTGCAGATTTTTTAGCATTGCTGAGAGACTACATGGGGCCTGCTGAGAATCCTGCTGATTCCTAAGAAGTTCTTACCTGCCCTCTGCTTTTCTGTTGAGAGGGTCAGTCAAAAATCTGAGACAAAGCACATCTGAATATTCATCAAAGAACTAATTCCTCCCATGTGTTTGTAGTGACCTCTTGCATCTCACACAGCTAGCACAGGCTTCTTTGAAGTGTTAGTAAAATTAAAGTTTACTGACCTAACGCTGAGCTGGTGAGGCCAGGTCGGGGAGCTGGAGAGGCAGCAGACAAGAACTGGGGCAGATGGAGGGCAACGGCAGGAACCACGCTCTTGCTGCTTTGCCAGTGGAGGCTGCTGCCCCATACAATCCAGTTACCCCCACACCACAGTTCTCCACAGCATCTAGCATGGCTTTCCAAGCTGCTGATGGTGGTGATGGAGGCAGCAGCCTTACTGACATTTTGCTGTTCTAGGGGAAAGCCTAATTTGCCTGTACCCTAAAGGTGACCCTACTATCTTTGTCCAAACTTTTTTCACCTGCAGGGTCAACACTTTTCTGATAACTGTGGGAAAAATGTCTATCATGTATTTTTCATTTTAAAGGCTAAATTATGCAGATTTTTCTCCACCCAAACGTGTATATATACTTTTTTGATTTATTATGTGTTTTTTCTCAAATATCTGGGTGCCTCTAAAAAACCCTACTGTATGGATAACACTGAATAAAAAGCCCATTAAAACCAGAAATTTTTAAAAGTTTTTCTTATTCATCAGACCTGTAGATATGTAAACTTTTCTGACTCATGGTACTCTCTGCTTGGAATAAATTATTTCATTATATTCTTGCTGCTATCATCCAGATCTGTTTGTAGAATCCAAAGGAATTTACCTTCCATGTTTTAAATACCAGAATTTTTTGTGTTAGCCTGGGATTTCCTTTTTTTTTTTTTTTTTT